>JAZAYU010000133.1:0-419354 GCA_038501625.1 Corbicula japonica
ATGAGGAATTTATGACTTATTTTAGTAATCTTATGTCAGGGGGTGATTCCCATGACGAGGATGAGTATGCAGATCTTATTGGTCAATTGGACATTAACATAGAGCGTAGCACTACTTTTGATTCACTGGACTTGCCCATTACAAATGATGAAATTTTAAAAGCAATTAAAAAATTAGGGTCAAATAAGGCACCGTCTATTGACAACGTACTATATGAGTATTTTAAGGTATCGGTCCCATGTATTATTGGACCATTGAGTACATTCTTCAATCACATACTGGACTCAAAATCATTCCCTCGCTCATGGGCCTCTGGTGTTATCATCCCAATCTATAAAAAGGGCAATCAATCAGACCCTAATAATTACAGGGGGATAACTCTTACAAGTTGTTTTTCGAAATTATTTACAGTCATATTAAATGAAAGGCTAAAACAGTGGGCCAAGGAAAACAGTATCTTAACAGATGCCCAATTCGGTTTTAAAAATAAGTATAGTACTGTCGATCCTGTTTTTATTTTACATTCATTGATTCAAAAGCAATTTGAAAACAAAAAGAGTTTGTTCTGCTGTTTTATTGACTATAAGAGGGCTTACGATTGCATTGATAGAAATAGGTTGTGGTATAAGCTAATAAAGTTGGGAATCGACGGAAAATTCTTATCCCTTGTAAGATCTATGTATAGTGAGGTGAAACTCTGTGTTAAACACATAGGGACACTTTCAGATTTTTTCAACAGTAACCTTGGATTGTTTCAAGGAGAGATTACCTCGCCCATATTGTTTTCTCTTTTCTTGAATGATATTGAAATACACTTGCAAGAAAATATAAATGTTGGTATAAATTTTGATAATATCTCAATTTATTTGCTACTTTATGCAGATGATGCTGTTATTGTGTCCGAAACTAGGGAAGGATTGCAAAACTCCCTAGATAGTTTGTACTCTTATTGTTGTAAATGGAATCTCACAGTCAATGTGGATAAAACTAAGATCATGGTGTTAAGGAAAGGGGGAAGGTTGGATAATAACTCAAAATGGTTTTTTAATAATCAGGAAATAGAAATTGTTAGTTCTTTCAATTATTTGGGAGTTGTATTTACCAGTGGAGGCTCGTTTATGCAAGCTACAAAAACTTTGGCTGGGAAGGGTTTAAGATCACTTCATGCATTAATGTCATTGGTTCGCAATATGAAAGTAGCTTTAAATATTATGTTTAATCTTTTTGACTCATATGCACTATCTGTTTTGAATTATGGCTCTGAAGTTTGGGGATTTTTTAATTCGGAGGTTTTAGAGAGAGTCAATAAAAAGTTTTGTAAATGGGTCTTAAATGTGAAGCAATCTACAAATACTTTGGCTTTGTATGGAGAATTGGGTAGATTTCCATTATACATTGAACGATACATAAGAATGGTTAAATATTTCTTAAAACTACATTCAGTTAAACAAGATAATTGTATTTTAAACGTTATTTTACGGGATCAAATGTATTTTACGGAACAAAACTTTGTAACGACAAACTGGTCATCAAGAGTCCGCGAGATCCTCCAATCTTCTGGGCTCAATGGTTAATGGCTTTATCCGAATTCTGTAAAAATAAATTGGTTTGTTCCCATACTTCGAAATAGACTTCGAGATATTTATATCAGCAATTGGAGAGAAGGGTTAGAATCGTGTTCCTCTTTATATATTTATAGGGAGATTAAGACTTGCTTTGATCAATCATCATATCTTATGCTTTTAGAAAATACGAAATACAGAAATATACTAGCCAAATTACGTTTATCTTCACATAAATTAAATATAGAGCTCGGTAGACATAATAATATTCCTAGAAACGAGAGGAAATGCATACTTTGCAATTTAAATGATATTGAGGATGAGTTCCATTTTGTTCTTAAATGCCCAGTATATGCAGACCTGAGACGGCAATATATTCCAAAGTATTATTATACACAAGCAAGTGTTATGAAATACATTTTATTAATGCAAAGTTCAAACAAAACTCTTCTTAGAAAATTAGCAATGTATTGTGACAAGTCCTTCAAACTTAGAGAATCGTTAATATTGTAACTTTTCTGTTGTATTTATGTATATTGTTTTACTGTATTGATTGAAAACACATTGTAATGGCTTTTGTTATTTTTCAAAAAATATAGGATATGAACTTTTTTTTTCTAAAGAAAAACATTGACTTTAATATCTAATTATCTAAATGTAAAATATTAATTACCAAGTAATGTTTAAAATCTGCGTTACTCATAAGTATATGTATGTGCGTGTGTGTATATTGTATATGTTTTGTATGAATATGCATTTGTGTATTACTAAGATAATATAACAATTATTACAATCTCACTATTACCGATGTTCTGTGCAATGAAGTATTACGATGTACTTTTATATAATTATTGCACACTTGTAGCATGCCACGTTTAGTTTGTTCGTATTTAGTATTGTGACTATGAGCTTGTTATGCTTACGTCAAATAAACGTTCTCTTCTGTTCTGTTCTGATAATATTCAACATTGAATAAGTACAGTTAATTGTCACTACCTCGGAGGCTGATTCATCTTGTTTATCAGAAATATAATCTTATGATATAAATATTCTGGTTGCAAGCTATCTATAAATATAATACTTAATGATATCGCAGGTCCCCAATGAGCGACGGTTAGTATTATTAGATGGTATACTAAGATTGATCATCAGAGTTGTCTGCATCCATTCCTTTTTAAAATGTCTCTCCAAAGGTTTATGAAATTCTGTAATGCGAGTTTAAATTGCCTAGTAGAGTAAAAGTAGAAGAATATCCCTTATAAAATAATACCAGTGGTATTATCAAACATAAAGCCCTTCGAAGACAGAATATTAATTTTATAAATTTATGCGAGTAAATATTGAGTTGCGCTCAACCCGGGGCTATGCGGCGTGAACAGTAATATGTACTCTCATAACTGCTCATAAACAGGCTCAATCAGATCACACCTGCAATATTTTGATTTTCGTCGTGGTTTGTGGCTTTCAAAGTTCCCTTTTCTACTTAGGCAATCAAGAGAACCAAAAGTCTGAAATGTATTAAATCAGTGGTACGTATCTTTTGATGAAATTGATCTTGTCCTTTTATTGATATGCGCTCAACCCGGGCTAGGCGACGGGTACAAATATGCATTTCCATTATTTTAAAGTACCCATTTCATCTTTATAAGATGTTCTTTCTTTTATTGAACAGACTACTGCTTTAATTACTACAAATATTTACGTTTACACAATGATTTTTTTCAGCTGACCTTATATTCTACTGACTATCACAATTGAAAAGTCTTTTAGAAATTAAAAATAAAATTATGTTTTATGGTATTATTACCGCTACTAATGCAAACAAATTTCATACGATCAAATACAAATCTTGTAAGTTGCAACATACTTTCAAAGTAGGATAAACATTAACAACAATTATTAGATTCAAACGATTCCCTCACCATTTCTCGACTTAAAAACTTATTACTAACCAAAAGAATGCTGTTGATTAATTCAGTTACTGCAAGGAGTCCAATGTTGCAGACAAACTTAGTTCGAAATTTATTAAAACGTCCGACAAATGGATATTTTAAGTTGATATAAAACATTGCTAACCTGAAAGATATGTCTAGTCAATGCGATATTAAAAATACCTATCTAATGTATCTAATAAAAATGTTTTTTTTCAGAGCAACGGGTCAAAATATAAAACTAAGCCTTATATTTTTTCTTGGTAATTAACTACTTAAACTCTACTGTAAAATTAATACGCCATGAATACTCAATGTGTCGTCTTTTGTTGTGATTTGTGAAAAACATCAATCTTCATGTGATAGCATCTTCATTCGCCGCGTTTTTTGTTTTATTTCAATAATTCAAATCTGACAAAATGCTCTCAACTTCCAGCAATTATAATAAATTACCTGTTTCCATTCATCTGTGTGAAAGCTTCAAACGTTGATCAAAAATCGGAATCTATATATCATTAAGATCATTGGAGGAGATAGAACCTGCAATTGTGTTACCAAATATTGCGAACATGAGTTTTCGAGCTACATATGTGCCCAAGATCATAAAACAAATCTGAAGACCAGTATCAAATCTCAAGCATCCAATCAATCCTGCTTGACATTTTAGACTGGTCTCCAATCTTAGTGTTATTATGATCTTGGGAGATGGTTTGATTGTGGTATTTGGCTTAACTGTTTTTAGATTTGTTTAACTTGATCGAAATACATCTAAGACTAAAGATAAAGTGTGGAAACAAGCAACATTTACGACAACCAAACCATTACAAATGACGCCAATTATTATTATTTTTCCGAGGTTTAAAAATCATTGACACGCCTTTTAAACAGCTAACTTCACCACAAAACAAGAATGGTGAAACTGCTTTTGTTCTTGAGGTAAAGATGACAGTAATAATGTATGAAATAGATCTAGGTTGTCATTTTTATCTTAATGGGGCTGTGTCTGCTGGATGTGACAATTCTTGCATATTTTACTTCTTTCCATATTCTAAACATGGAAAAACATTTCTAAAATAATTCATTCAATTCGGCCTCTTAATGTTTTATTACCTGCCAGTTCTTAAAGACTCTCTTCGCCATTAAGATCTTTAGTTGTCATTATTTCATCGTCATTACAGTGTAAAAAGCAGTCCTTAGGAAGTAAATTTAAACATACCTTTAATCAAGACACGCCATAAAAGTTTAAAGGAATGGTCGAACATTTCATATTGAAACAGTTTAAGTAGGTTTTCTCGTTGCCAAAGATGATGGACATTCAAGTTTATAATATATATATGTGATTTTCATTAATATCCTAAATATGAGAACCTATTTCGGTTCTATAGCTTGCATTCAGTTGTTAAGATGTATCTTCAGTTCCATCACTCCAAATACCCGCTTGAAAACTCATCATAACAGTCATACTATATGGTTGTACAATTCGGCTTGTCATTATCATGGTTTTATTTGACAAAGAAATAATCATGTTAAGTGAAGAAGTGAATATAGCTGGCATAATAGAATCTAACACTTGCAAGACTTCTCTCTATCCAGAAGCACTCAGCGATCTTTAATCACTTAGGAAGTATCCCGGTTTTCAAAGTAAATGGACGTCGTTGACTTTTAACAGTGCATTGTATTGTGAACAAAACATTATTCACTTGAGTCTAGTTCATACTGCCCTCATTGTTTCGATCTAATATAAAAAGTGAAATGAGCATATCAGGAATCGCCACACTCATAAAACACAGCCTTTCCACGCAGCGAAAAAGAAGAGAGGAAGAGAGAGAGCATGTTTGATATAAGAATGTCAATTCAAATAGGACGCCACAAACAATTAACGAACAGAGAATCTTTGGGGATACCGCATTGGAACGGTCAATGGCAAAACAAATTGCCACTGGGGGTTTAAACCAGGTTCTAGGGTGTACAATCTGCAATACTTCACAGCCGAAACGTAGAGAGAAAAGAGAGCGTATGATATAAAATTATCAATTTCAAAATTGAAACCACAACAAATTTTGACGAAAATGTGAACCTAATGGTTTTATGCCTTGATATAGTCAGTGGCAAAACAATTTGCCAGTGGCGGTTTAAACAGGTTATAGTGTGCGCCAACCACACACTTGCCCCCACTGGTTCTCATATGAACAAACAAGTACAAACAAAAATTGCTCCACACTCAACAGCGGAGAAAGAAGTTTCTCTTTCCCGTCTGTGGTTGTTCGAGATCGAACTTGTTTATATTGAGGTGGCTGTAAACGGTTTTCTTATATATTGCAAAACCGAATAATCAAAGCTGACATGACAAGTCCACTTGCTTCCTAGTCATGCTAGTAGCACAAACCTGAAATAGAAAGGAGACATAACTAACATCAAAATGACTATCAGTCTATAAAAACAAACAAAATAAAATTCAAAACGTATCAATACAATTTTAAGCACCGTTAACTTTCAAATTTTGGTCGAAAAAACTGGTCTTCAGACGAGGTTATATTTCAAACATTCATCTGTTCTCAGATTTCTTATTGTCAAAAAAAACACAACAAAACAATATAAATGTTTGCCACTTACACATTGTTAATTCTAGGGAATATCTTCTGTTTCAATAAATTATACTCAAAATAATTGTGTATTAACAAATTTGACTAGGGCCAATTCGCATCCATGGCAAAAAATCTACTTCTACATTATCCCAACTGATTATGAGTAGGTGATGATGTACAACGAAAAATGAATATATTATTATTACAGAAAATTGACTGTTTATCAAATTGGTGTTCAAAACGTCATATTTTAAACTATTTTAATATTTCGACCAGTTTAAAGATGGGTGGTTTCAATATCCCAGCCAATTGAAATTTGAATATTGTTCAATCACCCCTAAGGATATACTTCCTGCCATTTAAATTTTGCCGTTGGCGTTGTCTGTGATATGCAGGATTTATATCCTAAGATCCCCTCTCAAAATTCTATTCTGTTTAGTTCCGCCCATTGTTTTCTCGTTTAGGGCAAAACCATTCTTTTATCTGTGGACCATACGCCGCTGAACATGGAATGGTATTCATCTGAAAATATCGCATTGCAGGTTCCATGTTCACCGCCATATGCATACCATCGTTTGGGATAGATCAAAATTGTACTGTTTATTGGTGTAAATATTGAGTTGCGCTCAACCCGGGGCTAGGCGGCGTGGGCAGTAATAAACATTTCCATTACTGTCAATGAACAGGCTCAATCAAACCGAGCCTGCAATATTTTCATATTTGTCGTGGTCGAGAGTCTTCAAAGTTCCCCTTTTCATCTATTTATCAACTCTTTGTTAAAGTGTAGAAATCTTCGTTTATTGGTCAAGTCACTTGTCTTTCTTTTAGTTCAAATTTGATAAGAAGATAAAATACCTTAAATAAAATGGAACTAATAAGTGCAGTATAGTCAAACGGTGCATTCAAAACATCAACATGAGAACCGTTTCTACGGTCGTAATATGGTTTGTGCTCGGGTGTGGTGTGGATTCTGTGGTCGCTGAGTCTCCACCAGCTTCACAACTCCTCGACCGAATCGTAGCTCTTGAAAACAGAGGTAATTTTTTTTCTTTCTTTCTTTATCATTTCTAAATGCTTAATTATTTACTTTTTGTTCTTTTTTGTTGTTTTTTTCTCAAAAACTTCATATAACGTTTTTTAAATTATTGCATAAAGTTCTACAAAAACACACAAAAGTAACAATGAGTGTTGGTAAAACTTTGATTCATATTTGTTGTGTTCGGTGGCTTTAAAATGACATGTTTTCCTATTTCAAGACCTTTGCTTTACTTTACGCATCTGAACATGAATGTTATTATTCTGAAAATACAATATTGAAAATGATAGTGCCTCTAGCCTGAAGGTTCCTTATTCGCCGTCATATGAAAATCATTGGTTGGTTCGATATCGTTCTGTTTACTGGTGTACACATTGAGTAGCCGTCAACCTGGGCCATGCCATGAACAGAAATATGAATATCCATAACTGCTCTAGAACAGACTCAATCGAACCAAGAATGCAATATTTTCATATTTGTCCTGTTCAGTGTACATAATATTTTTTTTAATTTTATTTCAGATTATGAGCAGTTAAAAAGAATAAGTTCATTAGAAGAACGAGTAAAATTATCTGAAGAAAGAGTTCAACAACTCACTTTGGCTAATGAAGAAATGATAAAACACAATACCGACCAACTAAAAGAAAAGGATGCACTCACCACAAAATTTCAGTTGGAAATCAAAGCGCTTATAGAAGCTGTCGAAGCTAAAGAACGATTAATTTTTAACTTGCAGCTCAAGGTGAATGAATTTGATTCAAAACTCGATGAACAAGCTGAACAGAAAAAAGAAATCCGAAGAATTCACACAGAACAAACCACAAGAAAAAATTCTCTTGACGGCAATTTAGCAAGTCAATCTTCAGACGAAATTCATCTGAAAAAAGTCCTTCCCCATAAGAATGGGGATAAAAATAATAATGACGAACCCCAAGAAAGGTATGAGAACGGACTGTATCGAGCAGTCGAAAACACGAAGAAGGTTTCCACGGAACAATTGCCGTCCGATGACGGGAAAATTCTACCTAAGCTTCGAGCAATGCAACATTTTGTTCCTGAAATAAACAATGGTGAGTGTGCGGAATGTAAATAAAGTGTTCATTTTAATAGCTCTTTTTGCAAATAAAAATAATATATTGTGTTTCGGATACGGTTGCACTCATTCAAAATAATCGGAAACACAAATTCACTATTTAACATGACGTATGAGGAATTATTTCACTGGTTGTCTTAAATGCACAAACCACTTTGTAAAGCAATATTTATCTTAAACATCAGGCTTTGTTTAACTACTGAATTATCGATTTTCATACATGTCCTACTGCCAAAAGTAAAAATGTTTGTGAAAACGAAGTTGAAACCACTGGAAAAACTCCTTTTTGTTCTATTAAAAACTTCCTCATAATTTAATTGTAAATGAAAGAGTGAAATATTCATATCAGGAATTGCCACACCGGGGTGTTTGAACCAGGTTCTATGGTGCACCAACCTCACACATGCCTAAACAGATTCTGATATGAACAACAAGTTCAAGATGTCTTCATGAAAAACTTAAACTTAACACAAATAATAAGTATTCGATGCCTTATGCAGAAACACACACACTCACACACACACACACACACACACACACACACGCACGCACGCACGCACGCACGCACGCACGCACGCACGCACACACACACACACACACACACGCACACACACAATCACACACAATCACACACACAATCACACACACGCACGCACGCACGCACGCGCGCGCGCACACACACACACGCACGCACGCACGCACGCACACGTTTCAAATAGCTTGAATGCCGTCGGCTTGATATATTGCGTGCGAGCATATCGTTATATCAGAATGTATTTAATGTAAAAGTTGGTGAACCATCATTTAAAAGTAATAAAGTATAAATGTTCTACTAATTGAATCTTATCTAGCTAGGTATAAACCTCGATCGATTTGAGGTACATATTCTTTATGTTTTTTAATAATACGTTTGTGTTTGCTTACTTTTAAACGATAAATGCCCTATATCTGATCATACTTTGCAGACCAAAATAAAGAAAGGAGACAATCTTCATTCGGTACAGTAGCGTTCCATGCGGGCCTTCAAGATGCAGTTTTGGTGCATCTAAACGCAGGAAACACCATTGTGTTTCCCGATGTCACGCTTAATATAGGGAATGGCTATCATAATCACCACGGACTGTTCACCGCCCCTAGAGCAGGAGTTTATCTCTTTTCGGCAACTCTCATATCCGACTGGAAAGATTTGCAAGAAGTCCAAGCATCTATAGTAAAGAATGGCCAACGGTTAAGTCGAATATTCCTTTTCGGGGAAAATGGCAATTCTGACCAAAGTTCTATAAGTGTGGTAACGCTGTTGAATGTAGGGGACGAGGTTTGGGTGCAGTTTGATCATCCTTCGAATTCCGCTGTTTGGGGAAACGGTTTTACAGATTTTACCGGCGTTCTTGTTGCAGCAACATAATATAATTACAATTACATGACGTTTTATATTTCCACTTTTTTTCAAAAATGAAATGGTATTATGATTAAATACTCTTAGACTATATTTGTTTCTCCTTATGGCAAATATAAGATTATGCGGCATAAAATCTGGGTAAAACACGCAGTCCGATATAGTTTTCTCCGCCATTCCCCCTAAAGTAAGGCGGTAACATGCTGGTCCTCTAATTCGTTGATTGTTGTGTCTGTTGTTTTAAATACTATCGTTTGTTATCTTTATTTTCTCCCACTTGTCTTTAAAAGGTTGCGGATTCTGAACTAAGCTTTACGTGACATGTTTTTATTTGATATTAAAAGCAAACAGATTGTCTGTGTCTAAACAAGAAACAAAACACTAAACAAATTATTTGATTTTTGAGGCAAAGACAATTTTTGTTAATTGATTATAATTAGTGCAAAATTTAACCTTGCCCAGTACTTAAATTTAATCGTGCAATTTCATGTGTGCTTTCATGAGTCGCTTCCAGCAGAGGGCGACTATATTCATGAAGATGGATGAAAAGGAAACATTGAAAGCCATCGAACACGACAAATATGAAAAAAAAAAGCACACCCGGTTTGATTGAGCCTGTTCATGGACAATAATGGAAAATGCATATTACTGCCCACGCCGCCCAGCCCCGGGTTGTGCGCAACTCAATATGTGTTGTAAAAACGAATTGTTATTTATTTGTTGAAGTAATTTTTCACCATTGTGTAGGATGCGCGTATTTAAATGTCTTGATTTTTGAAAAAAAATGTTTCAACCCATTCTCTAAAAAAACCGTTCTATTTGTTTTTTAATTTAGACCAGCAGATTGACAATTTAGAAACAAACAATTTGACAATATGTAAGATACTATTCTCTCATTTCATTCTTTTTCGTATTTGTATGGACATAAGAATAAGTATTTTTATACGAACTATTATAATTGTATTGTTAACCTTGAAGCTCGATTCGTTTCTTTTTTCTCTGTCATCGTGTTCTTGCTAATTTTCATCCAGAAGCTCTGGTCTCGGTAAGATCATTGATAACCCGCCTTTTGGCTTTGCAATTCTATTAGCTTCTT
Source organism: Corbicula japonica (assembly GCA_038501625.1). Taxonomy (NCBI): domain Eukaryota; kingdom Metazoa; phylum Mollusca; class Bivalvia; order Venerida; family Cyrenidae; genus Corbicula; species Corbicula japonica. The sequence continues at coordinate 10,700 of JAZAYU010000133.1, forward strand.
ATGTTTTATATGTTTGAGTGCTTTTGCATGCAACATTGTTGAGCCGATAGGTGAGTTTGAGTTATTTAACCAAGACAACTTGTACTTGTTTTTTGATACGAGAACCTGTTGGGGCAAGTGTGAGGTTGGTGCACCCTATAACCTGGTTTAAACCCCCAGTGGCAAATTATTTTGCCACTGACCGTTCCAAGGCGGTAACCCCTCGGGTTCTCACTTTCGTTAATTGTTTGTGGCGTCCATTTTGAAACTGATTATTTTAAAACCATGCTCTATTTTCCTCTCATCCTTTTGGCTGTGTGGGGAGGCTGTGTCTGCTGGATGTGGCCATTCTTGATATGCATATTTCACTTTTTTAAAGAAAAAATATAGAGCCACTGTTCTGGTTTTGTATGTTATTACGAACATAAAATTATCTGTGTAAAATAACCAACGTATTGCAAAGGCGAACGCAACGCTTGCTGGTGAGAAGTTTTGGTTTTATTTGTGCTTTTTATTCTGAATATTCTTTCAACATATCTCAATTTATAAATCAGTTGCGACTAAACTTTCCCAAACTGTTCTTTTCAGTAACATCATTGTCTTGTCGATTTCAAGAAGACCCAAAATATGAAACAATACGATAATAATATTATTCCACGCACAGTTTTACTGAGTCTGTTTATCGTGGGTATTGTAAATCTTTCAAAATAATAAACAATTAGCTCGCAAATAATAACAACTATCCACCAGTTACGACAGTATATCCTTTCAATACCAATTGTGCGCATTTATTCTATAAATTAAGTATTTCTCACAGTCTAGACAGAGTGACAGTTTTCCATTTTAAGATATATCTGGATAGATTCACTAGTCTATGTGATGTTTTAGGTTCTCATTAGCGTCTTAAACGTGTTATCTGACACTTTCAGACATATAATAACTTTAAACATCGACGAGGTAATCAGTGATAACATGGCAAAAGCGCATGTATATGAAGAAGGTTTACCACTTGTTTTAACAATATTTTCACTGATCTCTTACTAATGGAAAGGTGTCAACAGAAACGCTATTCTCGTCAATTTGACTGCTAAACATCCAAGTTGAAATCAATAAGTTCGTTATTTTTAGATATATTTACAAAGAATATTCAAGTATATGCACTTTTAAGTGGGTCCAGCTAATAACAAATTAATAATGAGTAGATTAATATAATGACAAGTTTTGTATTTATAAAAAGACACTATTTCCGACAGCCTAGAATACGTTAAGTTAAACAAGGTTTATATCGGTAGCAGGAAACTTAGTTCTCAGACTATTACATAGAACTGTAAAGATGTTTAAAAGACTGATTGACCCGCGTCAGTAATGCAAATGCTGCCACAGCGCCTTGCCAGGCATGCAAGAGACAGACACAGTAGAAGATATTTCAGCTATGCCTATATACAACAACCCTCAATGATTGACGTTTTGCATGGCTTTTAATAAGCATATTACAATAAATCAACGTAATTGAAACTGATAACTACACTGAAGTGAGTAAGGGGAGACTTTTAACAGCCGCCACACGGCACTAAACAAAGCTGATGATGATGGTGATATATGAAGGGATAAATAACCACAAGGCCATCGAACACGACAAATAAAGAGATATTAAAATATGATATTAAGAAATCGTTGGAGCTATTAAAATAGTGACCTATAATTCTGCAAACCACCTCAAAGAACACCAACATTTTGCTTGCGGGTTGGATTTCGTTGACGATGAACATCTTCTATTCGTTTCTCCATATTTCAAAATTTATTGGAGTAAACGCGACTCACCATCCAAATACTAATACCTTTGCTTTTCGAGGAGAATCTTTTCAGTGACAAAATACCATTAGTTGTTTCGGAAGTCGCAAGGGTGTATGTAATTAACAAAAAGCTTCCATGAGTTAACCGAACTGTCTAAAAAATTTATCTTGGCCACTGTGTTGTCCGTCATGGGTCGGTTCATTCGTTCGGATGGTGTTGGCGATTTGGTGAGTGGAGCATTACGTATTTCTTTGTTGGTTTATCATGATTTTATCAGTGTTTACGTGTTGTTTATGTAGTTTGAAGGTCAATTTTCGAATAACCTTTTTTTAAAAACCGATCCTGTGAAATCCACTCACACGGACGAGCTGTAACCAATATTGGGAAGAATTGTAGCCCAACCCGTTTGCCTTATTTCTATAAATATATATTAGGATTATCTGTTTAAAATTATACACTTGTCATAAACTAGTAGTAAATTATCTGTCAGTCGGGAGAATAGTTATAATCAAGACAATTTACACATCACGTATAACCAATTAACTACGGATTTACATTCGTCATTTATTCAAAAAGGATATAGCATTGCCTTTTTTTAAATGTCAAGATACTCGGAGAAAGTCAGTAGTACTTTATACGTCAGGAGTGCCTTGAAATACAAATATGTTTATAAGACTCGATTTAATGATGTTTATGTTTTCATCAAGGTCCGAAATTTTACACTCCTCAAAAGTTCTACGTGTTTGATTATCAAAGCTATTTTAAATTTGTCCTATCAAAACAGAAAAACACAAATTAAAAAATCAAAGTAGGGTTGAAAATAATATGATATTTTAATTGTTTAATATTAAAAGTAATTTAAAAGTAAATGCACACTCACTGCCGTCTGCTTGTATCATTTCATCATCTTTGTATCGTTTTTTTAGTTGCAATTCTAAAACTATTGTCTATTTTACAGAAAAAAAGACATCCTTTAGTTCTGCCATGGATTGCTGAAAACGGCGAATCAAACACTTCATTCTATGTCATCAATTTGACTTTTAAATCGGCTGCAAAAAGTGCATTGGGTAATACTTGGTATTTTATTTAAACATCCATTGAGTGATCATACAGTTTGGAAATCGCTCTGTGATACATGTATGATGCACTTCTTGTGAAATATAGAATATAAGGTTACTGTCTTACCAAGCTTGAATTTATTAGGCGAGTTGGAGAAAAATATACAGGGCGAGGCTCTGCCGAGCCTTGTATATTTTTCGGAGACGAGCCTAAAAAATTCAAGCTCGGTAAGACAGTAACTTAATATTATATTTATCCTACCATCACTACCTATTTTTCTCTTTATTTTTCGCTTGAAAGAGATTTTTCCTTGATTTTAAAAAGAATGAACATCTGTTGTTGGCGTATGAATACATCTGTCCTGGAGACAATTCAGTACAAATGCGGCCATTTTGTTTAAACTGTTTTCACTTTTATAATGTGTAGAGAATACTGAAATATCAAAGAAATATGAGGGGTGTCTTTTAGAATTTGAAACAAAAATAATTTTGCAAAAACCATTGGGAAAAGTCGACAAACCTGTCATCATAAACCGCGGATTTACGGTCGTAAGCTTCCAACATGTCCAATGTGCAACATCCAGTTTCTATTTTTCCAGCTGACTAGCCTACTTGAAAAAATAGGTAGTCTCTGTATTTCCTTGTCCAAAAGAATAGTATTTATTTTTTTCCCTTCTTCAGTCAGTTGAAATTTAACACCAGCAACAAAGTCATTTCAATTTTTATTTCGAAACCGAAATGGCCTAGACGCAGGCATTGAATCGGGATTTCTTATCTTCAAGCATATAAATCCATCAGCACAGAAAAAGCAACAATTTAAACACATTATCAAGTCTGCAGAAACTAGTCCAGCCGTTTTCAGTAAAAATCGCTCACATTTGGTTAAAAGCACCAAATTTTGCACAAAGTTAGCTTTTGATGTACCTTTTGAAATGTGATAGAGACCCATTTGATATCTTTCCAAAATGGCCGATTTTTTCAAGATGGCCGCCAAAAATCTGGAAAATGCTGCTATTTGAAGGATTTTCATCGTATAGTTACAATTTTGGAGTCTAAACCAATATTGTCAAGGATTTTCTAAACATTAACAGCAAATGTAAGCACATCAGACAAATATTTAAGGAGCAAATGGCCTTCTTGTTTCAGATATTGCCTACAAAAATATATTAAACCGGCTGTAAACATATTTTATTCTGTAATTATCGCAAAGTAAAGAATGTACATGTATTTGAATGTCAAACATAAGTACAGTGTTTTATTAACTCAATATAAAGAGTTTTAAATTAACTTAATCCCAAAATAGGTCTTATCCGTGTAACAATTAATTGATGTACCAGCAATTGATGGTTACAAGGATAAGATCTATTTTGGGATTAAGTTAATTTAGAACTCTTCATATTGAGTTAATACAACACTGTACTTATGTTTGACATTCAAATACATTCTTTACTTTGCATTAAATTACAAAATAAAATATGATTACAGCCAGTTTAATATATATTTAGGCGATTTCTGTCACAAAAAGGCCATTTGCTCCTTAAGTATTACAGTACCGGCCGCGTTCAATTTTACACTTTTACAGGTCCGTTCGCGGTCCGTTCTCGGTTTTCGTTCGGTTCGCTCGCGGTCAGGTCACGGTCCGCTCTGACAGGTCCGGTTAGCGGTCATGAACGGAATGAACGGACCGCATTGTTTCGGTTAACGGTTCTAACATCTGATTGGTTTGTTTTTTACGTACCGCCCCCTGTAACCGCAAGTACAAATCTGTCGATAATTTTCAATTTTATCGTCTGCTTTTCTTGATCTAAATATAATATTAAATTAATTAATACTATATGTTCACATAGATTGATATTTAAATGAATACATTTTAAATTAAATAACTTTATTTCGTTCAAATCGATCAGTGACACCCGTGTTGGGTTATCAAATACACTATTAAACAGATAAACTATTAATTATTTTAGCAATTATCTTTGAAATCGAATTGAAAACAAAAACTCATTAAATTACTATTTTATGAAATCGTAACCAGAACTAATTTGGTAAAAATTAACATAATTTGGACATATCTTCTTGATTTCTGTTTCACTTGTACATTTCGTACTTTCTCCTCAAGATCCGACTTAAATTAAAGTATTGTAACGATGTCGACAGCTTACGGCTATACTAGTCAGTAAGTTGTGGGTGATGCATAACGGGAAGAAATCCTGTATGTTGATTTCAATTGTTACGCAATCTCAAATAAAGCACGCGCATATCACCGCTGCTTAAAAAGAATAGCATTCTATTTCAGAGAATATCTGTATGTATATGTTCTAGTTTATTTTTGAGGCTTTTATAAAAATTAAACGGTCAGGCCCAGCGCAGCCTCCAAATAAAGAATAACGTATATAATGGTCGAAATTATTTGTGTTACTGACAAAAAAGTCCCCGCCTAAATTATCATAAAAAGGTATGCAAAAAATAAGAAGTCAAACTGAAAGTAGTCTTGTCATTAAATGGCCCGTAAGTTGTACCGAGAGAATATTTTAGAAAGTGAATTATGAAATTTCTTTACCTGAAAACACCATGTGAACATAACAGACTCTCGGGAAAAACCTGTGTAGCAGTCTGTCTTTGAAACAAGGGTTCGTCAGTGGAAGTTCTATTTTACCCGTTACTTCATAAATAAATATTTTATAGCAAGGCAAAATAGTTTATATCCGGATCAACGGGCTCATTCGTGTAGTCTGATCACGACCGACACTTATTTGTGACAAAAAATAACGGGAAGTGCAAATACTGATCAGATGACATTGATTTAATGGGTGATCTGGATCTAAACTGGTCGCCTATGTAATAACAGATGTATCTATGAAATAAAGAATAAGTAATGCAATTATTAATATTTCATTTGGACAGCAATTAATGTTGGGTTTACCTAAATGGCAGGATTTTTCATGCGGGTGAGACTGCGTGTATTAGGAAAAGACATACAAATAGTAAATACTATATTCTAATATAAATCTTATGAAACAATGTTGACGATGACCCGGATTGTGCTAACTGTGGCTAATTTATTGGTATTAGAAGTGATTATGATGATTATGTGGAGAAACCGACACGATAACTGACAGGCGGTGTGAATGGTGGTGTTGGAGTGGGATCAATCATGAATATAAGACAAAATCAGCTACAATTATTTCTTTTAAAATTCGACGGATAGCGGCTATGTAATTACTATAACTGAACATCATCTTTATTTTTTTCCCAGACGTGGAGTACATGTAACATGGAAAAAATACCAAATTTACAACAATTATGTTTAAAGACCCGCAGATTATATTGGAAGACTACACTTCATTAAAATTAATAGATCCGGTATTGAGGGATTATCGGCCAGACGCGGTATTCATGACACGTGTCTGGCTACTTCCTGCTTCCCGCGGCTGTGGAGTGCGCGGCATATATCACAAGTTGTTTGATCACCGGATGCACTAATTTAATCAGTGATTTGGGGACTGGGCCAGTACATTATGTAATATACTAGAGCGTGTCCGGCAGAGGTCACAGATAACTAGCGGCATAGATCACACGTTCGTCACTGAACCAGTCAAGAATAACAGGGACAATTTATTATTTTGTGCTTTCATTGATAATTTTTTAACCCGATTGGAACAAATATGAACCTAATATGTTTTCTTTATATCGCTACGTTGTGGCTGTGTGCAAATGTTTTGTTTTCTGAAATGCATATTCCTAAGGCGCAAATTTTACTTATAAAGTAAAGAGACTTTTCGATTTCTGTATCATTGTCATTCAAATCCAAATGTAGGATAGCAATACATGATCATATCCGGAGTATTTTCAGAGATCAAAATCAATGCACTATTTAAATAAATATGTGGGTAGCGTGAGCGGGTCTCGCGTAAAATATCGGCTTAGTCCAGTTACCCATACACTTTCCATCATTTTGTATTCCAAAGTTATTGTGTTATGTTATTTATTATTTTTTTAATTGAACATGCTGTACAAATAATTATAGTAAAGCGCTGAATGTGCGCCAATAAGTCATTGGTGTGGCTTGATGATAACTTGTGAGCCAGTAAAATCAAATAATACAGACCAATATGGTCAGTCACTAAGATTTCTCAAACCAGCGGGTTACTTCCTGTAATTAATAAATACACACATCGGGAAGTCGGTCATTGTTATTTTCATATCATATTTTCATGTAGTCTGATGTGCTTACATTTGCTTTTAATGTTAAGAACATCCTTGACAATATAGGTTTAGACTCCAAAATTGTGACTATACAATGAAAATCCTTCAAATAGCAGCATTTTCCAGATTTTTGGCGGCCATCTTGAAAAATTTCTGTAACAAAAAGGCCATTTGCTCCTTAAATATAATTGTCTGATGTGCTTACATTTTCTTTTAATATTTTGAACATCCTTGAAAATATAGGTTTAGACTCCAAAATTGTAACTATAGATGAAAATCCTTCAAATAGCAGCATTTTCCAGATTTTTGGCGGCCATCTTGAAAAGTTTCTGTAACAAAAAGGCCATTTGCTCCTAAAATATTTGTCTGATGTGCTTACATTTGCTTTTAAAGTTTAGAACATCCTTGACAATATAGGTTTAGACTCCAAAATTGTGACTATACGATGAAAATCCATCAAATAGCAGCATTTTCCTGAATTTTGGCGGCCATCTTGAAAAAAGCGGCCATATTGGAAAGATATCAAATGGGTCTCTATCACATTTCAAAAAGTACATCAAAAGCTAACTTTGTGCAACATTTGGTGCTTTTAACCGAATTTGAACAATTCCTCCATATTTTTACCAAAAACGGCTGGACTAAACTGGACGAGGAAGCCGATGACATCGTCATAAGAACCCATCCTTTTTACGAGGTTGCTAGTCTGATTCAGTGTTATACTCGGCATGTTCTGAGGCCACACATTGACTTGGAATCTGACCATAAAAGACATTTCCTTAAAATTTCTTTTTTAAATAAAGGAATAGATTTTATTGACCTTCCTAGTATATTTAAAGATAAAACAGTTCAATCGGCTGTTCCTAATTATTTTAAGAATACTGAATCGCCTATGGTTTGTTATAAATACAACAAACCAACTAGAAATACAATTTTTAATTACAATAAAATTACCTCTGATTTACAGATCATTGATAATACACCAAAATCTTGAGAGTGTTTAACTTCTAAATATTGCTATAAGCCTGTCGGTCATATTGTTACCGGTGATCTTAATGTAATCAAAGACTCTAGAATTCGTAATTTAATTTCTAAAGGTCCCAAATATAGAATTCCATCCAAAATTGATTTTAATGCATGTCGTGCAGAAATTTCTGAGTCTTTAAACCTATTTTGCAATAAATGGTGCAAAAGAGAACATGCTGAGCCTAATGCACTTTCTAACTGGAAAAAATACATACATGTATTTAAAATAATGGACACTCGTATATCATTTTATGAAAGAAACATTGCTTTATTACCACCTTTCGTCATTTGAAAAAAGGAATTCAAAACTTTCATAACAAATTTGTTTTAACACCCGCTGATAAGGCTTCTAATAATGTAATTATAGTGTGACGGTTACACTATATTAATATTCAAACTGAAGAACTGAACAGCACTAATGCTTATGTACTGACTTCTTCATCTGAGAGTGATATTGTTACTGCACACACTCTACAAATTACAAAATTTAGAATCAGTATTGAGCCGAAACAAGGCAAAGTACCTACTATGTATTAGTTGCCTAAAATGCATAAAACACCATACAAAGCAAGATTTATTGCTAACTCTAGTTCTTGCACTACTACTAAATTATCCGTGCTCTTAACATCTTGTCTTACAGCTATTAAAGAACATGTAATTAGGTATTGCGATAAGGTTTTTGAAACTTCTGGCGAAAATTTATTTTGGTCGATTAAAAATTCAAATGACGTTTTGAAAAAGCTTAAATCAAATAATTTTCAGGCGTTCTGTTTGTCTACTTATGATTTCTCAACTTTATATACCTCGCTCCCTCATAATTTAATAAGAGACAAACTAACCAGTCTCATTGAAAAAACGTTTGCTAGAGAAAATGAAACCTTCATCGCTTGTAATGAACATAGGGCATTTTTTACAGATGGTTCTTATGATAGTTATACTTTATGGACTTGTCAAGACCTAATAGAGTCGCTAACTTTCTTACTAGATAATATTTATGTTAGATTCGGTACCTCTATTTATAAACAAGTAATAGGCATCCCAATGGGTACTGATTGTGCACCCCTTGTTGCTGATCTGTTTTTATACTGTTATGAAAGAGACTTTATATTATCTCTTTCTACCGAACATCAAGATGATATTATTACAGCTTTTAACAACACCTCGAGGTACCTTGATGATTTATTTAATATAGATAATAACCATTTTCCATTACTGGTTAATAATATCTACCCTAAAGAACTACAACTTAATAAAGCGAACACTTCAGAAAAGCAAGCAAACTTTCTCGATCTAAATCTGTCAATTGAAAATGGTTATGTCACTACTAAAATATATGATAAAAGAGATGATTTTAATTTTTATATAGTAAATTTTCCGTTTTTAGACGGCGATGTTCCCCATGCAACATCTTACGGGGTTTATATTTCACAGCTTGTTCGCTTTTCAAGAGCTTGCAACGATATTAATGATTTCAATGAACGTAATCTTTGCATTACAGAAAAACTATTAAAACAAGGTTATCGGTATCACAAATTAAGGAAAACAATTTGCAAGTTTTATCGTCGATACCCAGTTCTAATTCATAAATACAGGTGCAGTTTAAAATCACTATTGCAACAAGGTATTTCACAGCCAGTTTTTTATGGAGATTTAATTTATAAACTTAAGAAGATAAAAGGCAATGTTAATTTCTCCCGGTTATTCGTAAAAACCATCTGTCAATTTAAAAAGAAAGGTTACCAACATGATATCTTACAGCGCTCTGCATGCCTGGTGATTAACCCTTCTACAGTTGATCATTATGCTTACCTCTTTGGTTGCACGACGGTGGCAGGGGTTTAAGAGTTTATGGAGGTTTATGGGGAAATCTTTTCTTAAAAGAACCTAGAAGCTCGATTTGTTTCTTTTATCCCTGTCATCGTGTTCTTGCTGATTTTACTCCAGGAGCTCTGGTCTCGGTAAGATCATTGAGTATCCGCCCTTTGGCTTTGCAATGCTATTAAATTCTTATGTTTTATATGTTTGTGTGCTTTTGCATGCAACATTGTTGAGCCAATAAGTGGGTTGGAGTTGTTTCACCAAGACAACTTGTATTTGTTTTGTGATATGAGAACCTGTTGGGGCAAGTGTGAGGTTGGTGCACCCTAGAACCTGGTTTAAACCCCCCCAGTGGCAATTTGATTTGCCACTGACCGTTCCAAGGCGGTAACCCCTCGGGTTCTCATTTTTGTTAATTGTTAGTGGTGTCTCTTTTGAAACTGATCATTTTATTAACCATGCTCTCTCCCTCTCTTCTTCTTGACTGTGTGGGGAGGCTGTTTTTTTCTGAATGTGGCGATTCCTGATATGCATATTTCACCTTTTTAGTCTAATACAATCCAAAAATATGTCCGAAATTGATTACACACTTGTCATGCCGGAAGAAATATTGATCTCGAAAATGACGTCAGTTTTAATCAGAGCGGCTCCTGTTTCAAGCGGATTATAATACTAGACTATCTCGTAGTACAAATGGGACTCTCACGTAGTGCAAATGGTTCCTTCTCTGTTAGGGAACTTGCAAAAAGAGTAGCATTAGTTCCAGGTCAAGTTTTAGCAAGTATTTTGTGTATCGGAAAACTATACTCAACAAAAAAAGAAACCTGACACTGTAACTTTGAATAAGTATGAGGTGCATATTCAAAATCTATATATTTTTGCACCATCCAAAAGAAAATTACCACTGATCACTTGTTTCATGCACCAAAAATATCAAAATGCATAATTTAGTTCAAAACATGCACAATTTTTATTACATACCACAATTCAATTAGCTTTAAATCTGATTCCAGGAAAATACACCAAATATAAAGTGTCAGGTTTCTATTTTTGTTGAGTATAGGTAAAAAGCAGTTCCGAACCAGCCTTGTAAAGCTTGGGTGACGTATAAACGTCAAGTTTACATGGCAGGCCGATTTTCGCGAAATAAATGGGTAGTGGTAGGATAAAAAATGTTACTTGGATAGAATTAACAACAGACTACAAATTCGGACAAACCTATGAAACGTTGTAACAAATATGAAACACGAACAAAAACAAATAAAACATTTACAATAGCAAACAAGAGATGCCACTAAAATTGACATATGCCCCCGAAGTGAAGCTTTGACATCAAATCGGTATACATATGGAATTGAATTTATCTGTGGAAAGAGGGGAACCTTACTGCCCATGAACAGTCTCAATCAAACCGAGCCTGCAATATTTTCATATTTGTTGTGTTCGGTGGCTTTCAAAGATCCCTTTTCATCTATTACTGCATATAATGTGGAAGATGATGTGAATCATTTGTTTGAAGTCTGTAGTCTGTCTCAAGTTATTAAAATGTTATAGTGTAATATTATATTTTTTACAGAAAATTTAGTTTAATGGAGAGACTATCCTAGAAATATAAATGATAATGTAACTTTCCACATATGATGTGGGTGTTGATAAGGAATGATGGCTGTGATAATAAGAAACATATATACCGGTATTTGAAGTTTGAAAGAAATAAATGTATATTATGTTGTTGTTTAACAAGACAAATGGCCCATTACTCTGCCCAAAACTAACAGACCCGAAACACATGAAGATACGCACAACTAGGCTAGGTGACAAATATCCTATGGAGGTTCTATTAAATCCACCAAACAGTTTTGGAGATGTATCACTGGCTAGGTTGTAATATAAAGTTATTGTAAAAAAGACGAATGGCCTAAACCTCTGCCAAAATATCTGAGCAGAAACTCTTGACAAAATGCGCAACAACACTTGGTTACAAACATTCTTGTGAAAATTCAATGAAATCACCCAAATGGAGTTGGGGTTTTGAAGCATGGCCACGATTAAAATATAGAAGTAGTAGTAGAAATAACTAAGGGTCCATTTCTCTGCAAAATATTACTAATGCGGAAACTCTTGATGATATGCACTTCCAGACTAGGTGACAAATATTTCTGTGAAATTTCAATGAAATCCCAAAGCGGATTTGGAAATGAGGTATGGCAAGTTTTAAATATACAATGTAGAAGTTAAAGCTAAAAAAAGTAAGGGCCCATTACTCTGCCAACAATAATCAGTGCGGAAACTCCTGACGATATGCAAAAATGGGCTTGGTTTCAAACTCCTGTGAAGTTTCAATGAAATCTCCTAAGAATTTTTGGAGATGAAAAGGTGAAATATGCATGTCAGGAATCGCCACATTCAGAAAAAAACAGCCTCCCCCACACAGTCAAGAAGAAGAGAAAGGGAGAGAGCATGGTTGATAAAATGATCAGTTTCAATAAGACACCACTAACAATAAACAAAAATGAGAATCCGACGGGTTACCGCCTTGGAACGGTCAGTGGCAAATCAAATTGCCAATGGGTTAAACCAGGTTCTAGGGTGCACCAACCTCACACTTGCCCCAACAGGTTCTCATGTCACAAAACAAGTACAAGTTGTCTTGGTGAAAAAACTCCAACCCACTTATCGGCTCAACAACGTTGCATGCAAAAGCACACAAACATATAAAACATAAGAAGCTAATAGCATTGCAAAGCCAAAGGGCGGGTACTCAATGATCTTACCGAGACCAGAGCTCCTGGAGTAAAATCAGCAAGAACACGATGACAGGGATAAAAGAAACAAATTGAACTTCTAGGTTCTTTTAAGAAAAGATTTCCCAATAAACCTTCATAAACTCTTAAACCCCTGCCACCGTCGTGCAACCAAAGAGGCAAGCATAATGATCAAATGTAGAAGGGGTAATCACCAGGCATGCAGAGCGCTGTAAAATATCATGTTGGTAACCTTTCTTTTTAAATTTACAGATGTTTTTTTACGAATAATCGGGAGAAATTAACATTGCCTTTTATCTTCTTAAGTTTATAAATTAAATCTTCACAAAAACTGGCTGTGAAATACCTAAATAAATGTAGAAGGGGTAATCACCAGGCCTGCAGAGCGCTGTTAAATATCATGTTGGTAACCTTGCTTTTTAAATTTACAGATGTTTTTTTACGAATAATCGGGAGAAATTAACATTGCCTTTTATCTTCTTAAGTTTATAAATTAAATCTTCACAAAAACTGGCTGTGAAATACCTTGTTGCAATAGTGATTTTAATCTGCACCTGTATTTATGAATTAGATCTGGGTATCGGCGATAAAACTTGCAAAAGGTTTTCCTTATTAATTTGTGATACCGATAACCTTGTTTTAAAAGTTTTTTCTGTAATGCACGTTCATTGAAATCATTAGCATCGTTGCAAGCTCTTGAAAAGCGAACAGGCTGTGAGATATAAACCTCGTAAGATGTTGCACGGTGAACATCGCCGTCTAAAAACGGAAAATTTACTATATTAAAATGAAAATCATCTCTTTTATCATATATTTTAGTTGTGACGTAACCATTTTCAATGGACAGATTGAGATAGAGAAAATTTTCTTGCTTTTCTGAAGTGTTCGCTTTATTAAGTTGCAGTTCGTTAGGATAAATCTTATTAACCAGTAATGGAAAATGGTTATTGTCTATATTTAATAAATCATCAAGGTACCTCGAGGTGTTGATAAAAGCTGTATTAATATCATCTTGATGTTCAGTAGAAAGAGATAACATAAAGTCTCTTTTATAACAGTACAAAAACATATCAGCAACAAGGGTTGCACAATTAGTACCCATTGGGATGCCTATTACTTGTTTATAAATAGAGGTACCGAATCTAACATAAATACTATCCAGTAAGAAAGTTAGTGACTCTAATAGGTCTTGACAAGCATTAACAAAATTTAATTATAGAAGTTTTAATTAAAAATGACTAAAACCCCATAAATCTGGAAGATATATATCTGAGCGGGAACTCTGGTATATGCACAACTAGACTTGATGACAAGCACTTCTGTGAAGTTTCAACGAAATTCCCCATGACGGTCTGGAGATGAAGAATGGACAAGATAGTTATAGTAAAACTTAAATAAGCGCCCATATTTCTGCGAAAAGTAATCCGAAGATATGCACAAGGCTTGGTGACGAACACACTTTTGAAATCCCTTGCGAAGATGAAACAAGGACAATATATTACCGGGCCGACTGACTGACTGACTGTTATGACGGACGGACAGAACGATTACCATATGCCTCTCTTCGGGGCGTAAAAAGCCCAAAACAACAACAAAAATGAAATCCCGTCATTTTCGAAGACCCCGATTATTTTGTATAATCAATTTATTTTAGTTATGCTGTTATTTATAAATGGAAACTATTCGAACCCTAATGTTATCTTTTTCCGTTTTTATGTTTTCTTTCCTAAAATTTAATAACTTAGGACATTATTGTCATCGTTAGACGGTTAGTAACGTTATAAATTTAGAAAAAAAGGATTTTATCTTGTAATAAATAGATAAATGTGGTATCTCTTTTCTTCAGTAACACCAGCTTAACTCATACAACTTATTAAACAATTTCGAGCATTTTAAAAAAAGTGAAATATGCATATCAGGAATCGCTACACTCATAATACACAGCTTACCCTCGCAGCGAAAAAGAAGAGAGGAAGATAAGAGTAGTTTGATGAGTGGGGAGGGTGTGAAAATGTCAGTAAAATACAATCCCTGAGGGATTAAACGATAACAGTATCGACTGAAAGTACGGGGAGACAGGAACTTTCGCTGCTTTCAGTGGTCCATACTTGCATAGGTAAAAGATAAAGTATTTTTGAGAAAGTTTGTTGTTGATGAAGATGTGAAAATTATACCGAGTGTATAAATATCCTTTTGAAACGCCGCACTGGAAACTGGCAGATATAAGGTTTTATGCTGTGGTCGGCGTGATCGGTAAAGCAATCGGTTTGTTATTGACTTAACACATTAAGCAAATTTAACAAAGCAACGCTAATCAGATATTTTTTTTTCTATGGGCTATATTGATTTAAAAAGTATGCAATTAGAACTTCTGACAAGTTTTTTCACGATATGTTTCGTCATTTAACAAACGGCATTCAAACAAACGACGCAGCTGTTCCTTGAAGCTAGACATAGTTATGTTCATCAGGCCGCTGATGGTCGTCACATGGCGATTAACAAAAAAGTATGTTAACATATCTGGAATTGCCTCATTTAGAAAACAAGTGCGTACTATTGGTCTGAAGCATAACTGTGCGATGGCTAAAGTCCAACGTCAGATTTCCATCTTCATGATATAGAATTTCAATAACTTTCAGTATAAAAGCTATATCAAAGGCTACAAACAGGATAACATACTTATCTGCATATTTGGTTGTCATGCCATCAACAGTTGATCTCTTTGATTACCAGATGATCCAGAGTCGTGGAAGCTCAACAACTTTATTCCTGCCATTGTCTTCTTGCTGATTATTCAAGGGTTTCTGAATCCGTTAGGTCGGTCATCGAGTACCTTCCCATTATGCCTGGCAATGCGATAAGTAACTTATGGTTTGTGTTTAAATGCTTTTGAATGTGACATATATTTATACACCCAGTGGCGCTGGTCGTGATTCGTCTTGTTTATTTGATGTTGTTTTGTTTTTGGAATTAATCATATACATTTTGTATTTGTAATTTGTATTTTATGCCCTGTTTCCCTGTCATCGTGTTCTTGCTGATTTTACTCCAGGAGCTCTGGTCTCGGTAAGATCATTGAGTATCCGCCCTTTGGCTTTGCAATGCTATTAAATTCTTATGTTTTATATGTTTGTGTGCTTTTGCATGCAACGTTGTTGAGCCGATAAGTGGGTTGGAGTTTTTTCACCAAGACAACTTGTACTTGTTTTGTGACATGAGAACCTGTTGGGGCAAGTGTGAGGTTGGTGCACCCTAGAACCTGGTTTAACCCATTGGCAATTTGATTTGCCACTGACCGTTCCAAGGCGGTAACCCCTCGGGTTCTCATTTTTGTTAATTGTTAGTGGTGTCTCTTTTGAAACTGATCATTTTATTAACCATGCTCTCTCCCTCTCTTCTTCTTGACTGTGTGGGGAGGCTGTTTTTTCTGAATGTGGCGATTCCTGATATGCATATTTCACCTTTTTAGTCTAATACAATCCAAAAATATGTCCGAAATTGATTACACACTTGTCATGCCGGAAGAAATATTGATCTCGAAAATGACGTCAGTTTTAATCAGAGCGGCTCCTGTTTCAAGCGGATTATAATACTAGACTATCTCGTAGTACAAATGGGACTCTCACGTAGTGCAAATGGTTCCTTCTCTGTTAGGGAACTTGCAAAAAGAGTAGCATTAGTTCCAGGTCAAGTTTTAGCAAGTATTTTGTGTATCGGAAAACTATACTCAACAAAAAAAGAAACCTGACACTGTAACTTTGAATAAGTATGAGGTGCATATTCAAAATCTATATATTTTTGCACCATCCAAAAGAAAATTACCACTGATCACTTGTTTCATGCACCAAAAATATCAAAATGCATAATTTAGTTCAAAACATGCACAATTTTTATTACATACCACAATTCAATTAGCTTTAAATCTGATTCCAGGAAAATACACCAAATATAAAGTGTCAGGTTTCTATTTTTGTTGAGTATAGGTAAAAAGCAGTTCCGAACCAGCCTTGTAAAGCTTGGGTGACGTATAAACGTCAAGTTTACATGGCAGGCCGATTTTCGCGAAATAAATGGGTAGTGGTAGGATAAAAAATGTTACTTGGATAGAATTAACAACAGACTACAAATTCGGACAAACCTATGAAACGTTGTAACAAATATGAAACACGAACAAAAACAAATAAAACATTTACAATAGCAAACAAGAGATGCCACTAAAATTGACATATGCCCCCGAAGTGAAGCTTTGACATCAAATCGGTATACATATGGAATTGAATTTATCTGTGGAAAGAGGGGAACCTTACTGCCCATGAACAGTCTCAATCAAACCGAGCCTGCAATATTTTCATATTTGTTGTGTTCGGTGGCTTTCAAAGATCCCTTTTCATCTATTACTGCATATAATGTGGAAGATGATGTGAATCATTTGTTTGAAGTCTGTAGTCTGTCTCAAGTTATTAAAATGTTATAGTGTAATATTATATTTTTTACAGAAAATTTAGTTTAATGGAGAGACTATCCTAGAAATATAAATGATAATGTAACTTTCCACATATGATGTGGGTGTTGATAAGGAATGATGGCTGTGATAATAAGAAACATATATACCGGTATTTGAAGTTTGAAAGAAATAAATGTATATTATGTTGTTGTTTAACAAGACAAATGGCCCATTACTCTGCCCAAAACTAACAGACCCGAAACACATGAAGATACGCACAACTAGGCTAGGTGACAAATATCCTATGGAGGTTCTATTAAATCCACCAAACAGTTTTGGAGATGTATCACTGGCTAGGTTGTAATATAAAGTTATTGTAAAAAAGACGAATGGCCTAAACCTCTGCCAAAATATCTGAGCAGAAACTCTTGACAAAATGCGCAACAACACTTGGTTACAAACATTCTTGTGAAAATTCAATGAAATCACCCAAATGGAGTTGGGGTTTTGAAGCATGGCCACGATTAAAATATAGAAGTAGTAGTAGAAATAACTAAGGGTCCATTTCTCTGCAAAATATTACTAATGCGGAAACTCTTGATGATATGCACTTCCAGACTAGGTGACAAATATTTCTGTGAAATTTCAATGAAATCCCAAAGCGGATTTGGAAATGAGGTATGGCAAGTTTTAAATATACAATGTAGAAGTTAAAGCTAAAAAAAGTAAGGGCCCATTACTCTGCCAACAATAATCAGTGCGGAAACTCCTGACGATATGCAAAAATGGGCTTGGTTTCAAACTCCTGTGAAGTTTCAATGAAATCTCCTAAGAATTTTTGGAGATGAAAAGGTGAAATATGCATGTCAGGAATCGCCACATTCAGAAAAAAACAGCCTCCCCCACACAGTCAAGAAGAAGAGAAAGGGAGAGAGCATGGTTGATAAAATGATCAGTTTCAATAAGACACCACTAACAATAAACAAAAATGAGAATCCGACGGGTTACCGCCTTGGAACGGTCAGTGGCAAATCAAATTGCCAATGGGTTAAACCAGGTTCTAGGGTGCACCAACCTCACACTTGCCCCAACAGGTTCTCATGTCACAAAACAAGTACAAGTTGTCTTGGTGAAAAAACTCCAACCCACTTATCGGCTCAACAACGTTGCATGCAAAAGCACACAAACATATAAAACATAAGAAGCTAATAGCATTGCAAAGCCAAAGGGCGGGTACTCAATGATCTTACCGAGACCAGAGCTCCTGGAGTAAAATCAGCAAGAACACGATGACAGGGATAAAAGAAACAAATTGAACTTCTAGGTTCTTTTAAGAAAAGATTTCCCAATAAACCTTCATAAACTCTTAAACCCCTGCCACCGTCGTGCAACCAAAGAGGCAAGCATAATGATCAAATGTAGAAGGGGTAATCACCAGGCATGCAGAGCGCTGTAAAATATCATGTTGGTAACCTTTCTTTTTAAATTTACAGATGTTTTTTTACGAATAATCGGGAGAAATTAACATTGCCTTTTATCTTCTTAAG
The DNA here is from genome assembly GCA_038501625.1 of Corbicula japonica. Classification (NCBI taxonomy): domain Eukaryota; kingdom Metazoa; phylum Mollusca; class Bivalvia; order Venerida; family Cyrenidae; genus Corbicula; species Corbicula japonica. The sequence continues at coordinate 29,334 of JAZAYU010000133.1, forward strand.
TTTATAAATTAAATCTTCACAAAAACTGGCTGTGAAATACCTAAATAAATGTAGAAGGGGTAATCACCAGGCCTGCAGAGCGCTGTTAAATATCATGTTGGTAACCTTGCTTTTTAAATTTACAGATGTTTTTTTACGAATAATCGGGAGAAATTAACATTGCCTTTTATCTTCTTAAGTTTATAAATTAAATCTTCACAAAAACTGGCTGTGAAATACCTTGTTGCAATAGTGATTTTAATCTGCACCTGTATTTATGAATTAGATCTGGGTATCGGCGATAAAACTTGCAAAAGGTTTTCCTTATTAATTTGTGATACCGATAACCTTGTTTTAAAAGTTTTTTCTGTAATGCACGTTCATTGAAATCATTAGCATCGTTGCAAGCTCTTGAAAAGCGAACAGGCTGTGAGATATAAACCTCGTAAGATGTTGCACGGTGAACATCGCCGTCTAAAAACGGAAAATTTACTATATTAAAATGAAAATCATCTCTTTTATCATATATTTTAGTTGTGACGTAACCATTTTCAATGGACAGATTGAGATAGAGAAAATTTTCTTGCTTTTCTGAAGTGTTCGCTTTATTAAGTTGCAGTTCGTTAGGATAAATCTTATTAACCAGTAATGGAAAATGGTTATTGTCTATATTTAATAAATCATCAAGGTACCTCGAGGTGTTGATAAAAGCTGTATTAATATCATCTTGATGTTCAGTAGAAAGAGATAACATAAAGTCTCTTTTATAACAGTACAAAAACATATCAGCAACAAGGGTTGCACAATTAGTACCCATTGGGATGCCTATTACTTGTTTATAAATAGAGGTACCGAATCTAACATAAATACTATCCAGTAAGAAAGTTAGTGACTCTAATAGGTCTTGACAAGCATTAACAAAATTTAATTATAGAAGTTTTAATTAAAAATGACTAAAACCCCATAAATCTGGAAGATATATATCTGAGCGGGAACTCTGGTATATGCACAACTAGACTTGATGACAAGCACTTCTGTGAAGTTTCAACGAAATTCCCCATGACGGTCTGGAGATGAAGAATGGACAAGATAGTTATAGTAAAACTTAAATAAGCGCCCATATTTCTGCGAAAAGTAATCCGAAGATATGCACAAGGCTTGGTGACGAACACACTTTTGAAATCCCTTGCGAAGATGAAACAAGGACAATATATTACCGGGCCGACTGACTGACTGACTGTTATGACGGACGGACAGAACGATTACCATATGCCTCTCTTCGGGGCGTAAAAAGCCCAAAACAACAACAAAAATGAAATCCCGTCATTTTCGAAGACCCCGATTATTTTGTATAATCAATTTATTTTAGTTATGCTGTTATTTATAAATGGAAACTATTCGAACCCTAATGTTATCTTTTTCCGTTTTTATGTTTTCTTTCCTAAAATTTAATAACTTAGGACATTATTGTCATCGTTAGACGGTTAGTAACGTTATAAATTTAGAAAAAAAGGATTTTATCTTGTAATAAATAGATAAATGTGGTATCTCTTTTCTTCAGTAACACCAGCTTAACTCATACAACTTATTAAACAATTTCGAGCATTTTAAAAAAAGTGAAATATGCATATCAGGAATCGCTACACTCATAATACACAGCTTACCCTCGCAGCGAAAAAGAAGAGAGGAAGATAAGAGTAGTTTGATGAGTGGGGAGGGTGTGAAAATGTCAGTAAAATACAATCCCTGAGGGATTAAACGATAACAGTATCGACTGAAAGTACGGGGAGACAGGAACTTTCGCTGCTTTCAGTGGTCCATACTTGCATAGGTAAAAGATAAAGTATTTTTGAGAAAGTTTGTTGTTGATGAAGATGTGAAAATTATACCGAGTGTATAAATATCCTTTTGAAACGCCGCACTGGAAACTGGCAGATATAAGGTTTTATGCTGTGGTCGGCGTGATCGGTAAAGCAATCGGTTTGTTATTGACTTAACACATTAAGCAAATTTAACAAAGCAACGCTAATCAGATATTTTTTTTTCTATGGGCTATATTGATTTAAAAAGTATGCAATTAGAACTTCTGACAAGTTTTTTCACGATATGTTTCGTCATTTAACAAACGGCATTCAAACAAACGACGCAGCTGTTCCTTGAAGCTAGACATAGTTATGTTCATCAGGCCGCTGATGGTCGTCACATGGCGATTAACAAAAAAGTATGTTAACATATCTGGAATTGCCTCATTTAGAAAACAAGTGCGTACTATTGGTCTGAAGCATAACTGTGCGATGGCTAAAGTCCAACGTCAGATTTCCATCTTCATGATATAGAATTTCAATAACTTTCAGTATAAAAGCTATATCAAAGGCTACAAACAGGATAACATACTTATCTGCATATTTGGTTGTCATGCCATCAACAGTTGATCTCTTTGATTACCAGATGATCCAGAGTCGTGGAAGCTCAACAACTTTATTCCTGCCATTGTCTTCTTGCTGATTATTCAAGGGTTTCTGAATCCGTTAGGTCGGTCATCGAGTACCTTCCCATTATGCCTGGCAATGCGATAAGTAACTTATGGTTTGTGTTTAAATGCTTTTGAATGTGACATATATTTATACACCCAGTGGCGCTGGTCGTGATTCGTCTTGTTTATTTGATGTTGTTTTGTTTTTGGAATTAATCATATACATTTTGTATTTGTAATTTGTATTTTATGCCCTGTTTTCCTCTCTTTTTTATGTATGTTGAGAGGATGCATTCTATGAATGTGTAGTGTTGTTTTTATGCATAGTGACATTAGCCAAGCTTTAAATATGCTGTTTAACAGCCAGGCTTCAAATATACTGTTTAACAGAACAGAATAAATCTATCTATCTTATGGAGTTCAACCTGGGGCTAAACGGCGTTTGTGGATATTTGCATTTCTATATCTTCAAATAACAGGCTAAAGCAAACCTAATTTGTTGTGTTCTACGTGACATACAAAACCTTTTTTCAAACAAAATATATTCACATTACCAATGAACCCATACGAAACGTCTACTGTCATCTTTGTTTACGAGCAATTGCAATGTACATGTACCTTAGAGTCATAATTTGTCATCAAATCTGACAATCAAAATATGGAACTCAATGCACTTAAGTCCAGATGTATTACTGGTTAGCTTAAGTTTCAAAATAAAATTCTTAACGTCTTTCATATTTTACAGATTTGTGTTCAATATAATATTTTGTATTTCTTATTTCGGCTTCTCTTTAATTTATTTTTCGGATTTTCCGAAATAACACATTCAGGTGATTTGAAGAAATGTTTGTTCGTAATGTTAGCATTATTTTATTACATGCAAACATTTTCAATAAAATTCTAAGTCAAAATAACATTAGTTTTTAACTCAATTCAAATTAGAAGAATGATACTTGACAAACCAACTAGGTTTATGATTGTTAATAGGAACACAAAGTATCAAGCCAGCTATAATGAATGTGTGAAAAGTGACACGATTGCATGCAAACTTCGACCCAATTATTGGTGTTGTCTTTTTGATAATAATATTTGTTTGCACCCTTCCTCCCATTTTTCGGCGTTAGCTGTCTAAGCTCACTTTTGACCTAGTTTTTCGACCAATGAAATATTGTTAATAAAACTTATTATGCAGCGGGAAAACCAAATAGATTATTTTGATTGGTTATTAGTGGGTCTCGTTAATGCTTACCGTAACGACATTTATATTGTGTGTTAGTATTTACATGGCACTTATATGTTCGGGCATTTTCGTTTTTAAAAGCGATAATTGTATTGGAGAAAAAGATATTTACGGTATAAATAACCAGTTAAGTCAATTGATGGCTTAAATACGATTTTATATGGAATATTCATGGGTGTCAGGTAAACACTCGAGTACAATACACAGTGTAAAACGACAGAGAAGTGCAGATATTTCTGGTTCTTACTGGTTCCTTTCTAGTTCCTTTGATACTGATCGTTAATTTCAATTCCAGACATTCAAATCGCCTTGGTGCAGTGGTTATCACACTCGCCTCTCAAGCGGATGCCCCGGGTTCAATACTCGGGAGGGACACTTTTTTAAGTTAGTTTACGTAAAAGTTGGTAGATTTCGCTCTTGTAACAAGTTGTTATTATTTTCATTTATTGTATTTTAATAACATTTATTCGTCATTAGTACTAACTCTACAAGAGGTATTTTATTGAAACTGAATAAATGTACAGTTAATGTTAGACATTCTTCTTTAATCGACGTATTATCACCAGACGAAATTTTTGCACGCTCTTTATTTCTTTCTTTCTTATATATAAAATCTTTTCCATCAACGCCGTTTATCTTTTTTAAAGATATTTCTTGTTTAGCCTGTATTGGGAGGAAGTGGTTTCTAAATGTGGCTAACCCTGATGTTCCTATTTAAAATTAGTCTAAAAAGAGAAAACGGCTATACATTTATTAAAAAAGCAAAGTAGAATTAGAGGTATCGATACATTAACATAAGATATGATGGCGAAGAAATGTACTTTATCATCTTGCGCGCAAATTATAACCTTAAATTCTAATTAAAATAATTAAGGTTTTTGATAAACATACACTGAATATGTTTTTGAAGAAGTGTAAAAAGTTTTAGTGCTGTAGTGTAGGTACTGTGAAAGTTATGAGCTGGTTCCAGTTTGCACGCAACATTTAACTTTAATGCTTAGTTAAAAAGTTAGTAAGAATTATGGTTGTTGGCCACATACTCGGGTTATGAAAAAAGGGACCATATTTTGATCAAAATGGAATTAGAGTTGTGTTTCTTGGTATACATGTTGCACGGATGTAAACAACTAATACACAAATGGTTCTTGGATATAATGGTGAATAAATGTGCTTAAAACGTTTAAAAGTTGTAGCTATATTACGTTGTAAGATATAATGATGTCGAAAACGAACTTTAACCAAAGCTGGACAGCATCGACGATGACAACACCGACGCCGATAAAGAAGAGAGTAGAATAGTGCGAAATATTCTTTAAACGGTCGAACTCAAGTAGACACTCCTTATACAATACGTTTTTTTTTATTTTTTTTTTTTCAAAAAAGTGAAATATGCATGTCAGGAATCGCCAAACTGACAGAACACAGCGAAAAAGAAGAAAGGAAAAGAGAGCATGTTGTTATAAGAATGTCAATTCAAATAAGACGCCACGAACAATTAACGACATAGAGAACGTTGTTTTTCAAATTAATTTCGTGTGTGAGTGGCATTGTCATCATATTGCAAGTTCAAGTTTTTAAGATACACTATTACAAAATAATTTAAATTAATGAATTAAGCCCAACATTTTATTTAAGTTTTGTTACTATATCCAACGATACAAAAGTCAAAAATTGATGATAAGTCGTTCAACAACACTTTCTGTAGGTAAAAATATGTTTTTCTCTGAAGGAGTAATCCTGTACTGCGACTTCAACGTAATTAAATGGCTGTTAACAGATTGACCGAGTTTTCTCGAAAAAATATCTTATAATTTATCTATGATGGTGATCGACATTCACCGCCTGGAACGACAGCTCACCAACAAAGGAGTTCAGAGAATGCTTTTCGTATAAATAATATACTGTGTTGAAAACAAAGACAAATGAGAAAAAATAAACAAAATGTTTAACAATCAAATCGGAAAGCAGTAAGAATAACGCGCGTTGAATTTAATTGTACGTGACATTTTATTCGATTATACGAATACTAGAAATCAACTCGCCTCACAGTGACACATACGGAAGCTTAGAAGGGACACTACTTGTCTAAATGTTTTGCATTAAATCGATTTGTTTTTCTCATTTTGATCAAAACTATTTAAGGAAATCATAATAATTAATACGAAATGCTAAGAAATTTTTAATTATTTCATATATATTGTTTTTGAATTGTCATGAAATATTTGTCAATGCAACATTCGTCATTTCGTATAACGCAATCTATCAGTAGTGTCGTTAAGACACATGACGACAAGAACGAAGTTTTTGTGGTTTTTTTTTCCACAAAGGTGAATCGACTTCTGAAACTTTTCTCTCTATAACTTCTTATTTAAAGCGAGAACTGAGATATTTTATTACAGAAATACAGTATGTCTGCATATGCTCACATGAGGACGTTGTGCTTCTTGTGTGCGACCTTGATCACCCTTTCTGCTATTATGTTGAAGATGTTAAACCTGCCTTTAAACCGCCTGCATTCAAGAGCCACCTGCCTTCAACAGCCATCTTTAATATGTCCTAAATAGCTATTTTGGTCTTACTTTGCCTGTCTTTAACAGCCACATTTTGTCATCCCTTAGGTGGTTTCTATAAACCGGTTTGACTGTAGATCTTGATTATAAGAATACACACTTTCAAATTATAAACTTTCTAAGAAAAGAAGTCGAGGTATTGTGGTAGCCGGATCTTCTGTGATAAGGGAAAGGTACAGACTATTCATTTTATGCTGTATAATTATACAGGCTTTTCATTTGCAACAGTACATCTAGCTATCATACAGTAGGGATGTTTCTATGAGACCCATCTGATTGTTAAACCGCATAGGTGTATAAACGCAGTAAAATGATTGTTTCGCCATCACTGTTGACAAATTATCAGGTAACCATAAATCACATTTCCATAGCTTTTTAAATGTTTCTAAATAAATATGTCTATGTTTTGTAACCAGGTTTGCTTTAGAAAAATCCAGGTAATTAGATTGGGGTATGTCTTTGTGCGGGCGGGGATCCTTGTAAGTTGTTGTTTTTGTTAAATTTGTCTTTTTCTCAGTAACCGTTCAAGGTACAGCTTTGTAACTTAACATAGTTGTCTGAAATCACAATACCAATTATCAGGACAAGTTTCATAACCCATGTGTTTTTCCAAAGTTATGCCCCTTTTCTCTTTGATATTAAGTTTTTTGTGAAAGTTGTCTTTTTCTCTGTAACCGTTCAAGGTAGAGCTTTGAAAATTCATATATTTGTTTGACATCAGAGTAACAAAAATCATGACAAGTTTCAAAACTGTGTTTTGAAAATGTTTCAGAACTCGTGTAATATATGTCGGAAAAACGAAAAACTTCCATCTTGTCGCCATTTGTCTTGCCGACATTACTTATAGATCCAGTTATACGAAAAGACTTAAGTTGCATTGCAAAATATTTGATGGCAATTCGAAAGCAAAATATACGAAATAATTAAAAACTTATAAGCATTTCGTTCTTATTTTAGCGAGTTTTTAAATGTTTTTGGTCAAAATGAGAAAACAATAATTGATTTGACGCAAAACATTTAGACAAGTAGTGTCCCCTCTAAGCTTCCGTAGACACAAGCACAAAACATCATTTTGGGACTTAAATTTATAAAATTATTGATTTTAAGGAATGATTTACGCTAGTTTATTATTTTGATTATAATGCCATTTGTTTTTGTGTGTGTTTTTTTTCAGGCCCCTTCACGGTCAAAACCATCTTTTTAACATTTCACAGATAATAATATAAAAACATTGATAATATCAAATAACATTATATCAATATCAATTTGATTCAGTCCGTTCCAGATAAAATCAAATTCGAATTAAAATTTAATTCAATTTAGTTCAGTTAATTCAACTTATTCAATTCCGATCGATCCGATCCGATTCGTTCCAACCCGATTCATTCATTCATTCATTCATTCATTCATTCATTCATTCATTCATTCATTCGATCATTCATTCATTCCGTCAGTCAGTCTTTCATTTAGTCATTCAGTCATTCATTCATTCATTTTCATTTCAGGAAACGATATGGATCATATATTATAAACAAATACTCAGTGTAGCATTCGGCCCTACACGAAAGGAAATAGTAAGAAAGAAGCAGGGAGAATTTGTTGCAAACTTTCTAGCATAAGTTATGTCAATGTCGACAGGGAATGAATGAAAAACTGGATAACGTTATGTTTTAATATTTTTCATCATTATCTCGTTCTAAGAGCATATGTCATAATTCCATTAATATCTAGAGGTTTTCAGCAATACAATCTCTCTTTAACAAAACAACAGACATCGACGTTACATTTAATACACATTTTGAAAACACAATATATAGTAGACTTCTCACTTGGTCACATGATTATAAGTCTTTTTTTTAATTTTATAGCATTGTTTTGTTCTAAATTAATGTAACAAGTCTTTTTCTTACTTTTACTGTTTGTGAGAGAATTTTTAGACCAGCAGAGAAAGATGAAAGAATTAGTGTCACATGTCCTTATTTTCTCTGTATTGACATCATGGAGTTTCAATAATGTTTCTTTAATATTGATGTTCACTTAGTAACTGCAGTGAGTGCTTTGTATTTTACTGTGATGTATGCGAGAGTTTTTGTCCAAAAACATAATAGATAGGGACTGAGCTTCAAAATGTGGTTACAATAAAATGACGCAAATCGCTGGAATTTCTAAGGCTGTAAGGAGTAATATTGCCAACTCTGTCGGGAAAAGGTTCCATTATATAGTATAGAGCTTAATCATTAAAGACTTTGTTTATGTTTAAGTCATCTGTAGTCGGGGATTCATAAACGTTTCTTTGGAAACTAATTATTTGATTACCCGTGCTCCTTTTTTTCTCTTTGACTTTTGGCTGTGTGCTTTGAATGTGTGTCTTATGCATGTGACCATTCCTGATCTGCATATCTCTCTGCTTTATAAATACATTAGCTGATATAAACTGTGTCAACCCACTAATTATTCAGAGAACTTCGAATTCTGTTCCCAGGCATTTATTTGTTTATGTTTAATGTTGTCCCATAAAACATCAGCATGTTAAAGTATTTATTGCACGAAAGGCATACATTGGTAAAAGATATTTTTCTGTCAAGAACACATAAAATTTAAACAATTCCACGCCTTTTGATTTAATACATTCATTAGGATCGTGCCATAAGACAGGTATATTCTAAATAGTTCTAATATTACAATTAATCTATTCAAAAACCATAGAAGAGTATGTACAAGGTCGATGTTTTTATTTTCAAGAAATAGGCAATGTTTCAGTTTTTTACGATTTAATGTAACTACCGAAACCTCAATTTTCCATCTTAAAGTTCAAGGAAAATCGTGGGTGTCAAAGGTCGTGTAAAAGCTTGTCTGTCAAATAATTTTTACATGCATATAGCAATCTTTTTATATTTAGCGTGATAATGAACCTCAATTACATAGAGTGTCGCGCGCAAACCCCATGATCCTATCTCAAATGTAAAGATCACACTTAGAGATTAGAGGTCAAGTGAAAGCATGTCCGTCCAATAATTTTTTTTGCATTAAGCAATTTTGTTTTCATTTGGCAGGAATGATGGCTTTCAAAGTTCTTGTTTTTATCTATTTCAATATTACATTAGCGTTGTGTGTGCCATGTGGCGGCTGCAAAAGTCCCCCGTACATTCAATCAGTTCTGTTATCATTTACGTCGATTGAAGGTCGTTGAGCACGATACTTATGAACTCAGTCAAAGCACTCAAAATTACTTATGTTTGAGTATTTCGGCTAGTTTTAAGATGTGTGGTTCACATATCACAGACAATATAGATCTTAATATGTTCACTTGCCCTAAGGATATGCTTGCGTTTTAAAGTTTGCCTTTGGCGTTGTCTGATATGCAGGATTTATATTGTCAGATCTCGTGTCGAAATTCTATTCTGTAAAGTTACCTCGTTGTTTTCTCGTTTAGGGCAAACCCATTCTTTTATCTGGGGACCGTACCCCGCCGAATATGGAATGGTATTAATCTGTAAATAAAGATTTGAAGGTTCCATGATTTACCCAAATGCACACCATTTTTGGGATGGTTCAAAATTGTACTGTTTATTGGTTTAAATATTGCGTTGCGCTCAACCTGCGGCAAGGCGGCGTGGGCAGTAATATGTAATATGCATTTCCATTACTTCCCATGAACAGGCTCAATCAAACCGAGCCTGAAACATTTTAATATTTGTCTTGTTCGAGATGGCTTTTAGCGTACTTTTTTCATCTATTTACCTCAATGAATTGAAGTGTAGCACGCAACCTCATGTTCCCATCCCAATGTTCAAGGTCACGCAAAGGGTCAAAGGACATATGAAAACTTATCAAGCCCAAACTTTAACATGGATACATATATTTTTATTTGGCATGCATGTTAACCTCAATGAGATGATGTTCCGCGGACAAATATTAAGATCCCATCTCAAAGATCTTGGTCATATTTAGGATCAAATTCTTTTGAATGCGGACTCGATATGTTGCCAACAGGTAAGCCAACTATACTTAAAGAAATTAGAAACGCAACTTCTTTAAACACAAAATAGGTTTCGTGATTAAAGAAGTTGCGTTTTAAATTTCTTTTACTATATTATATGTATTTAAAGAAATTAGAAACGCAACTTCTTTAAACGTAAAATGTATTTCTTGCTTAAAGAAGTTGCGTTTCTTATTTCTTTAAGTATATTTGTGCGCAACAAGGGCTTTTCTCTCTCTTTCTCTCTCTCTCCCTCTCTCGTCTCTCTCTCTCTCTCTCTCTCTCTCTCTCTCTCTCTACACGATGGTCGCCCTTCGTGCACAACCCAGTTACTATTTAAATCAATGCGGAAAATTTTTCTTCTATGTCTATATGCCAGCGATAAGAATCTTTGTCACAACTTTTGACGGCTTCGATTAGCTTTTTATACCTTATATATTTTTAAAGACATTACATACCTGAAAAGCTAATTCCAATTAGAATCAATATAATATTATGTTCAACATTTTAAGAAACTTGTTCGTTCATCGTGAAAAAAAAACTTATAAACCTCCACACATGCCAACATTTTTTATGTTACACCGCTAAAAGTCTACCTGACTGTAGATTATTGATTTATAAAAGGGACGCTTTTATTGGTTATCACATTAAAACCAACATGTAAACGGCATAAACAATAGTATGTTTAAAAGTGTTATTTGTGAAATATTCTTTATTTTATTGATACTTTAGAGACTATTTATGTTTCATAACAACAAATGAACATAGCAGCGCTGAAATTTCAAAAAGCATTGAAAAAATGGGAATTCTAAGCAATGCGATTTCCACCACAGTTTTGATCGTAACTGCTTGAGACGTTAAGGACAGACATCTGTAAAAAGTCAGTATTATAATGGGTCTGTGCTTGCAGTCGAATTATTGAGACTAGCCAACAGGCATCTAGTGCTTATGATAATTCGATTTAGGTAGTGGTATTTTCCAACTGTTTGTTGATGTTTCATGGTAGAGGTTAACCCAGTTAAAATATAATGCTAATAAATCGCTACGGAGAGTAAAATAATTACATAAACTATATTCAAACTGCCAATATTTTCGAAGAGTGAATATAAGGTTCATTAGTAAATTGAGTGTGGAAAAAAAGAACAATAACAACGCGTATTTTGGTATAAATAGGGCATTCCGACACTTCTAAATGAAATGTGATGACCAAAAAGAACCTTAGTTTTGCCTTCCATGAATAGGCCCGTTTATTGTTTGCGTAAGATAATCAGTTCTACGGATGGTAAGTTTGTCACAAATTGCAGAATTGACACGCGGGCTATTGTCCTTTCATTTTATTATTCCGTGAGCGAATTAGGTCAGTCTGCCATTCTTATCCTACATTAATAAAGTCCAAAGTTATCTATTTCAGAATAAGCTTAGATCGGACAATTTGTTCACCTCACGTATTACTGATTAACTCCGGATATTTCGTAGACCTAGTTCATTCGAAAAGGTAATTGTATTGTCACCTACAAAATGTCATAATGATAGCCCTTGCTTTAACGGAAACGAGTTTGTGGATCCCCATATTTGTGTTGTCAGTGTAGAACTATAGTGACACTGCAAATATGTTTGCTTTAAAATAATACTGATTTAAAAAAATCGTCACAGTCTCAAATGAAAACACTGAATTAAAATTGGTTCAACTTTCTTTAGAAGACCTGTTTCACATGAATGACATATTTTTAAAACTTTTGAATGACGCATTTTTTTCAGATACCATGTAAGCACAAAGTATGCACGCATACAGCACTGCTGCATCGTGTATCAATCACATTTATACATAGTAGAGTACGAAGATCAATCGTGAATTATTTTCGGTCTTTCTAAGTAAATCTCATAAAAATATATTGTTTATTTTAAATTGAGCAAAACAATAATTTAACAGTACCTGCAGTACCTGTGGAGTGATAGTTACCCAACATGTTAAGTTCGTTTTTACGATAGAGGGAGCGTAATCATGCTATTCTTTGATTAAAAAAACAACACTGAACGGTAATGATGCTAAATAAATCGTTTTGCATCTTAGCATTAGTTAAATCCGCTTTGGTAATTTATCGTTGGAAATTGTTATTTTAAACTTAAACATTTCATTTCATCCGCTTAGGAGTTTTTACAGAAGATTGATTTGCCGATAAAACTTACAAAATGTTCTGCCAGATGAATTGCATGGGCTTACGTACAAAAAACAACTAACTTTACCATTGTTTCTAGAAAAGAGAAGTTTTTTCTCACTACGCATGTTATAAAATTTGAACAAGCTGCCTATCAACGCCGCATATAAATGTCTCAAGATATTTTAATCTAGATTTATAAACTTCTGGTAGCAAAAGCTAGAGATAAGAAGATTACTGCTGCAACCGTTGGATTCGTCCGGCCAAGTAGATTTTGTTGCAGTTCTGAATGGAGTTAGTTTAAAAAGCCTTAAAAACTAGTGACAACGCTAAAGATAACTCAAAAGGTTACCGTCTTTAAATTGTCACTTTTCCTCAGGAAGTTTAATGTAGATTTGGTTCATGGGAGCACCAGGTACAACAAACTAACTAGCACGTTGTCGACGTCTGTCCGAACTAATTTTCACCTGCGAAAAACAAAAAAGTGTTTAAACATATCAAAATGTATAGATAACCCAAAGGTCATACTAATATCATGTCAGCTCCTAGCAAACCATGCAAAATACAGATACAGAACATGTAGTCCGTTTCTCAAATAAAGAGAATACAAGTATGTCTACATACTGCCACTCACAATGATTGACATTCTACATGGCTTGAAATCCGCACATTTCCTTCAAGGGAAGTATTTGAAACTGATAACTACACTTTAATGTAAGTTCGAAATAAGTATCAAAATATATTCCTACTAATAGTCTGTGCTCTTATAAACCTAGCTTAGTTGGTCTAAAATGGGTCAGGAACTTAATTACCTTACCAACAATTATTCAACAGTAATTTGATGATTTTCTTATCTTGTAAGTAAGTAAGTAAGTCAGTAAGTAAGTAAATTCTTTCTTTATAGAGGGCGACATATTTAGCAATAAACTAATCTTCCATATGGCCCTCTTTACAAGTATTAACATAAACAGATTAAGATAAACACGATGATCATTAATAAAACAACATCACAAAACACAATATGATATTATAATAATAAATGAAACTGCAAATAATGTATCTGTGTTAATGTTTAGGTGTTGCATTTAATGGGTAGATTATACCTACATAATGTTATACTCGTATTAACCTTACTGGCTTTATCTACTGTAACGGGAGTTTCTACATATCCTCAAAATTGTGCTTTCATCTATATCGCATACGATGTTGAGTATATACATTGCGATCCAAGAAACGGATGATAAATTGTTCAGTCGGAAAAAGGAAAAAAGGGACAAAACAGTAATAACGTTAGCAGTTAAAAAATCAGTTACCAATGTCATGCAGTGGTGATTTCTTGTATCAGTGTTATCCGATCAACCTTTTTGGGGGTGTCGCGGCTAGCTTCATCGAAAGCGTTATCTGAATTGCAAGGCTAGGCGCTGTCACGGTACGGGTTCTTTAGTATTTTTTACGTATTTGATGACGTATCAACATTGTTTATTGTTCTCAGCTTGGTCAATCACATGTGAAGACGTGTTTTTCCTGAGAGAATATGGAACAAACATTTGATGATTTCATGTGTTTTATTAATACAGTATGTGTCTATTTGAGGAAATGAGTGCTAAAGTAGTAGATTTGTGTTTGAATAGACACGACGATACAAATTCGTGTGCAAGATCAGACTTTGCTCGTTTTCCTGTGTCCTGTGCCTCCGGAACCACGCCTAACAACAGCGTCCCTGGTGTTAGCGGACAGGGTATCCAGGGATAGTTGCAAGCTTTAAGGGATTCCTTATCAAGGATTCAACTTCCTTCGGACCTTAATGAATCTCGTCAAGGAATCCGTAGGAACGAACATGGTACGTTGAATGTGATTATCTAGTGTGCTAGATACCACGAAACCCTTTTGAAACTGTTTACCATCATTGACTCGTCAATTGAGGTATTACAATAGACTTTAAAGCAATTTTTCGTTATTGCAGATGCTTTGAACCGTTTTCTTCAGGATGAGTATACCTTTCATAGTTAAATGTCAATTTGACAATAACTGTTAATATAAGTAACTACGTATTATATTTATATACACAACTACTGTGATTATAAAAGGTGAAATATGCTTATAAGGAATTGCCACACACAGCAGGTAAGTTAATGTCAAATTCAATCCCTGAGGGATTAAAAGAACACGGTATTGAATGTAAGTATGGGGAGACGTTTTACACAAAACATATAAAACTACTGTGAAATGAAATATGCACACATCAGGAATCGCCACACTCACAAAACACAGCCTCCCTTTACAGTGAGAATGAAGCGGGCAAGAAAGAGCATGTTTGTTATAAGTGTCTCAATTCAAGTAAGTGCATCTAGCTGGGAGCGAACCCGCACCATCACGGCGACAGCGCCAAGCCCTGCAATTCCCGCGACGCAACCAACTGAGCTAACCGGGACAACCCCAAATAAGGTTGCTCGAAAAGCCCTAATATAAGTAACGATCATTGAGTGACATCGGTAACGGGTTTTTTTACTGATAACAGTACTGACTATATGTACGGGGAGACTTTTTACGGCCGCCACAAACAACGAACAGGAGAAACCTTTGGGTTACCGGATTGGAACGGTCGGTGCCAAAACAAATGTGATATGTGCACTGGTTCCCAAAACCAATTGCATAATATGTGTCAAATAAATGACATACCAAATGGCAATCAAATGTTTAAATGTAAAAAAACATACACATCCCTTTAGTTATCTATAGCCCTTCTTAAATGCTAATCGCAGGAGAATTTTTAGCATGAATTAGCCCCAGCTGTCAACTTAATGCAGCACTGCATATTTTTACTAAAGCCCCCAATGGGGGAGACATTAGTTCTATAATTTTTTTCGAAAGAAAATCTATTATTGACAACATCATGTGGTGTATTGGAGTATAATGGCAACTTGCAGACAGGATGTCTATTTTGGTGAACAAATCATTGAATATAAGGCGCTATTAATATTTTTCAACGTATCAACCGCTCGTATATTGAGAGAATGTGATGGAACATACCATCATACTGCAGTCGCGTTTCGGTGCACAATCCATCCTTCGTGATTTATCGTTTCAATAAAATTAAAAGATTATTTATCCACATTCATCCTGTGGTTGTGGCAATGCGGACACTTTTTTTTCATAAAACTTGACACGGTTCGGGTAAAATTAACTTTTAATTATCTTGGTTGTTTCAAGTTTCTTTAGCTTTTGAGCTATTAAACGACACATTATTCTGCTATCTGAATTTTCTAAAAATTACAGGATATTTTGCCGTTTCTAGCCGTTCAATGTTGAACACATTTAAAGAGTCTACAATATTGTAAATCATCAAGCCACACTAAGAACACTCTCACCCGCTCCTTTTGTCCTCGTTATGTACAAACTTGTGCAAGTTTTGGTTGTGCCTTATCTTTTAATCGTAATAAAATATTTTATCTTTATTATATAGCTGAAAAAAGTGAAACGTGCATATCCAGGATAGTCACACCAGGAAACACAGCCTTCACGCTCAGCTACAGAGTGAACGTAGTAAACAAATAGACAGCATAGTTTATAAAGTGAACATTTCAATGAGACACCATCAACAATTTTCGAAAAAGAGAATCTATGTGGCCACCGCCTTGGAACGGTCAGTTGCAAAATAATTTCAGTTGAGATACGGTGTTTAATAAAAGTTCGGTTTCCTATCACGCAAATTTTAACAAAATCATCATATTTATTTATAACTGTAAAAATCTTATTTTTCACAGTAATGAACAATTTATTTTTTCTCCCCAAACGTGTTTTAAAGAGAATTGTATGTTTCTCTCTATATAAATTAAGGGTTCGGATGTAAGATTTTCAGAATGGGGATTCGTTTAAGGGCCGTTTAAGAATTGTAACTTGATAATGTTTGGTCATAATCTTTATGAAAATTAAAGATTGCTGCCCAGAAAGGATGAACAACCTCTTGATCCGTTATTGAGTTTTGATAATATGAAGTATTCATTTGGGAAAACATAGATTGAAAAAAGACTTCGCCTGATGATGCCTGGTTAGCTGCTTTAAATCATTTAACAAAATTTAATATGATTTTAAATACGATCTCGCAATATCTATAAACAAGTTCTTATAATTTGATATCTGTAAGAAATGGTGTTAGGACGTTGTACATAAACAGTTACTATATTTAGCGATAAATCTTATCTTATTGCGAAATAAATTAAAAACACATGCAAAACACTCATTGTGCCATAAAAATATCAGGCGAAGCTAAACCAACCGTTCAAGTGCGTTTTCTCTATCACTTACGATTTTTCAAAAAGTGTTGATCTAATCTCTTAAAACTAATAAGAGTCTAGCTCATCAGTCTTACGGAACAAAATTACCAATATTTAGTAAATACAATATGCAATTCTTTTTATAAATAAAAAAACTTTTATGCAGATTGTTCTTATGCTTTTTATACGTTATGGATTTGTCAAAACAAATCCGTTAAGTTAGATATGTATCTAAACAGTTCTATTTTTAATCAAATCTTTTCTAACGAATTCAAAAGAAAACAATGTAGATCCAGATCCGACTGCACTGATGACAAATGTTATAATTGAACAAATAAATACCACGTAACACGAAAAAATGAACATCTTCAAATAAATTACTACTTAACTGCGTACAAATTATCGTTGTCGTTCGGTCGGGTATAAAACGCTATGATTGTCGTTCCCCTTGAGACATTTCGATCTTGTCTTCCGACAAAGTTCGGTGATTATTTGTATTTTGACAAGTTACATTTGAAGATTTTCTCAGGATTTTAGAATCTTTACATTAACTGTTATTGACAAAATAAAAAGCAATAACATAAGCAACAAAAACAATAATATAAACAGTCAGCATTTTGGGGAGTAACACGAACAGCAAAAATCTCATAGTTTCTGATTTTGTATTGTTATGCTCTGTAAGAAAAAAATTGTTGGAAAGATGAAAAGTTTGAAAAGAGCAAAATAAAACATTACGGAACTTTTTTAAATTCAACGGGGAACGGTATTCATAACACTGATGCTATCAAATACCATATTATTAAACGCTTTCATGTATTAAATCGAACATTTGTAAATCATTACTAAATACTTCGCAATCTGTACATAATAGTCGTCTACTTGTTATTTTAACAGTTTAGTTTAAATATATTTGATTTCCATTATATAAGTACATTTTATCACATATATAGGGTCAGGCCACATGTTCTAACAACATTAGTGAAGGCCGTGCCATGATAAACTACGTTGAACAAAAAGATGGTGATAAATCAGTGTACGAACCCAAATTGTAGTCTCTTCAAAAATTAAATAAATAATCTGCAACAATATGCACTTTTCGTGGAGATTGACTTTTCGTGGGTTGGCCGGAAATAAAGTTTGTGCGCGAGCAGACATCGTTCTAGTTCTGCAAGATTTGCATGTCTCATATGGAGGTCAAAGATCAACACTATAAATTCAACAATTTTTGAAATTAAAACTGTTTTGTGCTTGAAAGTGTTATTATAACAAATCTTACCAGTCAGTTCAATTTTTATCAATTTCTACTAATCCATAAACATATACTTCTAAAAATCACTTAAATATGAAAGACTTCCGAATTTTAAGCAACTATTTTTTGTCTGCTTTGTTTACATCTTTTCACGCCATTTGATAAGTCAGCAGTTGTATTGTAAGGCCAAACCACAATTTTAAATTGGGTTTTCAGTGACAACTATTTTAGCTTGAAATATAAAAGAAAATAATTTTGAGAGTTTTTTTGTTTCATTTATGATTTATTTTATCATATTTTCATTATTTTAAAAGAATGAAAAGCTGGTCATTTTATTTCTTTGAATACGTAAAATTACACACCCTGTAAAAAAGTTTGTAATTACTATTTAATAGGTGCCAGGTAAAGATAAATTTGAGTAAAGGGGTTGGGTGGTTAAAGCTTCTAAGGTTTCCACAGCTGTTCAAAAAACAAATCGCATGACGAATGATTTTTCACAGGGTTTGTATTGTAATGTAGCTTAATTATCTTGTCATTATTGCTATTAAACAAATAACACTTATGATTCAGAAATCTCAGAAATTTTGTGTGCATATGCTCAAGAGGCCGCTTTAAAGGATGGTATTACGATAATCAGTTAGGGGGTCTTTAGTGATGGTTACCACATGATTGGCTTCTTTCTTGCAAATAAATATGTCATAGGGTCAAATAAATATATTAAAACCTCAAAGTGAATTTCTTCGTTTGTTTTTATTTTTCCCATATTACTTACCTATTGTTATTTTGGCGTTCCATACTCAGCTTTTTCAATATAGTCTAAGGGAAACAACTTCTTTTATTTCTTTTCTTTACCTTAGCACGTGATAACTAACAACCAATCACTGCAGTCCCTTTGAGGGGAACTGTAAACAATTGCAATACGTGTATTTAATTTGCTATTACAGGCTGGTGGCCGAACCTGCTAGCTATCACGGTCCCCCGTTAGGCGCCAAATGTCACAGGGTGAGAAACAATGTGCAGCCAGACCGGGACTCGAACCCGGGACCCCTCGCTTACAGGGCGAGTGCTCTCCCGACCGAGCAATCCGTCCGCTTACACATTTTCTCCCCAGATAGTTACTAGATTCGTACCGTGACAAATATCTTTAAATTGGTGTGAAATATTGTTGCCATGACCGCGACAAGTCAAATTAAGAAAAAGTAAGCAGTTATAACGAGAACTTAAATGATCATTTGAGGCCTTGAAAAATCTAAGATTTCTTTTTTATATCCCAGTTATAATTTTGTGTATTTATTAACAACATAAAAAGTGTTTGCAAGTTGCTGTTCTATATTTATAATCATGAAAAATAGTATTTTGCAATTGTTTACAGTTCCCTTCAAAGGGACTGAAAACCAAAGAAAACTATTTTTGCATACTAAACTAGTAATTTCCAATTTTGTTTTTGCCACGAAAACATACGGTTTCCCTCAAAATATGTGTTTTGTTATGGCTTATGGACTGTTTTAAAAAATGGCTGGAAAAGTGAAAAAATAGTGAAAAATTAAAGTTCATCGAAATTCCAAACTTGTTATTCTGTATTTTTTGTTTATTGAATCTGAGTATAGAACTGAAAAGATTTTTAAATCGGTGAACTGGTTGCTGAGATACTGTCATTTGAAAATGGCAAGTGAAGTGAAAAACATGTAAAGAATTTAAGTTCATAAAAAGTCCAAACTGGTTCGTCCATATGTTTGTACAGACTTTACGGTGAGCAAAATCAATCAAGTTATACTCATATGTGGCAGAATAAAAATTTTATGGAGCCTCATTTACCAATATTAAATAAATCAAAGAATTTTAATTTATGTGCTTAAATTACAAGAATTACTGTTTCGTATTCTTTAAATGTGTATTTCTGTTAAAATGCATGTTGAAGCATCAAATAAAAGTGCTTTAGAACTTGTGGTATCGCATAAAGATAAAAAATTCATATTGTTAAAAAAGTGTGTCACACTCCTGACAACCACATAAGTGCAGTTTACTCAAAAATGTTTCACTAAGGCCATTCCTTTTTGTCACAATTTAACGAAACATGACATAGACTTCTAGGAAAAAATATGCTCTTGTTTTCATGTAAAGGATATGTTGACAGAATATTGCAATATGTGCATAATGTCACACTCCTGACAAATTTAGCTGACATTTTCTGAAGGGAGCTGAAGACATATGTAATTTCAGTAGAGGTGATAATCTTATAATTATTGCATCTAGAAACATAAAACTTAATGATACACATAACCTTTCTTATGTACTATTAATCTTTAAAGTCCTATAAATTTATAAAGCAAAGATGTATTCATTTTCTTGAGGTATTTTCTCATCTACCACGCTTGACTTAATAGCATAAATTTTGATTACTTTAAGTATAATATGCTTAATTTTATCATTATTTGATGCCTAATAAATGCACATTTTACTAAAACAACACTAAAACTTGTCTTCACTAAAGCTTTTTGTAAAATAATGGTCTGAACAAATGTGATTTTGAAAAGTGTCACACTTTTTTGTCACACTCCTGACATTTTTTGCCCATTATTTTCGAATATTTTTTTAACGGATGCTGTTATTTTGATGAAACTTCACAAATCTTTAAAGGGCATGATGAGACACTTTTGCAAAGTAGGAAAATGGAAGTAACTGTTTGTTGTACATTTTTATAACAGGAAAACCCAAACCAGCCATTTTTTTTGAAACAGCCCTTCAGTAAAAATAAAATCTATGCTATTTGGACAGATATATTTTTTCACTTGCATATGGAAAAATAGGGACTAATGAAACTTTGATCAGGTAAGTATAATTTTCTAAAAAAAAAAATTGTGTATGTGATGTAAGCGGCGCGTTAGCGCTTATATCCACGAAAACTACAAATTCGAGGGTATAGGTAAACAAAGAATAACTAAAAAGAAGTCTAATAAAACAGAGCTTGAATTGTAAGAAAATCTTGACAGTTTTACAATATACTGGATGGAAAATGGAAGACTTTGATTTGAAAAAAAGATACGAAAAACGAAAAAATAAATAGGAGAAATAATTTATTTTTACACACTATAAAACCCTGGTGTAGGCAATTACAAATTAAAATGAGACACTTAGTATTTAACGAAATACACTCAATGTAATCTAACTCAAAATCCCTAAAACGATTTGTAGGAAACACAACATTTCTGTTTTTTTACCGAAACGATTTGTTTCATCTGTCTCTCATTGGAGTTTAGACATTAAAACTGAATGAAAGAGATTTATTATTTCAAAGTAAGCAGTATTCACGTGCACTTTCAACATTTTGTCATCACAATGATGAGAACACATTATGTTATGTCATTTGATTAGTTCCGAGAGTGGTTTCTCTAAATAATTAAACAACAAAACAGAGATCAGTTATATTCATAATGACAACGGTTTGTCCCTGTGGACTGTTACGACGATATGTCACATGAGGTTAGACTGTTATTGAACATGGATGTTTGAACACATACATGCATCTGCATGTTTTTTCTCGGTATTTACAACAATATTTTACGACATACACCCATTTTTCTAGTTCGCGTTACTTTCAACTTTTAAGCCTTAGTATCCTATTTATACTGGTTCGAATTGATTGGGTTAAGTTTTGATAAAATTACAGACATAGCTTGGCAGCCTGATTAATGATTTAAAAACCAAAACATTTCATTTTATTTAAATTAAGTTTTTATCGCAAATATTAGGTTATCATGGGTGTACGCATCATTTTTCCGAGTACCGGTGTTATTTTATCCTTGGGTTATCACCGTATCATTTTAGACAAAACAAACTGAGAAAAGTAAATCCACGAAGAAAAAGCTCACGTTTGAAGTAAGTGTATTTACGAAAGTACGTCTACGGAATATTATGATCATTGAAGGTTAGGTTTTTTTATACAGTTTATATCCAGGGCTTGTAGTATTTTTATAGTGAAAACAGCTAGAGAGGATGTGGGGAAAATGACCATTTGGAATACATTTGAAGTAAAAATTTTCTGTTTTCAATCAAAATATTTTATTTGATATTGCCGTGAGCATCAAAAATATGTATGCCATGAATATTGCACCTAAACTTATGATGTTTCATTCTTTAATTATATCACGAAAGCACGAAAACTGACCGAATTCTTCGTAACGTATATCGTTTATATATCGTCACTCATCTGTGCTTAGCATCAAGAAGTGTGTGAGTTAGAAGAGTGCATGATAGGGAAGATGCCTCAGTTCCAAAAGTATACCTTGTTCTTTGGATATAAGGCGTAAAACACCAACACACGGGACCAAGTCTTATTCGAAAAAAGTAAATAAATACAAAGGACGAGTTAAGAATCGATCTCATGGCCCGTAGATTGAGATGTTTTTGGCTTTAAAGGGACTGCAATCCAGATTTGAGATTATCAAAAATTAACGGTGCCATGGTTCTGCATGATGCGATACCGTGTATGTCAAAGGTTTCTTGATTTTACAACGTGATTTCGTATTATTTGTAAAATATGTTAGTGTAATTAGCTTACGTCAGTGCTTCCAGTGATCATTTGACCTGTTGTTCTTATTCGGAGATCGTTTTCTTCGAAACATGTAAAAAATCGCATCTAGAACACAAATGTGACACATGCATAAACGTGTTTTCATTGGTTTCAAGATAAAACAGCCAATAATTGTTTCAAAATGCACAGAGGAAACATTCAAAACTATCGTGATGTAGGCAAACTCTGATTTGCATTTCAGAACTAACCTTTTTCCAAAGATTGCGTAACACCCCAGTTACACAGAGCCATCGGTGACTGATCGGTAGTTTTTTTAGCCAAACTTTTGAGTGAACCGATGACAAGAGATTTAACACCGATATCAACTATTTGTCACCGATTTGCCACTGATCAATTGATATTGGGAAAAGATGAGTTTCATCGGTGAAAAATAACCGATCGGGATTTTTAGACATGTTTAAAATTCTCGATCGGTGAAAATGTTTTACAAATAACCGATTGACAACCTTTCTACAACTGATATCACCGATGGGCCACCGATAAGCAACCGATCAACTAAAATTTACCACCGATAGAAAAAAGATGAGAATTAAAATGTGAGATTTTGTCGGTTATGATCGGTAGTTAATAGGAATTCAATCTGTGGTCAATCTTTTGCAGCCACCGTGTCATCGGTGGGTTTTAATTTGTAAGTGGCCAATCGGTATCCATAAGTACTCATCAGCTGTTGATCGGTTGTCGAACGCATGTGATCGGTGACAAGTCTGCTTTCGTGATTGGTCAATCGGTGGCTTGTCGGAGACAAGGCGGCGTTCAATTGGTCATATCGGGTGCTGCTCGGTATTAGTCAGTACAGTTTTGTTCCAGCTTCTGAAGTAGTTTCATCAACATACATTAATTTCTATAATAATTCTGAGTTTAATTATCATGCCTAGAAAGAAGAGTATTACTAAGAAATCAAGTGGCGGATCCAAACAGCATCCTTCCCCAGAGATCTGCTCAATGGAGGTCATTAAACCTGGGACCTCTATGATAAGTGGTAATGACCCTTTAGTTGTAGAAAAAGAATCATGTGATTCTTTTCATGGTGATGCATCTGATGGCGATGACAGTGCTGATGATAAAGAGACACAGAAGATTGATAACCTTGCAGGCGAAACACAGGAAGACGACACTCAGGACACTCTGCAAAAGCCCAAGACAAAGAAGACCAGGAATCGCACAGTGTTAGTAGCAATACATTCACTAAAGTACTATTTAAATTAATTTAAGAAAATAAAAATGTTTCATTCTAATTGATTTAAAAAATATGACAACACCTACCATTTTCGTCATTTTCTAGATCGTGATTTACTGAATAGTTCAATATAAGAAATTAAGTCCTACCTTCTGAAGATATCAAGGAAAATGCATGCTTTTTCATTCTGTCATATGCTTTCTTATTTATTTTCAGTATCATCTCTGAGGAAGATCAGGACAAGATTCGCGAGTTCCTGTTAGCCAATGACGTCCTGTACAACAAATTCAGAGACCAATGGAGAGATACACTATACAGGGAGAGGAAGTGGGAGGAGCTCAGCGGATTGATAGCCCGTGATGCCAAGGATATCAAGCAGTGGTATCAGTCCACAAGGTCCAAGCTGAATGACATCAAGAAAAAAAGGATCACTCCATCTGGAAGTGGCTTTGAAGTAGAAGGAGTCACCGACAAGGCCAGGAGACTGTGGGAACGTTTTCAGTTTCTTCTGCCGCACATAGGTGAAGTAAAGTCACGAACTGTGCGCAGCGTAAGTGAAACACATTTATTTCATTGCACGTCCTTATATCGAATACAGTAAACATTACATTTACTTGTTGTTCATTTCATATTTTCACTTTTTAACATTCTTTTTAAATGTACAAAACACATAAAAGTATGTTTTACAGATAAAGCAGAAAAGAGCAGCCAGACTTCAAGTCCAACTTCCTTGCCTTGATGAAGAAGACCAGTCTAACCGAGTCGCCCCTACCAAAGAAGTGGAAGAGGGCGTCTCTGCAGATGGTGGTTCGTTAGAGGGACCAGATGTAAATCCTTCGATGTCTAGGTCTTCAGATCCTTCCCCAGACACACAATCTCCACTTGTGCGTGACCCCAAGAGAGCTTAAATAGTCGATACACCGCCTGAAGAGGGTATTCAAGCTCTTATTCGTTGTAGTCAGCAGCTGATGGTGGTAGGAGATAAGTTGGCAAGGTACCTCAGACCAGAGAGTACCGCACAGGAGCGTCAGAGGCAGCACTTTGCCGAGATGAGTGCGAGCATTCTTACACAGCTTCCTGAAGACCTATATATGGAGGCATCAGACCGCATTTGGACTGTTCTGCAAGATGTCCAGCGTAAGGCCCATACACGCATTGACACTCAAGCACCGTGCCAAGCTCAAGCTCCAGCTGCCGACAGAAGCAGGTCATATCAGCAACCACAGTGGCAACCTGATCCTTCACAGTGGACCAGCAACCCACCTCCTTCCAGCGTTTGGGGTTCCATGGAATGCGATTATATTCGCCAAACACATCCAGGTTACCTCCAAAGACAGTCACAGGAACAGTCTGCTCCGCGACAATCATTGCGTGAGGACATTCTCAAAGCTAGTATGGTGGCAGCTGGTTTCAATGTCAGTGAGGAGGACTCAGAAGACATTTAGACGAACGAGAACCAGACGACAGAAAGTCGGCAAGAAGTGTAGTTTTTTTTATTTTTTATTTTTTTATTTGAACGTCTGTGTGATAATGGTGGTGTAACTGCATTATGTCACTGTTTAGTTCTCATATAACAAAATTTATGTTTCAATTAAACTGAGGTACAAAGAGTGTAATTTTATTTGTTTCTTTTATCGTTGGTTCATACAGTATTTCCCCACTTTATCAAAGATTCTTAAGGATCTATTAATTTCAGAATTTAAATACCGATCATTACGAAATTCAAGTTGAGAAAAAGGTGAAAATGTTTGATTTACCATTTTTCAAATACAAAGCTGTCTCAATACTGTTCAAATAAAATATAAAAAATCAAAATCAGGAATGGTCACAAAAACACAACAAAACACATCATGAAATCAACCATAATAATCAAATATCATTTCAGATATGAATCAGGAATGATCACAAAAATCACAACAAAATACATCATGAAATCAATCACAATAATCAAATATCATTTCAGATATGAATATTGTTGTTGTCCTAACATCTAACTATAAAATGTCTTGTTGCTAGTTTACCATTCTTTCTTGCCAAGGCACAGACCCTGCTGGACTATTAAAGTACTTGGATAAGTACTCCCTTTGCTGTTTGGCGTCCGTTGTGTCACGATTATGGCCCCTGACATTTTGGATTGCAGTCAGCATCTCATCCGTTCTCCAGGCTCCAGGAATAAGGTTGTGCTGGTCATCCTCTTGGTCCATTTCACCTTGTTCTAGAACGGGATACCTCATCCTCATTAGATTGTGCAAGCACACACAAGATTCAACTATGGTTGCAGCAACTTCCGGTGTTTGCTGCATGGTCGTGAGAAGCACTCTGAATCTGGCCGCCAGGATGCCAAAAGCATTTTCGACCACTCTTCTCCCTCTAGATAGTCGGTAATTGGTTATCAGCTTCTCCCTTTCTAGGCCGCGTCGTCCATATGGCTTCATTAAAAAAGTCCTTAATCCGAAAGCATCGTCACCAAGAATAAAGTAAGGCATATCACGGTCGTCATTCGGTAGTGGTTCTGGAGGTGGGAACCCAATTGTTCCATCTTCTAGCATCTCACTAAGCTCTGAATTGTTGTATATCTGGGCATCTGACATGTGTCCATGGCCTCCAACGTCTATCCACAGAAACCGGTAGTTTGCATCAACAAGAGCCATAAGCACAATTGAGAAAAATCCTTTATAGTTGTAGTATTCAGAGCCGGACCTTCGAGGTTTCCTTAGTGCAATGTGTTTGCCATCAATAGCTCCACATGCATGAGGAACATTCCATCTCCTTTCAAATTCTTCAGCTATGGGCCTCCATTCTTCAGGTGTATTGGGGATAGGGATGACCTCTTCACTAAATGTTTGTACTATGGCCTCGCAGACATCTGGAATAAAGATGGTAATTGTTGTCCTAGCCACCCTAAAATCGTAGGAGAGGGAAGCATAGGAATCTCCTGATGCTAGGTGCCTAAGTGTTACCGCCAGCTTCAATCCAGGATCTAGGGCTTTTCTCCAGTTTGTGTCTGACTTCTGAAGTTTGGGTGCGAGGCGTTGCAGAAGCTCATCAAACATTTCCGGGGTCATCCGCATATAGTTCTTGAAGGACCTGGTGTCCCCCTCCCTCAACTCAGCAAGTATGGTGCTATACTGTCCAAACTGAAGCCTTCTCTCCTGGGTTAACCAAGGCCTTGTCCACCATCTCCTTCGTCTCCTACGACGGCGTCTATGAACGAGCTGAATAGCGTGCCCGACATTCAGTATTGCCTGCTGCTGTAACAATACACCAAATTGTTGAATAGCTCTTCTATCCTCCATGTTGATATTCAGACAACTGCAAAAGATCATCGGTTCTCATCACTTAAAAATATTTATAATAAAAGAACCGACGACAACCTATATTAAGAGATATGTAAATTCTTTATCACCGATATCACCGATCGGAAAGTGTTTAACCACAGATGACTACCTATTTATCACCGATTAATCAACTTTACGCCCGATTGAGCTCCGATTTACAAGCGACGAAAGCTGATAGTTTTTTAGCATTTTACCGACGAAAACATGCTTACCACCGATTGAACCCTGTTTGAGGTGGTTTCTGTCACCTACCAGCAACCTATGAAATATTAGTTTAACCGATTGAACACTTGTCAATCACCGATGCCTCGTTACACTGAAAACCAGAAATAAAATAACGGATGACAACCGATCAAAACAGCGAAAAACTTAAAATAAAATAACCGATTGGCCACCGACCGTCTGTGTAACTGGGGCCTTAAATGATACGGTGATGATCCCAGATTGATGAAATAGTGTTACGGTCCGGCTGTTTGGCAGGGCCAGGTACAGATCCTTTCACTGTAGACGGTGAAGGCAAATTCTACTGATATTCCTGCTCTAGGAGGCCTTTATTACAGGGTTCGAAAACTTTGTCCTCTGGGTCTGAGACAGTCACTGGCAAGGATAAAATACCCTTTGCTATAAGCAGACTTGGGAAAACTGTTTAAGATGGCCGAACTTGAGCTCCAACTTAAATACTATAGTAATGTTTTATTATTTCCTACCTACGAATCTAAAATAGCCAGCTTCAGTTTATGAATTTTATTTTTAATGTACAGTACCTTAACAGTTGTTAATTATTCAGATAATTCACAAAAATAAATATCAATAAAAAATATGGAAATTGACAATATGTTAAAGTCTGTTGCCAGTCTATTACAAATAATAAGGCCAGTACCTAGTCTACATAATAAATAATTAAAACCTGCTAAAAAGCATGCATATTCAATAATGAAGTCAAAAGACTTTAATTAATAACTTTTAAACACTCGGCCTTTACTAGGCTAGTAATAATTATTATGCTATGAAATTCTTTCATAGATTTGTATTCAACCTTGATGTGCGTGTTTCGCTTTTTAAATTAAGCAAATTCTGTCTGTTAAAATTACTAATAGTCTATTATTTGATAATAATTTTGAACCTTGTTTGAATCTTGTACAAAAAAATGAGTGACGACATTTTGGATTTTTGGTGTGTTGGAGCTCTCGAATGAAGAAAAACTGGGTTTATATATATGTATGCGGTACACTTAAGAAAAATGCGTACACGAACAAAAAATTCCAACTGACAAAATTAATAAATTGAGCCACTCATATTTAAGTTAATGTATCAGAAAACTAGTTAAGAATTAACAAGTTAAACGTATAAAGGCACATTCAACAAGTCATATAAACCACCTTAAATCTTTGAGTCCTATTTGAATTGACATACATATATAAAACATGCGCTCTCTCTCTCTCTCTCTCTCTCTCTCTCTCTCTCTCTTCCTCTCTTCTTTTTCGCTGCGTGGGGAGGCTGTGTTTTTTGAGTGTGGCGATTCCTGATATGCATATGTTGCTTTTTTTTTCAATTAGGCAAATCACCTATATATAAGGCTTACATATTTTATCATTTTGTATAAGAGAACAAGTTTTGTAAACAGTCTTAACAAGCTAAACATTTA
Organism: Corbicula japonica; assembly: GCA_038501625.1. NCBI lineage: Eukaryota > Metazoa > Mollusca > Bivalvia > Venerida > Cyrenidae > Corbicula > Corbicula japonica. The sequence continues at coordinate 58,005 of JAZAYU010000133.1, forward strand.
AAAGTGCATTCAGCAAGAATCACCTTATCAAGTTTTAAAAGGCATGTCACCTTACTTCATTGAAATTTACTTCTTTGCAAATGTTATTTTTTCAGTTTAAGAATGTTTTCCTTGCTGCTCATCTTCTTGGTTTCGTCTTTCCTGGACTTCTTCTTACTTTCATCTCTTCTGCTATCCTCCTAACTGTCTTCTCTTCTATTATCCTTCTTACTTTCTTCTCTTCTGCTAACCTTTTTCTTACTGCATTCTCTTCTTCTATCCTTCTTACTTTCTTCTCATCTGCTAGCCTTCTTATTTTCTTCTCTTCTTCTATCCTCTTTCTCTCAGTCTTCTCTTCTGCTATCCTTCTTACTCCCTTCTTTATAACCATCCTCCTTCTTTCTTTATTCTTTTCTGCTAACCTTCTTACTTTCTTCTCTTCTGATAATCTTCTTCTTGCTATCTTCTCTTCTGCTTCATTTTTCCTTCTTCTTGCTGTCTTCTATTACATTTTTCCTACTATATTCTCTCCAGACCTTCTTACTTTCTTTTCTTTGCTATACTCCAACCTGGCCTTCTTCGTTAGTCTGTTGAAATTGTCTAATATAGAAGCCATCTTCAACATGTGTCTGTTTGCAAAATTCTCTGTCGGCTCAATTATAGACTTGGGTCGGGATCTAAGTCGTCTTCCTTCATCCTCTCTACAAAAACATCCACGAAAGCTTCCGAGTTACCAGGGATAACCCAATCCTTCTCCACAACGACTTTTCTGGACATCTGTGTGCCTCCAATTCTAATACAGGGAATTTCTATGCCACCTAAAACTATTTTGTTCCTGCTTAACAAAATATCAGCTGGCCCGCTTTTACTATCAGTCAAGACGTCTAACCCAAAAAGAGCATCATCCTCTATCTCAGCTACTTAAGCCTCCTTGATGACCTCTGGTGTTCCCAGTCTTAACCTGAATAAAGCCTTTCCCATCTCTTCTGAGAGTGATATTGTTACTGCACACATTATACAAATTACAAACTTTAGAATCAGTATTGAGCCGAAACAAGACAAAGTACCTACTATGTATTGGTTGCCTAAAATGCATAAAACACCGTACAAAGCAAGATTTATTGCTAACTCTAGTGGTTGCACTACTACTAAATTATCCGTACTCTTAACTTCTTGTCTTACAGCTATTAAAGAACATGTAATTAGGTTTTGCGATAAGGTTTTTGAAACTTCTGGCAAAAAATTATTTTGGTCGATTAAAAATTCAAATGACGTTTTGAAAAAGCTTAAATCAAATAATTTACAGGTGTTCTGTTTGTCTACTTATGGTTTCTAAACTTTATATACCTCGCTCCCTCATAATTTAATAAAAGACAAACTAACCAGTCTCATTGAAAAAACGTTTGCTAGAGAAAATAAAACCTTCATCGCTTGTAATGAACATAGGGCATTTTTTACAGATGGTTCTTATGATAATTATACCTTATGGACTTGTCAAGACCTAATAGAGTCGCTAACTTTCTTACTGGATAATATTTATGTTAGATTCGGTACCTCTATTTATAAAAACATAATAGGCATCCCAATGGGTACTAATTGTGCACCCCTTGTTGCTGATCTGTTTTTATACTGTTATGAAAGAGACTTTATGTTATCTCTTTCTACAGAACATCAAGATGATATAATTACAGCTTTTAACAACAGGTACCTTGATGATTTATTAAATATAGACAATAACCATTTTCCATTACTGGTTAATAAGATTTATCCTAAAGAACTACAACTTAATAAAGCGAACACTTCAGAAAAGCAAGCAAAATTTCTCGATCTAAATCTGTCCATTGAAAATGGTTATGTCAAAACTAAAATTTATGATAAAAGAGATGATTTTAATTTTAATATAGTTAATTTTCCGTTTTTAGACGGCGATGTTCCCCGTGCAATATCCTATGGGGTTTATATCTCACAGCTTGTTCGCTTTTCAAGAGCTTGCAACGATGTTAATGATTTCAATGAACGTAATCTTTGCATTACAGAAAAACTTTTAAAACAAGGTTATCGGTATCACAAATTAAGGAAAACCTTTTGCAAGTTTTATCGCCGATACCCAAATTCAATTCATAAATACAGATGCAGTTTAAAATCACTTTTGCAACAAGGTATTTCACAGCCAGCTTTTTATGGAGATTTAATTTATAAACTAAAAAAGATAAAAGGCAGTGTTAATATCTCCCGGTTATTCGTAAAAACCATCTGTAAATTTCAAAAGAAAGGTTACCAACATGATATTTTACAGCGCTCTGCATGCCTGGTGATTAACCCTTCTACAGTTGATCATTATGCTTACCTCTTTGGTTGCACGACGGTGGCAGGGATTAAAGAGTTTATGGAGGTTAATGGGGAAATCTTTTCTTAAAAGAACCTAGAAGCTCGATTTGTTTCTTTTATCCCTGTCATCGTGTTTTTGCTGATTTTACTCCAGGAGCTCTGGTCTCGGTAAGATCATTGAGTACCCGCCCCTTCGGCTTTGCAATGCTCTTAACTTCTTATGTTTTATATGTTTGTGTGCTTTTGCATGCAACATTGTTAAGCCGATAAGTAGGTTGGAGTTTTTTCACCAAGACAACTTGTACTTGTTTTGTGATATGAGAACCTGTTGGGGCAAGTATGAGGTTGGTGCAACCTAGAACCTGGTTTAAACCCCCAGTGGCAATTTGATTTGCCACTGACCGTTCCAAGGCGGTAACCCCTCGGGTACTCATTTTTGTTTATTGTTAGTGGTGTCTTTTTTGAAACTGATCATTTTATTAACTATGCTCTCTCCCCCTCTCTTCTTCTTGACTGTGTGGGGAGGCTGTTTTTTCTGAATGTGGCGATTCCTAATATGCATTTTTCACCTTTCTATGCTTCTCTTTATGTATAACCCATCGCAAAGCCGGCTCGTCCTCACTTCACTCGCCTCTGAATAGCTGCATCCTTCCCCAGTGTTTGCAAAATATGACTTTTGGCCCTCATCCTTCTGATTCTCTAATTGGACCTCTCTTTGGACACGAGGTATGGTCCCCTGGAGTATAAAGGCTCCTTCTCATCTCCTTCGTCGGCGGTCTTCTTGGGTTTACTTCCTTTCGACCTTGGGTTTGGGCACTCCCTTACAAAGTGACCAATTTGGTGACAATTAAAACATTTCGCGTCCTTCTTTCCAAATGTGTTGTGACGCTGACTCAGTTTTCCTTCTGTAACTTTTGCGACTGTTTTTATTTCTCGATTCGGTCTAGGAGTGTTTGAATAATGCCATCCTGATTATTATTGTGCTTGTTTACAGGCTAAGCATCCTTGTTTACTTTCTCATTGTCTTGCTTCTTGACAGGGATCCTGTTGACTACTTCAGGCTCATCTCCCTCCTTAGTTTGGTTGATAGTTCTTCTGGTCATTTGCTTGCTATGCCTGTCTGAGAAGCCCGACCTTCTTGTCTGGATCAGATTTACCACATGGAAGACCGCTTCATCTATATTCTGGGGCTCTTTGTGGTATTCAACCTCAAACCTCACTTCATCATCCAGTAAACCATCTAAAAATGTCTTACTAAATCCTCATCTCTTGTCCGTCCGTCTCTGTACCTATGAGCCTTGTCATACAAACGTTTCAGCTCTGCTGCAAATTCTTCAGCTGTCTCGCCGTGCTTCTGTGACCTACGGCTAAAGTTGAGAGCAAATGACCTGGCTGTTTCAATCACCCGTAAGTGGCTGTTCATCTCAGCAACTAGTTCCTGGTAGTCACAGTACAGGGGGTGATAGCTGTGAGAACAAAAATTGTCCTGTTTGACCTTCTAACATAGGCAGCAGCTGGTCTAACTTGTCATCGAGCTGGATTTTCTTGCCTGTTAAATGCAATTTCTGAGTCAGAATCATCAGATGAAAAATGTGATACGGTATCAAATCCATGACTGCTTGAAGTTGCACAAACATCCTGGATTGGCCGGAAAACCCAATTTCTGTTTCGCTCTCTCTTGCCAAAGTCTCATAACTAGTTGGGATGACGGTGGTGATTGTCGCTGACATTGTCTGGATTTGGATCACTTTGCTATAAGCAGACTTGGGAAAACTGTTATAGATGTCCGAACTTGAGCTCAGGGTTTATTACGTATTTGATATTTGAGGTATTGCTCTAAAAATCATTAAAATGCATTAAATAGTCACTGATTTAATTTAAAACATTCTTAAAAATGACAGAAAACTGGCTACTCACAATCATTTAGAATAATGGCTTACACAGAATACAAATTCACAAAAATAGTCAATACCACCTTTATCTCATTGAGTTCTGAATTTTTTTTTTTTTTTGGGGGGGGGGGGGGGGGGGTTTTCGTGCGCGTCTTCCAGGATCATAACACACAGATTTTCAATTGCTTGAAGTAATGGAAGGTCAACCGGAACAAGGATTTGTCGCTGATATTCCTCAGAATTGAAGTTCCCTTTCATTAAAAATTGTGCAGTCTTCGAAATACATGTGCAGTTTGGAATTCGATAACTCAACAGTGTATAATTAAGACTTTTCTGTCATATGAAAGGTAAAACTTAATACAATGTGTTATTTCATAAGTTGAAAAAAACAACAATAAAAACGAAATCTTCTTTTTCAAAACAAACCCAAACAAATAATGAAATAGTATAAACATACTATTTGTAGTACTGTAATGAGAGTATTCCCTTCCCGACCAAATCATGGCGCTTCTGAACTCACTCCTGTACATATTGTTTTATTACGTGTAATATTATTATCCTTATTTTCTTATTTTTTTTGTAATGAAAAGTGTTTTGTTCCAGATATATTATTCGTTCTGATCAATCACTTCTAATGATATCATCTAGATTTGCTTAAACTAGGGTGAACGAGCTTTTTTTTCGTATCTATCCTAGATCTTCATTTTACCAGTTTAATCATGTTAACTGCCTTTTTGTGTAGGAGGCTTACTATACTGCAAAATATCAAACCCATCATCAATACATTAAACGTCGCATATTTGTTTAGATTGATGAGGTATGACAGCAGTTGTCATTTCATGCAAAAACAACGTTAAAAATAATTAGGACACTTGTAACTTATTAGCTGAATACAATATTTCATGAACTGTATGAAATTACAAAAATCGTCAGAATATTATAATCCAATAAACAAAATTAATTCCTCCCTTCTCCTTATTTTGACATAATTTAAGGATATTATATGTGCCTCTCTCTCTCAAATTTAATCAGCGATTGTTACTGTATTATACTGTGTATGAACAGATTAATGATAATAAGAATTTCAAACAGCTAATACTCTAACTTACTTTTTTATAAATTAAGAGTGACGTTAACAAAATATACAAAAGATTTAGACGTTCTTTGTAATATCTTGCGAACGCGTCCTTAAAAAAGCAAGAAAACTCTATCAAGAAACTTTCTATTTGAAAATGTATGTGGTACTTTATCGAATGTAACATGATGGGATTGCGTGACGATGTCCCCTTTGCACGCGTGAAACGGGAAAAACAAGAATCATCATTAGAGTTTACAATGCATTTTTTATCCCTTGAGAATAGTAAATTTAAATAAACGCTGTTCATGTCAAGTTTTTGCTCAATGTTTATTTTGACAGGCAATTGCCTACTTTTTCCAGTAAATCGACATAAACATACTGTTTTCTGAGGTAATTTAAGTCTTGTTTTATGATTTTTAGTGTTTATTCCCCTAGAACATGACCAAGAAGAAAAGGCACTGCAAATAGCACATTCGAAGGTTTTCCTTGCTATATAAGAACTTCGTATTTAATCTAATTTTATCAAATTTTATCAAATTATTTTATACGCACTAACACGCATTTCAGTTATTTAACGAATCGCCAAAATCCTTTGAAACCACATGTTCATTAAAGATCGGTTTTAGCTTCATCAATTACCCTATACACAGCATCATAAAAAGGTGAAATATGCATATCAGGAATCGCCACATTCAGAAAAAACAGCCTCCCCACACAGTCAAGAAGAAGAGAGGGAGAGAGCATGGTTAATAAAATGATCAGTTTCAAAAGAGACACCACTAACATTTAACAAAAATGAGTAAAATCAGCAAGAACACGATGACAGGGATAAAAGCAACAAATCGAGCTTCTAGGTTCTTTTAAGAAAAGATTTCCACATAAACCTTCATAAACTCTTAAACCCCTGCCACCGTCGTGCAACCAAAGAGGTAAGCATAATGATCAACTGTAGAAGGGTTAATCACCAGGCATGCAGAGCGCTGTAAAGTATCATGTTGGTAACCTTTCTTTTTAAATTTACAGATGGTTTTTACAAATAACCGGGAGAAATTAACATTGCCCTTTATCTTCTTAAGTTTATAAATTAAATCTCCATAAAAACTGGCTGTGAGATACCTTGTTGCAATAGTGATTTTAAACTGCACCTGTATTTATGAATTAGATCTGGGTATCGACGATAAAACTTGCAAAATGTTTTCCTTAATTTGTGATACCGATAACCTTGTTTTAAAAGTTTTTCTGTAATGCAAAGATTACGTTCATTGAAATCATTAATATCGTTGCAAGCTCTTGAAAAGCGAACAAGCTGTGAAATATTGTTGCGTGCCGACGACGGTGGAAAGTACACACTCTCACAATAGCAGACGGACAGACGGACAGCTGATGCTTTACGTAATAATCTATTTACAAAGGGACGGACGGACGGGCATACGGACAAAGCGTGACGACATATATGTATAAAAGATTAAACGGACAAATAAGGCTTGACTCCGTAGCATTCAAAACAAATTGTTTGGGGAGGGTTATTTTAAATACACTAAAATATAATAACTCTAACAGTTTGATGACTTTTTTTCACGTAAACCTTAACAAATGTTTGAGGAAATAAATAATCAAAGTGAATAATTATGTGATTTAAACAAGTACTAAAGCGTGGCGACCTTTAAATAAAGTGACAATTCTTACGAGAATAACAACGTTGCCTGGCTTTTAAATAAGTTAAAAGCTGTTAATGCTTTTTTACTATAAAATACTTGTGCAAGAATAATTTATTTAACTATGAGTTAAATAACAATAATTTACTTTAAGTCTAACTTAATTCAAAATAGTTTCGATAAAAAGCCGAAAAGGTCTACCTGACATAGAAAAATCTACTACGGAGTGCCGAAATAATGAATTGCAGCCCCTTTTATACTACGCAAACCGACAGCTTACTAACAAAACTGACAATGTGAGTAAAATTGTGAGTAGGGGTGCATTAGGGTTTACTTACAAAACTAACAGTTAGCTAAATGATGGTCTACAGTAAAAATAACAACTGGAATAACCGTTTGAACAATTAAACAACGTTGTCGCATATATAAGACATACAAAATAGCGCGGGAGTAAAATGTGATGTGCCGAAAAAGGGGTTAATAACAATTATTTTAGTTTAAGATTGCAAAACATTTCCCTTATTGTAGCCTCTTACTATCAAGTTTACAACTGTGATATGATGACGTCACGTAATAATGACGTCACGACGAAAGCATACGCAATGGCGGACATGAATGTAAATAGTGGGTAATATGGACAAATTAAGCGTTAATTCTATAGCACAGTGATGATTTGGAGAAAATTAAATGCTTTTAATAAAAATAAAAGGTAAATACATGCATTTTGTGTCCAATATGAACTATAATATAAGTATAAATGATGCAATAGAACTCTAGTACATAATCAATAAGGCACATGTATGGAGTGGATATTTGGCACACCACATTACCCCCCGGCGAGCAAGGCAAAGTTCCAACTGCCTTACAATATACTATTTAATGTAAACAACGTTAATTAGTAAAGTTACAGTATATCATCACATAATAGTGCATTCTGTAATGTCAAATGTAGCGGACATCCTTAATAATGTAACAATAATAAGTCAGTCTTGAACACCACTAAGTTATAACACTTAATCAAAATGTCAGTTCTGAACATCCACCGGATGTAGTACTTCGACAAAATGTTAGTTCTAGAGATCCACAACATTCTTCATTCTTGATTATTTTATGTCACTTCATTGATATGTTAATGTTAGAAAACTGTTCACTTTCCCTTTGCAAGTTTCACTGAGATTTTACTTAATGTACATGTTAATTGCCCGGTATTTATTCAGGTTAACGTCTGTAAACGCTCCGTCCCCTGTAAAAACCCATATGGCGTTGTTGGTAACCACGTTGAGGTTGCCTATCCCGCTCCCTATGCCTCTCCCTGTTCTCCTTGGCAGGATCACGGTCCCGTCTTGGCTTCTTGGCATCGTGCGAGACCTCCCTTAGGGAGGCTCTAGGGGCCTCGCTCCTCTTCGGTATCTTAGGCAACTCTGCCCCGTCGGATGGCTTCTTGATGGGAGACTTCAGGGTCTTCGTGGCTTTTTCTTCCCTTGGTCGGCCCTCCTCTCTCAGACATTTTACTTCTTCTCGAAGAGCTTTAACCTCGGAGTGTAGGGACTCCACAACCTTTGACAGTCCATTTATCAGTTTAGCGTTGGCTATTACTTGCTCGCCTACGATGTTTGCAGATTTTCTGATCATCTCACCAAGGATGCTTGTAAACTCTAATCTTGAGCACGCTGATTTGGTCGAGGATGAAGAGCTGCTTGAGCTGGACGAGCTAGAGTCAGAGTCCGTATCCCGGTACCGCTTTAGACTTTGCCTCACCCGCTGCATGCTCCTGGACTGGTGCTCACCTGCTGCACGACTCTGATCCTGGTTGCACTCTTCTTTCGCACCATTGGCGTTGTCATTCACCCCGCTGTCATCGTTCTCCATTTCTTTCTCTACCTCAGCAGCATGTTGCTGCTTAACCCTAAGGTCAAGTGGCGCCAGATCTTGCTCCAGGTTGCCACCTTGCGTCTCCAGACAGGTGCCCTGTTGCGTTTCGATGACGATCCTGCTGTCCTCGGCAGTGAGATGTTCATCAAATGATGATGAAGGGGATCCTCTCACCCTTGGCGTAGTGGGACCATCACTGCTTGGTACTGGACTGCACAGCGGGTAAGCTGTATACTGGTGGTCTACAGTGTCAGCGTCAACCTCTGGGGCTGCCATAAGTAGTTCCCTTCGCAAGATGTCAGTCCTTCCCTCCTCCTTCCTTTTCCCTGACCACCATGCCTCACTTGCCTCTCTTGACAGTGCCTCCATGTCATGCTCCCCGACAAAATAAGGGTTATCACTAACAGTGAGGTAGGGTGTCGAATCGGTCACAACCTTTTCCAACATTACGTTACGGTGCCGTATGTACGTTTTGACATGCTGCTCCAAAGCTTCATTGGACTTGCACCAGAATAGGCATAGCTTGCACCAGTATGGATGAGATTCATTTGTTATGTGTAACTTATAAATATGACCCTCTAGCCGTGACTTGGAGTTAACCTCGGTCTTTCCCCTCCTAAGGCAGTGCAGACACCTGTAGGCTCTCCCTCGTGAGTGGCTTCTACTCTCCATATCTGGAAAATACATGTTAGAACCACATGGTTACCTTTATGCCAATTTTCGGTTTCAGGTCGCCAACGTTTGTTACCTTACGTTCTTTCATTGGGAACCTAACTGTAACTTACCCCATGCTTTCTCAGCAAAGCAGCAGGCAAAATAACCGTAGTAATACCGGGTAATGCGATTCTTGAGAAAAACATCTGAAGCTGCAAACTTCGCGGTACCGCTAGTTAACGCCCGCTGTGTGTTATTAGACCTAATCTTTATATTTTATTGTTCTTCTGGCCTTCTTCACCCAAGCAGGGACATTCAGGCCTGTATACGGCTTAAACTTATCATGGTGGACCAGTTTTTCTGTACCAGTAGCGTCTAACCTTATAACATAATTCATTATAGACCTCTTTTCTGTTACCATATATGGGCCCTCAAACCTCTTTTCTAGCTTATGGGTAACCCCAATTTTTCTTGTTTCATGCAGCATCCACACCAGGTCCCCATGCGCATAACTATTGAGTGTTGACTTGACGTCATACCGCGCCTTGCTTCTCTGGGCACTCTCGCCTAGATACTTGCGGGCTAGTGTGTGGGCATGCAACATCCGATTCTTCAGCGTCAGTATGTGATCTGCGCTGCTTAAAGGCTCATCTTCGGATGTTCCCGGAGAGTGGTAGACTAAATCTGCTGGGAGTCTAATCTCACGGCCAATTGTCATCAGGTTGGGGCTCAGCCTGGTTGCCTCGTGTGGAGTCGCTCTGTACGCCCCTGCAAGACAGCCCAGATGTTCATCCCAATTCTCCTGCTCGTTGGTCAGGTATGCCTTTATCATCTGCAATAGGGTCCTGTTGAAGCGCTCTGTCACTCCATTTCCTTTTGGATTCCTTGGGCTGCACCGTGATTTGCGAACTTCTAGTATACTGCACAACTTGCGAAATACTTTGCTCTCGAACGTTGAGCCTTGGTCGGTATGTATATTGAGCGGGGCTCCCCAACGCGCTATGACATCATTGACTATACGTGTCGCACAATCTTCAGCATGTTGGTTGGGCACGGGAATAACCTGTACGTATTTGCTGAAGTGGTCAGTTAAAACCATTATGTATTTGTTTCCTCTTGGTGATTTTGGGAAAGGACCTAGATAATCTATCCCTAATGTATCCCATGGTGCTCCGCTCCGTAGATGACCCATGGGTGCTCTAGCCGTCTTCTGGGCCGGTTTGTCTGCGGCACACACGTCGCACTGTGCTATGTATAATTTTATATCTTCTTTGAGATTGTACCAATAATATCGCTGTACCAACTTACTTTTTGTTTTCTTAATCCCTAGGTGGCCTGCCATAAGAGAGCAGTGCATTTGACCGATGAGCTCATGTTGTAAGGAGACGGGTACCATTAATTGATGATTCCCTCCGTCAGTGCTTTGGCAGTTAGGGCATTTGAGGAGGACGCCATTTTTCAAGATGAGGTTATCCCAAAGTAACCAGTAGTGTCGTGATGCTGGACTTTTGACCTCCATCTCCTGCGGCGAAGGTTTGCACCCAATCTGTTTTGCCTTGTAGATAGGTCCAATATCAGGGTCACTCGCTTGTTTGTCAGCCATCTCCAGATCGGTGCACACCCACAGCCAGCTAGGTTTCTCTTCCGTGTTTGTCGGCTTAGAGGGGCCTGCCTTTTGGTCGCCTTGTTCTTTGGCCGACCTAACTCTCGAAGCTCCTTGAGTTAGCTTTCTCACTGTAACGTTTTTTGGCTGCAGAGGTTCTTGATTGTCAGTTAGAAGTACTGACTGCATGGCATCAGCTCTTTTCTGGCACTTGCTACACGGCCCGCATGACAGAGGCTCGAACATGTCGACATCACTGCACATGCAGTCTCTCGGATTCTCGCACCTTGACAGTCTGTCGCAATGCCCTTGCTTGCTTCCGGCACGGTATTCAAACTTGAAATTAAATGGGGCTAGAATCTCAATCCAGCGCGCTATTTTACCGCTAGGTTCTTTTAAACTAAAAAGCCATATAAGTGCTTGATGATCAGACCTCACTAAAAAGTTTCGCCCCAGTAAATATTGACGGAAATACTGCACAAAGTAGCCTACTGCCAGTAACTCTTTCTCTGTTATGCAATAATTTCGCTCTGCTTTATTCAGACTTCTACTTGCGTATGCTATGACTTTCTCCCTTTCGATATGTATTTGCGCTAGCACGGCCCCAATACCGATACCTGACGCGTCCACATCTAGTATAAAGATGCCCCCTTCATTTTGTGGGTAGCCCATGACATCAGGGCTGATAAGCACTTCCTTTAGCGTGCAAAATGCTTTTTCACATTTATCACTCCAGGTGAACTTTGCATCCATTTTGGTCAATCAGGGGCCTCGCAATGCTTGCGAAGTCTCTCACAAATCTTCGGTAATATGATGCGGTTGCCACGAACTGCTTGACTTGTTTTGGATTTGTCGGTCTTTGCCAATCTACAATTTTCGCGATGTTAGTCGGATCTGGCCTTACACCATCTTTTGAGACCACGTGACCTAGGAACAACACTTCCGTGCGCAGTAGGTTACATTTTTCAGGGCGAAGTTTCAAGCCAGCTTTCTTGATTCTGTCGAGCACTTGGTCAAGGCGCTGCACATGCTCTTCAAATGTTCTCCCAAACACAACCACGTCGTCTATGTATATCAGGCAGGTCTCCCACTGCAACCCAGCTAAAGCCATCTCCATAGTGCGTTGAAATGTGCTCGAACTGTCATTGAGTCCGAAGGGCATTCTCGTCATTTCAAAATGACCGTATTTGCATACTAGCGCACTTTTGCAGATATCTTCTTTCTTGAGAGGGATTTGATAGTACCCGCTTGTCATATCCAAACTACTGAATAGGCTTGAACCAGACACCGCGTCAAGGCAGTCCTGTACCCGGGGAAGGGGGAAACCTGTAGGATTTACAAGTGCATTTACTTTGCGGTTATCGACTCACGGGCGGATGGTGCCATTCTTTTTCTTTACTAACACTATCGGGCTAGCCCATTGGGAGGTACTTTCCTGAATAACGCCCTTCCTCAACAGATCCTCTATTGCCTTCTTTTCTTCTTCTGCATAAGCGAGGGGAACTCTCCGTGGTCGCTGTCGGATGGGAGCGGCATCACCCGTGTTGATTGCATGCTCTGTTAAATGTGTAAGACCCAGGTCCCATTCGTTTTTTGAGAAGCAATATTGATATTTGATCAGAAGCCCGGCGACTACTTCTTTCTCTTGTGCCGACTTGCCCTCTGTAGACGTGCCAAAAAGATTCTGAAGGTGTTCTGGGATCTCTTGTGCTGTTGCCTTTCTTAATGTTCTTTGAGCTCGCCCAACATTGTCATCAACTTGAGTTCCAATTCTTCGTACACGATCGAAGTTAGATTCTTCACCAATATTCTCCTCTTGCGCAAGAACAGTTACCACTTGGTCTATCCGACCAGCACTCGCAATGACCGCATTCTGCTTCAAGGTAACTTCAGTGGAAAAGGGGTTCAGCACTCTGACCTTGCAACATGGGGCCTTCTGGGTATTCACCAGGGTAGTTGCCATCAGCAAATGGTACTTTTCCTTGAAATATTCCGTTGGTTCTACTAAGAAGTCAACAGCGCCATCTTCATCGTCCCCTTCTTGCCTCTCGATGAAAACATCCACTAGCGCTTCGGTCTGCCCCGGAATATCCAAGTCATCTGCTACTGTTACCTTCCTGGCTGTGTTCGATTTGCTGATCTTGAAACACGGGATCTCCACGCCATCCAAAACTATTTTATTCTGACTGAGAAGAATATATGCTGGCCCCTTCTCAATCCCCATGAGAATGTCGAACCCAAGCAGTGCATCATCTTCTATTTCCGCCACAATTACTTCTTTATGTACCTCATACGGCCCTATCTGAAGCTTAAATTCTGCTTTTCCCCGTTCTGTAATTGCCGACCCGCTAGCACTCTTCAAGCACGCCGACTTCTTTAAGGCGGGACCCTTGCCGCACCCCATTGCATCGTACACCCTGCTTGAAATAATGGTTCTAGAAGCTCCTGTGTCACATGTGTATATAAGAGGCACACCCTCGACCTTACCTCTGACGTACACACCACTATACAGGCTCCTTTTGGTCATGCTCTGGCAATTTTCAGTAACCCCGGCATCATTGTTGTCACGTTTCAGGCCGTTTTCTGTCTTTAGTTGGACCTCCTTCCGGCCGCCAAGGTCGGTTCCTGCTCGTTTAAAGGACGGTTCTGTGCCTGGTGTCCCACTGCGTCCTCATTCTTGTTATATTTGCTTTCCTTTTTCTTATCAGGGCAGTTACGGGCGAAGTGTCCAGTTTTATGACAGTTAAAACACTCTTAATCTGCCTTCGATCCCCTTTTACTTCTGTCCCTGTTGCTGACCTTTGTAGATTCCAACTTTTCAAGTCTTTCTAATATCTGTAGCAAGATGGCTCCATGGTCTGCCCTTTCATTTGTGATTTCTGACATCTTCTGGTCCGTTTGCACCTTCGTTCCAGCGTCCGATGTTGTCCTGTTTTCTCTCCCGTCGTATGGTACCCTTTATGCCCTATCTTCATCTTCACTCCAACACCCGTTGCTCTCTTCCGGATCCCGGACCGTCGCACGCCTGGCGCCTCTTTTCTGTTTGCGGTCAGTGACAACCCCGCCTCTGGTTTGCGTGAAGTTTACTGCATGAAATACGGCCTCGTCTATCGTCCTTGGCTCTTTGTGGAAGTCTATTTCAAACCGGGCTTCTTCATCATAAAGGCCATCCAGGAACCTCCTTACCAAAACTTCGTCCCTAGTTTTTCTGTCACGGTATCCATGCGCTCTGTCATACAGCATTTTCAGTTCAGAAGCATAGTCTTCTACTGACTCTCCGCTCTTTTGATTTCTCCGACTGAACCTTGTGGCGAAGGATCGGGCGTCTCAATAACACGGAATCGGCAATCTATTTCCCTTACCAGATCTCTGTATCTGTTTAAAACGTCGGCGGTAGTTGAGAAACACGAACTCTCCGGCTCGGCCCTCAAGACGCGGCAGCAATTGGTCCAATTTTTCTTCATCATCCCAGCCGTACCGGTGTGCAAGCGCTTCAAACCTGGCGATCCAGACCTGCCAGTCCTCTGTTCCAGAAAATGACGGTATCTTTATAATGTCTCCTCTTCTACGCCCCTGTACTGCGCTGCGTGCCGAGTTGTCCGTCAAATACCGATCTCCAGATCCTAATCCTAACCGGGCGTCGTCTCTCTCAGCGCGCGCGTAGCTTGTGCGTGTGTATGAGTTGACGTTCGTATTGTGTTCTGCATGTTGGCTCTGTCGATGATTTAAATTATCGTTATCATCGTCGTCGGACGTTTTGCTCTGCGCTACTTTTAATGACTTAAGTTCTTGCCGGACTACATCTCTAACTACATCTGTTATATTGTCAATCATGTTGCTGCGGCAGCTGCTCGGGTGAACAGGGTCCGGAGATTGACGAAATGAAGTGTTCACCGCCACACTTTGACCATGCCTTGATTGATAATTTATTTCTGAGATCGCATCTTCATTATCTACTATCACTTCCGGCATCTAAACCAAAACCCGGGGATCTCCTATCACGCTTTCTCCATCCAGGCGGCACTCTTCGTCCGTGCGGAACTCTATCTCTCGATCGCTGTCATCTGGCGCCGTATAACTCATAATGCCTAGGTTCAGTGTGTGCTAAACTCACTGCTGTGTAGCTTTGTCGGATGCTGGGATCGTATCACAGGATCTGTACGTTTCTGGCAGATCCCACCGCTGCCACCATAAATGTTGCGTGCCGACGACTGTGCAAAGTACACACTCTCACAATAGCAGACGGACAGACGGACAGCTGATGCTTTACGTAATAATCTATTTACAAAGGGACGGACGGACGGGCATACGGACAAAGCGTGACTACATATATGTATAAAGGATTAAACGGACAAATAAGGCTTGACTCCGTAGCATTCAAAACAAATTGTTTGGGGAGGGTTATTTTAAATACACTAAAATATGATAACTCTAACAGTTTGATGACTTTTATTCACGTAAACCTTAACAAATGTTTGAGGAAATAAATAATCAAAGTGAATAATTATGTGATTTAAACAAGTACTAAAGCGTTGGCGACCTTTATATAAAGCGACAATTCTTACGAGAATAACAACGTTGCCTGGCTTTTAAATAAGTTAAAAGCTGTTAATGCTTTTTTACTATAAAATACTTGTGCAAGAATAATTTATTTAACTATGAGTTAAATAACAATAATTTACTTTAAGTCTAAATTAATTCAAAATAGTTTCGATAAAAAGTCGAAAAGGTCTACCTGACATAGAAAAATCTACTACGGAGTGCCGAAATAATGAATTGCAGCCCCTTTTATACTACGCAAACCGACAGCTTACTAACAAAACCGACAATGTGAGTAAAATTGTGAGTAGGGGTGCATTAGGGTTTACTTACAAAACTTACAGTTAGCTAAATGATGGTCTACAGTAAAAATAACAACTGGAATAACCGTTTGAACAATTAAACAACGTTGTCGCATATATAAGACATACAAAATAGCGCGGGAGTAAAATATGATGTGCCGAAAAAGGGGTTAATAACAATTATTTTAGTTTAAGATTGCAAAACATTTCCCTTATTGTAGCCTCTTACTATCAAGTTTACAACTGTGATATGATGACGTCACGTAATAATGACGTCACGACGAAAGCATACGCAATGGCGGACATGAATGTAAATAGTGTGTAATATGGACAAATTAAGCGTTAATTCTATAGCACAGTGATGATTTGGAGAAAATTAAATGCTTTTAATAAAAATAAAAGGTAAATACATGCATTTTGTGTCCAATATTAACTATAATATAAGTATAAATGATGCAATAGAACTCTAGTACATAATCAATAAGGCACATGTATGGAGTGGATATTTGGCACACCACAATATAAACCCCGTAAGATGTTGCACGGGAAACATCGCCGTCTAAAAACGGAAAATATACTATATTAAAATTAAAACCATCTCTTTTATCATATATTTTAGTAGTGACATAACCATTTTCAATTGACAGATTTAGATCGAGAAAGTTTTCTTGCTGTTCTGAAGTGTTCGCTTTATTAAGTTGTAGTTCTTTAGGGTAGATCTTATTAACCAGTAATGGAAAATGATTATTATCTATATTTAATAAATCATCAAGGTACCTCGAGGTGTTGTTAAAAGCTGTAATAATATCATCTTGATGTTCAGTAGAAAGAGATAACATAAAGTCTCTTTCATAACAGTATAAAAACAGATCAGCAACAAGGGGTGCACAATTAGTACCCATTGGGATGCCTATTACTTGTTTATAAATAGAGGTACCGAATCTAACATAAATATTATCCAGTAAGAAAGTTAGCGACTCTATTAGATCTTGACAAGTCCATAAAGTATAATTATCATAAGAACTATCTGTAAAAAATGCCCTATGTTCATTACAAGCGATGAAGGTTTTATTTTCTCTAGCAAACGTTTTTTCAATGAGACTGGTTAGTTTGTCTCTTATTTAATTATGAGGTATATAAAGTTGAGAAATCATAAGTAGACAAACAGAACGCCTGAAAATTATTTGATTTAAGCTTTTTCAAAACGTCATTTGAATTTTTAATCGACCAAAATAAATTTTTGCCAGAAGTTTCAAAAACCTTATCGCAATATTTAATTACATGTTCTTTAATAGCTGTAAGACAAGATGTTAAGAGCACGGATAATTTAGTAGTAGTGCAAGAACTAGAGTTAGCAACAAATCTTGCTTTGTATGGTGTTTTATGCATTTTAGGCAACCAATACATAGTAGGTACTTTGTCTTGTTTCGGCTCAATACTGATTTTAAATTTTCTAATTTGTAGAGTGTGTGCAGTAACAATATCACTCTCAGATGAAGAAGTCAGTATATAAGCATTAGTGCTGTTCAGTTCTTCAGTTTGAATTTTAATATAGTGCACACGTCACACTATAATTACATTATAGAAGCCTTATCAGCGCGTGTTAAAACAAATTTGTTATGAAAGTCTTGAATTCCTTTTTTTCAAATGACGAAAGTTAAAACGAGGTCGAGGTGGTAATAAAGCAATGTTTCGTTCATAAAATGATATACGAGTGTCTATTATTTTAAATATGTGTTTTTTCCAGTTAGAAAGTGCATTAGGCTCAGCATGTTCTCTTTTGCACCATTTATTGCAAAATAGGTTTAAAGACTCAGAAATTTCTGCACGACATGCATTAAAATCAATTTTGGATTTTATTCTATATTTGAGACCTTTAAGAAATTAAATTAGGAATTCTAGAGTCTTTGATTACATTAAGATCACCGGTAACAATATGACCGACAGGACTGGTCTCAAATTATCTATTGTTTTTTAATGGTAGTTTGTATTTTTACAGGTTGTCGAACGTTTTCATTTTATCAGTCATCATCTGGATGGTTTTAATAATGGACAAAAAGGAAATTTGAACGCCGCTACATTATAAGAATATCACTTGCTCGATTAAATTACGGGCAAACATGGAAATGCATTTTACTCTCCATGACGCCTAGCCCCGGATTAAACGCAACTTATTAAAATTGAAAAATACAGGTCGTTGCAAAACTGTATTTTAAAACAGCAGATGTTTACGTATCGTCCTCCTATCGTGGCCATTTTTGCGACATGTCATTGATAAAATATTGTTAATATTCCCATTGGGCCATTTTTGAAAACAGTATTTTTATGGAGGTTATATGTTATAGTTTGTCGCTTTGACGGCGACTAGTAACACTGTCAGAGATAATAATAACACTGTCAGAGATAATAAAAATTTAAAAAAAAGTCGATAAAAAGCTTATTAAAAAAGTAATATATGCATATCATGAATCGCTCATGAATCGCTTCACTCACATAACACAGCGTCCCCACGCAGCGAAAAAGAAGAGTGGAAGAGAGAGAGAGAGAGAGAGAGAGAGAGAGAGAGAGAGAGAGAGAGAGAGAGAGAGAGAGAGAGAGAGAGAGAGAGAGCATGTTTGTTATAAGTATGTCAGTTCAAATAGGACTACCCAAACAACTAACGAAAAAGAGTACCTTTGGGGATTCCGCCTTGGAACGGTCAGTGGCAAAACAAATTGCATCCGGGGGTTTGAACCAGGTTCCAGGGTGCACCAACCTAACACTTGCCCCAACAGGTTCTCGTTTCACAAAACAAGTACAAGTTGTCTTGGTGAAATAACTCCAACCCACCCATCGGCTCAACAATGTTGCATGCAAAAGCACACAAACATATAAAACATAAGAAGCTAATAGCATTGCAATGCCAAAGGGCAGGTACTCAATGATCTTACCGAGACCAGAGCACCTGGAGTAAAATCAGCAAGAACACGCTGACAGGGATAAAAGAAACAAATGGAGCTTCTAGGTTTTTAAAGAAAAGATTTCCCCATAAACCTTCATAAACTCTTAAAGCCCTTCCACCGTCGTGCAACCAAAGAGGTAAGCATAATGATCAACTGTAGATAGGTAAATCACCAGGCCTGCAGAGTGCTGTAAAATATCATGTTGGTGACCTTTCTTTTTAAATTTACAGATGGTTTTTACGTATAACCGGGAGAAATTAACATTGCCTTTTACCTTCTTAAGTTTATAAATTAAATCTCCATAAAAAACTGGCTGTGAAATACGTTGTTGCAATAGTGATTTTAAACTGCACATACATTTATGAATTAGATCTGGGTATCGGCAATAAAACTTGCAAAAGCTCTTCCTTAATTTGTGATACCGATAACCTTGTTTTAATAGTTTTTCTGTAATGCAAAGATTACGTTCATTGAAATCATTCACATCGTTGCAAGCTCTTGAAAAGCGAACAAGCTGTGAGATATAAACCCCGTAAGATGTTGCACGAGGAACATCGCCGTCTAAAATCGGAAAATGTACTATATTAGAATTAAAATCATCTCTTTTATCATATATTTTAGTGGTGACGTAACCATTTTCAATGGACAAATTTAGATCAAGAAAGTGTGCTTGCTTTTCTGAAGTGTTCGCTTTATTCAGCTGTAGTTCTTTATTAACCAGTGATGGAAAGTGGTTATTATCTATATTTAATAAATCATCAAGGTACCTAGAGGTGTTGTTAAAAGCTGTAATAATGTCATCTTGATGTTCGGTAGAAAGAGATAACATAAAGTCTCTTTCATAACAGTATAAAACAGATCAGCAACAAGGGGTGCACAATTAGTAATGCCTATTACTTGTTTATAAATAGAGGTACCAAATCTCAAATAAATATTATCCAAAAAATGTGAGCGCCTGGATAAGGTCTTGACAGGTCCATGGAGTATAATTATCAAATGAACCATCTGTAAAAAATGCTCTATCTTCATTACAAGCGATAAATGTTTTATTTTCTCTAGCAAAAGTTTTTTTTCAATGAAACTGGTTAGCTTGTCTCTTATGAAATTATGAGGGAGAGAAGTATATAAAGTTGAAAAATCATATGTAGACAAACGGACGCCTGAAAATTATTTGATCTTAGCTTCTTCAAAACGTCATTTGAATTTTTTATAGACCAAAATAAATTTTTGTCTATTGTTTCAAAACTTTTTCGCAATACCTAATTACATGTTCTTTAATAGCTGTAAGACAAGATGTTAAGAGCACGGATAATTTTGTTGTTGTACAAGAAGTTTGCAATAAATCTTGCTTTGTACGGTGTTTTGTGCGTTTTAAGCAACCAATACATAGTAGGTACTTTGTCTTGTTTCGGCTCAACATTGTTTCTAAATTTTGTACTTTGTAGAGTGTGTGCAGTAACAATATCACTCTCAGATGAAGAAGTCAGGTTATAAGCATTGGTGCTATTAAGCTCTTCAGTTTGAACATTAATGTAGCGTATACGTCACACTATAATTACATTTATTAGAAGCCTCATCAGCAGGTGTTAAAACAAAACTGTTGTGAAAATCTTGAATACCCTTTTTCAAATGACGAAAGTTAAAACGAGGTCGAGGTGGTAATAAAGCTATGTTTCTTTTATGGAAGGATACACGAGTGTCAATTATTTTGAATATTTTTTCCAGTTTGAAACAGCAATAGGCTCAGCATGTTCTCGTTTACACCATTTATTGCAAAAAAAGTTTAAAGACTCTGCAATTTCGGCACGACAGGTATTAAAGTCGATGTCCGATGGAATTCTATATTTCGGACCTTTTGAAATTAAATTGCGGATTCTAAAGTCTTTGATAACATTTAGATCCCCTGTTACGATGTGACCGGCAGGTTGATAGCAAAATTTTGAACTGGAACAATCTCATGATATTGGTGTATTCTCAAGAATTTGTAAATCCGATGTAATTTTGTTGTAATTGAAAATTGTTTTTCTAATTGGTTTGTTGTATTTATAGCAAACGATGGGTGTTTCAGTATTCTTGAAATAATTAGGTACAGCCGATTCAACAGTTTAATCTTTAAATATACTTGGAAGGTCAATAGAATCTATTATTTAAAAATGAAATTTTCATGAAATGTCTTTGGTGATCAGATTCCAAGTCAATGTGTGGTTTGAGAACGTGCCGAGTGTAACACTGAGTAAGGCTAGCAACTTCCTAAAGTGGATGAGTTCTTATAACAATATCATCGGCTTCCTTATCCACTTTTTGTAAACTTGAAATAGAAAGAGAAGCCACACGTGACAGCATAGCGTGTCTACCAGAATGTTTTAAAATATTTTGAAGGTCATGAATAGAACAATGAACACAAGATTTTCTAGTGATGTTACTATGTGAAAAATATTAAGAAATACTAACATCATATTTAGACTTATCGTTAGTTAAACATATTTGATGCAGTTAATTTACAATTTTTCCTTAGAAAAATAATAATTATAAGGGATTTAACTCTTCCGCCCCCTTATCCGCTTGACTGCATTTGGCGTTCACCGCTTTCATTGTAAGTTTTTCGTCGCAGTGAGCGGTTGTCTAAATTGATTTATGATGTGTTTTGCACAGGTGTATCAGTGGACTAGTATTTTAAATATACACCAGGAAATATTACTGGACGTTGAAAGAGGCAATCGCTATTGGAGTGACAGCTTTGCAGATATTGAAAGTTTAAATCTTCTGTTAGATCGGGGACATGAGGCTACCGCGGTCCGCTCCTCGGTGCAGTCTTCTTCTCCGTCTGGATCATCTAGAAAGCGCACGTGGTTCTGCTCTTTATATCAGAAGGGTGCTTGCAAAATAGCAGCTCCTCACGAGGCTCGTATTGGATCACAATTAAGAACTGTAAAACATGTGTGTGCTTCGTGTTATATGAAGGATCGTGAACTAAGAGAACACCCGGAGACTTCCGGTTCCTGTCCACATAAGCAAGACTGACTAGATACTGGACCCTGTACGTCCGATGTGTCCAGTTCCCCCTTGTGCGTCACGTCCATTAATCGTTTGAGTTTTTCGTCTGATGCTGACATTTCCGGGATCTCGTTGATGTCGTCTGACCCTGGTTTTTTGATCGTTTTCAAAAGTCGGTGGTCGTTAACCCGGGGCTTAAAAGCATTCCTCTCATATCGTTAACTGAGTCTGATTCTGTTGATCGTTATCACGGATCGGACGCTGTAAAGTTGACTAATAGCTCGTCGGATCAGTGTGACCACGGAACTGTGAACATTGTACAGATACATGATATTGTTTACAATTCCGGTGTTCCAAATTTTAAAGGTGCTAGAATTCCTTTGAAGACTGGTTGGAATATTTTATATTTACGTAAAGTTCTATTTGATTATGAAGACTATGAAATATGTGATTTGTTGGAATATGGTTTTCCAATCGGCTACTGCGCATCTAAGCTCCCTGTTTCCGACCTTACAAATCATAAAGGTGCCTTGCGTTATGCGGAGCATGTAGACAAGCATATTGCTACGGAATTACAACATGGAGCTATTATAGGACCTTTTAAGGAGAATCCATTGTGTTGTGATTTGTGTTTTTCTCCTTTGAATACGGTCGAGAAAGATGATTGTTCAAGAAGAGTTATTGTGGACCTAAGCTGGCCAGAACTGACTTCAGTTAATAGTGGTATTCTGAAGGAATTTTATCTTGGTGAGGAGATTACATTGACGTATCCGTCGGTAGATTCACTAGTAGAAATAGTACTGAAATGCTGACGAGGTGCCTGTATGTTCAAAACGGATTTATCTCGGGCTTATAGACAGATATTTGTTGATCCAGGAGATATCCATTTCCTAGCATTACATTGGCGTAATAATATTTATATTGACTGCGCTTTGCCGTTTGGATTACGTTCTGCGGCGTACATTTGCCAACGCGTAACGAACATGATACGTTACATCTTGATGTTACAAAATGTCAGGGCTGTTAACTACCTGGACGACTTTGGTGGTGCTGATACCCCCGAACGCTGTTCTCAGTCGTTTGCAATAATGTCTGAGACGTTGGAACGTATCGGTGCACAAGAGAACATCAAGAAGGCGTGCCCTCCTTCCACGAGTATGGTCTTTCTTGGGATCTTGCTGGAATCAGAGCGCATGGAACTCCGTGTCACCCAGGAGAGGTTAACCGAAATTCGTGACCTACTTCTATCTTGGATCAACCGTAAACATGCCTCCAAGTGTCAGCTTCAATCGTTATTAGGAAAATTGCAGTTTGTAGGCAAATGTGTTAAGCCTAGTCGTGTTTTTATTTCACGTATACTTGTGCTTTTACGTGGTCTAAACTTACAAAATCATAAAGTAAGATTAAATGCAGAATTCAGGAGAGATATAGTGTGGTGGCAAAAATTTGTTGAGATTTACAACGGTGTGTCTATGATTAAGACCTATAATTGGTCAGCTCCTGATGTCGTGTTTGCAAGTGATGCTTGTCTTTCAGGATGTGGTGCTATTCAGGAAAATAGAGAGTATTTTTCATAGAGTTTTTCCAGAATTTGTGTTACAAATGTGCTCTAATATCGCTCAGCTAGAGTTATTCTGTATTATGGTTGCGTTGAAATTGTGGTCACGCAAATGGAAAGGTAGAAAAATAACTATATTTTGTGATAATGAAGCAGTTTGTTATGTGTTAAATTCTGGTAGAACCAAAGATTCTGTTCTTCTTCAATGCATGCGAGAGGTGGTTTTTCTCGCTTGCACACAGGAGTTTGAGATTCGAGCCGTTCACCTATCTTCCACAGATAACCGACTTGCGGATTTACTTAGCCGCTGGCATCTAAGCCCGCGCTATAAAACTCAGTTCTTTGAGGAAGCGGACACCTGTGATTTAAATGAGATGTTACTGACGTGGCTACCTGTGGAATAGACTGTCTCCGTCGTCAGTTGAAAGTTACACAGAAATCCGCTTATGCTCTTGGTACTTACAAAAATCTTCAGACTCAAATTCGTTCCTATTTACTTTTCTGTGCTTACTTTGATCTTAATGACTGTCCGGTTAATGTGGATACGTTGTGTTTGTATGCACAGTTTTTAAGTAGAAGTATGAAATCTGTCCAGTCTATCAAGAATTACATTAACGGTGTACGTTTATATCATGTTTTTAGAGATTGTGAATTCCCTGAAATTTCAAATATTTCTTTGCACTTGACCTTCAGAGGTCTTGCAAAACTTTTATTTCATTCGCCTCATCAAGCACCTCCTGTAACTCCATGGATTTTACGTGAAATTAGAAGTGTGATTGATTTAAAATCACCTTTTTACGCAACTATTTGGTGTGTGCTTTTATTTTCATTTTATATGATGTGTAGGAAATCTAGTATTGTCCGTCTGACTAAGCTGGCGTTTGATACTACTAAATATTTATGTCGAAATGATGTTTCTGTGTCTGATTTTGGCATTCTCGTTAATTTAAAATATGCCAAGACTAATCAATTTGGTGACAGGAATGTCATTTTACCTATGTACAAGAATGACAAATCTGATCTTTGTCCAGTTGCCGCCTTTTTCGATATGTGTGAACTAGTTCCGGCGGCCGCTTCAGATCCACTTTTTGTGTTAAAGAGTCTTCCTCTTTAATTCCGTTAGATGCAAGTACGCTTGATAAAACTTTTAAACGTATCATGAAGCGCACGTCCGTATCAGGAGCCGCGGAATATACCTTACACTCTTTTAGAAGAGGCGGTGCCTCCTTCTACTTTAAATGCGGAGTGCCGGGGGAGCTAGTTCAGTTATTTGGCAACTGGAAGTTGGACTGTTATTTGCGATATTTAAGATTTTCTGATGAAACTTTGGTTCATGCGGCAAAAAAAGTAGCTTTGTCAATTTAATTGTCGGTTTATGGTTTTGGCCGAGTTAGTTTTGGGTGCTCTGGCTGCTTTCATTCTGTTTGTCAATGAATTTTCTTAACCTGCAGCCTTTATTTCGGCCAAAATAAAATCATTTGCATAACTTGTGTGTTTTCATTTTCCCGATATAATTTACAATTTTTCCTTAGAAAAATAATAATTATAAGGGATTTAACTCTTCCGCCCCCTTATCCGCTTGACTGCATTTGGCGCTCACCGCTTTCATTGTAAGTTTTTCGTCGCAGTGAGCGGTTGTCTAAATTGTCTAAATATTTAGACTTATCGTTAGTTAAACATATTTGATGCAGTTAATTTTTGATGACGGAGACTTAATAAGTAAGATATTGAAAACGACTTAAGCAAAAAGACTTCATCAGCAAAACGCTTCATTTAAAATATAAGATTCTTCCAAGACCTACACGACCAAGAAGAAAACAGAGAGAGAACGTTATTCGTAAAATGTACAGATAACCTCATGGCCACACACAAACGAGTGCAGCACCAAAATGTTCATGCAAGAGACTGCCATAGTACATAAAATCAGTATTCCCAAAAATATAGTTCAAGCTTGTCTAAACTGCCACCCACAATTATTGACATTCCGCATGGTTTGAAAAAGCAAGAGAGGTTATCGAAACTACACTGAAAGATCATCGACTACATTATTGCACCATTCATTTTAGCTTTAAAGTTCTATGTGTTGGCATTTTTACATGTTACAGTGCCGAGAATGTGATGTTAGGGAAACTACTAAAAGCTTACTTAGAACAAGGCGGACAAGTGTGGTACATGCTTGTTTAAGCCTCTAGTGTCAAATATATCTATTCTCTAATAGTTCCAATGCAAAACCCTTCCGGATTATCTTTTTTTTATAAATTGTCATAGTGATAACTATTTCAATATCACAATAACGTTGTTTGTGCCTATTGGCGGCTGTAAAAAGTATCCTCGTACATTCAATCAGTGATGTTATCGGTTACGTCCTATGAAGGTCGTTGAGCACGATACCTATGTACTATGTTAATTATACTTCTAAAATTGCTTTTGTTTAAATATTTCTATTAATTATCAATTTATAGATGAGTGGTTTTAATATCCCAGCAAATATAGATTTGGAAATTGATCACCCCAATGTTATACTCCTGCTTTTTAAATTTTCCCGTTGGCGTTGTCTGTGATATGCAGGATTTATATTATCAGATCCCATGTCAAAATTCTTTCTTGTTTAGTCCGCCCATTGTTTTCTCGTTTAGGGCAAACCCATTCTTTTATATGGGGACCATACGCCGCTTAGAATGGAACGGCATTAATATGAAAATACCGCATTGAAGGTTCCATTTTCTGCCATATGCATACCATCGTTTGGGATGGATTTAAATTGTACTGTTTTTTTTTTTGTAAATCACGTTGTGCCTTACCCGGTGATAGACAGCGTGGGCAGTAATATGCATTTTAATCAATTCCGTGAACAGGCTCAATCAAACCGAGTCTGCAATATTTTCAGATTTGTCGTGTTCGGTGGCTTTCAAAGTTCCCTTTGAACTAATTTGCTATATGTGTTTTTCGTTTCCATTAAATAAACAATTTTGAAATAAAGCAAACCTCTTTCAGTTACACAAAGTTTAAGATTTGACCTATGACTCATGTATAGACAAAATGCATATAAATGCATTGAAATGTAAACATGCATTAAAGTGATAAAGGCCAACTTTTTATCGAAAAAAGAAAAATTACACCTAAAAGATACACTTTATTTAAATTAAAACATTTTATACACTTTTCCTTACGAAACAAACTATTAAATGTGAAACCCATAGAGAATGTTAACGACAGTATAATTCTTTTCCTATTTTACTAATTATCGCTATGACGTTATAAAATAGAGCATAAGAGGATTTTAGAAGACTTCAGTGTATTAGATCCAAAGAATTTAATGTAAGGCTGCAATTATCTTACAGATTGCTTGTTAAGTCGGTCATTTCTTTTCAGTAGTGTCTTCTTATTACTGTAAAATGTCATCGTCTGTACTTTACTCTAAAACAGAGGGGCATCTTCTTTTACAAGAAGATTTTGTCCTATCATATTTGATGTTTTTATGGTTTGTAAACTAAAAACATTATACTTAAACACAATATTTATAATCAGCGGGCTTGGAGACGTGTGAATCATGTGTATTTTAAGTATGTCACATGAAGAAGCTTGATCAGATCGGATCGCACCTGCAATATTCTTATATTTGTCATATTCGGCGGCTTATGTCTTTCAAAATTATTTTATGATGATAGATTTATATAGTCAAGGATGATTTCAAACTGAAACAGTTAGTGTAATTTGAAACTGAAATCAAATGCAGGGAAACTCAAAGAGGCTGGGTAAATTAAAAATGACATGATTTTGTGTTTTAACAACAATTCAGATTTGACGACACCATGAAGTCACAGACTTAACAACACAGACTTATAAATAATGAAAGCAATGCTGTGATTTGCACATTTTCCGCGTATAGCTAGTTACTGTGCACTAAGCGATAACGTCCTGCAGCTATGTGACGAAATGTAAAAAAAATAACAACATGCGCTTGGATTTAGTTTTTCTATTTGTTATTTATGAAAGACAATAGGCTAGGAATTGATTTTGATATACATACAATCATATGGGATTGGTCAAAATGTGTACATGTAACTTGTGTTGATATTTAAGTTCGTTCAGTACTTCACATCGCCTAGCTGGCGTCCGTAAACATGCGACTCCAGTACTGATGTCATGTTCTGCGATTGAAAAGTTGTCGTTTTCTTCTAGTTTTCCATAAGTACAAGAGATTGGTTTATTATGTCTCTACCTCAAAACAAATTCATACAATCCTTGTCGGACCATATCAAACAAAACCCTCGTCGATAAGCAAAACATTGCACAAGTGATGGAATCACAGTACGCTGAGACGCTCCCAGTTACTTAATCAAGTCTTGTAACTGAGACTTTGAGATATGTAATTACGTCAAGAAGAGAAATCGACAAAAACAACTTGAAGTTCAAGATTTATAGATAATTATCTGGGCGTATCTGTCTCTACACTCTTTGCACTAAGAAAAGGGCGGATGACCAAAGTGAAGGACGTTTTAAAGTCTAAAAAAAAGGAGTATTATTTGGGTTGAATTTTATTCATTTATGTTATTTAAAACAAGTTTTGAAACCCTTCTTCCAAATCATTAAACTAAGGAATCGGGTATACATTTACATGTAAAATTAATTTTAATTCATAAATCCGAGGCGTTCTGTTTGCTGCAAATATAAAAACTCAAGATACATCTTTCATTTTTACGTACTTGCATAATGCCGAAAATGTGAGTGCGTTGGAATAAATTTACCAAGTCGTTTTAAAAATGGCGCAACTCAACACCAATAAATAGTACAATTTTGAACCATCCCAAACGATGGTATGCATATGGCGGTGAAAATGGAACCTTCAATGCGGTATTTTCAGATTAATGCCATTCCGTGTTCAGCGGCGTATGGTCCCCTGATAAAAGAATGGATTTGCCCTAAACGAGAAAACAATGGGCGGAACTAAACAGAAATCCATTTTTAAAGTAGCACACGTTCTTCTTTGAAAAACAAATAATAATAATAATAATCGTACATTTTAATAGAAAAATGTGGGTTTGACAATTGTAATTTCATCTTAGTACGACAAAATTGAAAATAGTTAACGCTCGATTTGATTGAAATAGATGAAATGAGAACATTGAAAGCCACCGAACACGATAAATATGAAACTATTTCAGGCTCAGTATGATTGAGGCCATTCATGGGCAGTAATGGAAATGCATGTTACTGCCCACCTCGCACATATGAGAGTGAAATTCTTCTGATAATCAGGCAATTATTTTTTTTTTAATTCAATGACAATATCGCTTTAGGTGAACATTTGCATTAACGTTATGCTTTATAGCCCGAATGTCAACAGTGTAATTACAATGTGACAGGGTTTCGCACGGGACGTTCAATCATTTGAGAGTTTGATGTGTTACATAAGAAATTCTGCCTTCCATTGTCAGATAAACATATCAGTCTTGGAAACTTGAGAAAATCAGAGCTGCAGGCAGAGCGTTTCTGTCCAAACACTGCAATCAGACACGGAAATGATGTCCATCAGAAATAGTGCTAAGCGAATAAGTCTTGTGTTTATTAAATATCATATATATTTCTTATTTTTGTACTTACAAGGATATCTCTTATTGATTGTATACGATATTTATGTGTCAATGCCTTATGTAATTAATTTTTAGCAATTTAGAATAAAGTCTTAAAGATTGATTGAATATGTTCCAGTGTATACATATAAAATTATATAAAACCATAATGACAGCCTCATTTAAAACGCATTTTAACTAGCCTACAATCGAATGACAATCGTTGTATAGCAATGGTAATTCTGAATTACTTATTCAAGATAACTGTTAAACGTCGCATTTCTACGCAAGTCTAACTGAACTACAACAACAACAAAATAACATCCAATACCAGGAATTCGTTATCTTTACAAAAAATATGACATGACTGTCTTGTTACGAATGATGTATAGTATCTTTGAATCCGATACAACTGTTTACGAGCCGAAAATGCCGCGATTACTCCCTTTTTCTTCTATAAGAAACAGCAAATTGTCCACCAACGCATGCAAGAAAAAAGATATCTTATTCCATAGTTTTTCCCCATTACCATTCATAACAGAGATTTAAAGACAATTCTATTCTACAGTCCGGTAGTAATTGTGGGGTATAATTCCTGAATAGTCGTAAATGCAGTATAACAGATATCTTCCAACCGTAACATCTTAAGACAGTTCAAAAGTAATATACAATATTAAATAATAGTTATATATTTATTCTCCAAATATCGTATACTTTTAAATCTTTTTAATCTGTTACCAATATATTGGTTGCCAGATGCAATGGATGAGCTAATTATGTTCCACCAAACATAAAACCATAAAACTATGTGGCATGTGGCTTCTTGTAGTAATGTCGTTGAGAGCCGTTGTGTGGCTTCTTGTAGTAATGTCGTTGAGAGCCGTTGTGTGGCTTCTTGTAGTAATGTCGTTGAGAGCCGTTGTGTGGCTTCTTGTAGTAATGTCGTTGAGAGCCGTTGTGTGGCTTCTTGTAGTAATGTCGTTGAGAGCCGTTGTGTGGCTTCTTGTAGTAATGTCGTTGAGAGCCGTTGTGTGGCTTCTTGTAGTAATGTCGTTGGGAGCCGTTGTGTGGCTTCTTGTAGTAATGTCGTTGAGAGCCGTTGTGTGGCTTCTTGTAGTAATGTCGTTGAGAGCCGTTGTGTGGCTTCTTGTAGTAATGTCGTTGAGAGCCGTTGTGAAATTTGATTTTGCAGTAAATGCCTCATATGTGTAATTGTGTAATGGACCAACTTAATTTGTTTTGCTTGCAAATTAGGATTCAAATAATTATAATGTAACACGTAAACTAAAATGGCATCAGCCCTAGTTTATGTTACTAATCTGTTGAACGGGGCTCTATAAAAACACAAAATAACAACAATAATTGATCAAACCACTGTCTCACAGAAATTTTGTGAGGTATACCAATGGGTTCTTTAATTCGTTAATTATTAGTTGTGTCCTACTTGAAGTTTGTGTTTTTGGCATAAGGAACAACTGCGTAGCCAGTGCTCTCTAATTGCGGTAATACTGGTTAAAAATTTACATTTGTACTTTCAATTGTTCATTTCAGGCACCTGTTATTCAACGCCAAAGATATTTTCGATTATTGTTTTGAGAGTTTCTAATCGATAGATATTAGTGAACATTAAAGACAACCTGACAGGTGTGTCAGTGATGAATGTTGATAACATTACGGGAAGTATTTAATGTAGAACGCACGTGATTTTCTAAATATTGAATAATTGAACCCTTTTCTGTTTTCTTCGTATAATTAGCTTCTCAAATGACATGCGAATCGGTTTTTCAATAGAAGAAAAAACATTAACATAAAAATGCAACATAAATGTTCTTTTTGAAGTTCTTGAAATAATATGCCCCTACTGGGGGGGGGGGGGGGCAATCCGTACAGAGACACCCTCTATCCAAGAAGCAATGCCAACTACGCAACCTATTGGGCTAACCGGGACAACCCAACAAAAGTTGATAGGATAACACTGATAACCTTATCATTATCGCATCATCGCATGACACCGTAATTCGATTATTTTACTGATATCAGTACTGACTATATCTACGGGATCACCATTTTACGGCCGCCACATTGCACAAATAGTGCTACTGTGAATTTCAAATGATATTGCCCCTTATGGGTGGCGAACCCGTACGGCGACACCGCCTAGCCATGCAATGCCAATTTCAAATTACTGAAGTTATTTTAAGCAAAACATCTTGCTCATACTTACAGAAAAAATGTTTAAGCTCTAAAGCGTTGCTTAAACAGATATCTCTTCTGTGTATTTCGAACGATATTGCCTCTACTCGGGACCGAATCCATACGTTTAAGAAACATATGTAATATGCATATCATGAATGGCCAAATCCAGTAGACACAGCCTCCCCACACAGTCGATAAGAGATGTAAGCATGGTTATATAATGAACAATTTCAAAATTAACACCACAAACAATTAAGCCGAGGGGTTATCATAAGTGTTTCTGATCGTTTCTACAACAATGTTTGTTTTTCGTTTCTCCCATTATGATCTTAAAAACTTAGTATATCCTATTGTGGTTTTCAAAGATGATCGTGTTTGTTCACTTTGCCGGCATGTTTTCTTTATCGTTCATGTTGTTTATGGTGTCTATTCCTCTCCGCTGTTTGCTCTGTGGGGAGACTGCTTTTTCTGAGTTTGGCTATTCCTGGTGGACATGTTTCGCTTTTTGCAGCGTTTAGCATATGTATATAGCAACTTTAAACCTTTAATGATGAATAATTTTTGCATCTGACGTTTCACCAATGTATTACAATTATTATATCAGTTTCATATTAACAATTACTGCCTTACTAAGTGTCTTTGTTCTAATAATGTATTGCATCTGTGAAAATGCTTCTTTCTGCATGGGTCTTTTTAATTCGTACGTAATTTACATGTTTTTTATTAAATTGTTTGGTGCTCTGGTAAATCAGGTCACTTGGTGTTAAAAGTGTGTGCGTTGCCACACTGAAAAGCATTGTTTAAACTTTACCGGATTGCCCACTGCAAATTTTAATCTTCAATGGTAAATATCAATAATCAGTGCCCATTAAGTGTCAACACTTTTAACAGTATATTCAGTTTCGATATATTTTGTATGCCTCAATTTCATTTTTTTTATTTAGAGTTGGTAAAAAATTAAATATTAAAATATATGAAAATGGAACTTTGAAAGCCATCGAACACGACAAATATGAACGTATTGAAGGCTCTGTTTGATTGAGCCTGTTCATGGACAGTAATGGAAATGCAAATTACTGCCTACGCCACATAGCCCGGGTTTAAGCGCAACTCAATATTTACACCAATAAACAGTAAAATTTTGACCATCCCAAACGATGGTGTGCATGATAACTGAAGATCAGAAACAAAATAACTGATTAATATGTCAAAGACCTATATGTATTAGATGCTTTTAATTTCTCGCATTAAGGATATAATTATCTCTTGGTTTAAACCCCCAGAGGCAATTTGTTTTGCCACTGACCGTTCCAAGGCGGTATCCCCAAAGATCGTTAATTGTTTGTGGCGCCCTATTTGAATTGACAAACTTATATCAAACATGCTCTCTCTTCCTCTCTTTCTTTTCGCTGCGTGGGGAGGCTGTGTTTTGTAAAAAGGTGAAATATTGTAAGTGGCGATTCCTGATATGCATATTTTACATTTTACCATTTGTCATGATTTCTCTTTAACAGGCTTGTTATTACTGTAACTGTAAAATGTCATCGTCTACACAAATTAACAAATAAGAGAAAGAGAGAGAAATGAGATTCTGTTTAAGCAATATTTGCTAACGGAAACTTCAAAAGCCTACGCCATCAATCCTCTTGTTTAACGCAAGTCAATATTTACACACTTCTAATTTTGGTCCAAGGACTACAAAAACAATGTGTAAAAAAATATCATGCATTGCAAATAATCGAGAACTTGACAAACCACAAGAAAACGACCACATCATATAATGGTACAGCCGCACGACTTGATTCATATAAACACGAACACGGTAACATGGTCTTGCAGCCACGAGCGAGTTTTGCTAAGGGCATGATTAGGCGCTGTCGCATCGACGTTACGGTGTTCGCTACGGTGTCAGTATAGGCAATATCATTTGTTAGCACAACAACTCATACATTGTATTAGATATTTGATACATGTAGACACAAATTAGTTTTGTCAAAAACTGGTAAATACAGATAGCATTTTTTTATTTATTTGCAAGGTGAAGGTTTTTAGGACCAGCACCAATAAAAGCACTTTTGAAGATTTTATATGATATAGAATCAGACTGCAACATCAATCATGCTTCGAGGTTTTACTCGTCATTTATTTCAAAATGCAATTAGTTTGCCGAGTAGATTTCGATTTTTTTGTTTCTTTTTTTATCAAGGTGCATTTATGTAAAATCGTTCATGGCGTTTCATTGAGCCAAACTAATTTGTATTTATTTTATGATGATTACTGTATCCGGGAGTTCTTGCAGTCTCATTATTTTTCCGTATGCTATATCTGGTTGTCCCTTCAAGTAACGAAACGATTGGCACATGTGTACAGAGTTCGACAGTGTAACTCAATCGACCTTAAATTATTGAGAAGTTATTATACAGCGAATAAGATAATGTAGTTATCTCCTGAAAAATTCCTCGGCTTGAGATAATCAAATTTAAGTCCATTCGAACTCTCCTGATATGCGTATTTTACTTTTGTTTTCTCAGAGCAAAGTTCCATCAAAAATGTTTTAAATAAGAATTATCAGAACAATAGTTATATGTCTGAAGCAAAAATGAATTGCTATAAATTTTATTTATTGAAAGTCATACAAGCATATATGAAAAGCATATACACAGATAACAAAACGGCGTTCCTTAATTATTTGAAATCTCAGAACACGTTGAATACTAAGTTTGGCTTTGTAATACATGAAATGTTGAAAACTATTAATTGGTAAAAAGACGTTGCGGATCACATTAAACATATTAAGTGTATTAATTTGCCTGAAATTTATCTTCAGAGCAATTTTTCTTCATCTAAAACGTAACCGTTTTGTAATTATTGTTCTTATATGTCAAGTGTCTTATATCATAACATCCTTGTGTATGAATTTCGTGAAAATAAATTGGTATTTTTGAAACAGGTTATTATTGTTAGACTCTCATTTTTTAGCATGTTTATAAACTGCCAATTATCAATGAAATAATTCCAATTCAACAAAACACTTTTGTCGCCGATCAAAGAAAGCATGTTTCAGGAAGTCAATATAATTACCTTTAATTGAAAATTATTCACATAATACCCAATTATCATGCATGAATAATAAAATAATTAAAGAAATAATCTGGCTTTAACTAGACGGAATTCAACAATTTCCGGGTTCTTAATAAGGTGTTTGATGTTGTCGTAAAATATACATTAAATCCTGAAAGTTCCTAATTTAAAACATCTACTTTTTATTTCCCTTATTATTGTTTGGTAAATTAATAAATTTTAAATCTAAATCCCGTTTATGATTAAATGTTTTAACTTGACATACATAATATTATGGAAAAGACAAAACTTTCTGAATCACTATCACAAGATGAACTTTAAAATTCACTCAAAACAACTATTAAAATATACGAGTCCAATTTGTGGAAGACTTCCAGCTTGTTCAGTCGTTTACATTAATTATTTAGAAGTATACTTATATGAACATCTGAGCATTGATGTACTATACTCCGCCATAAACTGCAAACAGGCAGATTAAGAGGTTGTAACAATGTCATCTTAATGTTCGAAACAAGATGACACACAGTCTCTATCCTCCAAATCTTACAAAAATATTTCTAAGTAAGATTTCCATAACTTCCCATAAACTAGCTCAACCAAACGGCGCATACATTTTTTTCATAGTTTTCTTGTTCGGTGTCTTCCAAAGTTCCCTTTCATCTATTTTAAGCCGTGACAAGTTCATATAGTACAATTGTCGTCTAAAGATAAGTCAGACAAGGAGTTTCGCCTTGATATATCTTTTCTAATGCTAAT
Source organism: Corbicula japonica (assembly GCA_038501625.1). Lineage (NCBI taxonomy): Eukaryota > Metazoa > Mollusca > Bivalvia > Venerida > Cyrenidae > Corbicula > Corbicula japonica. Next base: position 93,007 of record JAZAYU010000133.1, read on the forward strand.
GATCTTGAGAATAGTTTTGAAATTATGAAACAATGATATAGGTAGGGGGCTTGATTTGACTGCCCCATACTTAAGTCAGTGCTGTTTTGATATCAATCACTCCCTGACAAAGCCGTTGAGCATTATACATACATTTGTGTGCCTTTTAAAGATACAGCTTTATCTATTTTCACTACAGCAACTGAACGGTCCCTGTCAAATGGAATATAAATTATTTTCATTTTTGTCGTGTTTAGTGTTTTTTGAAGTTTCCTTTTGATTTATTGACATGTCAAAATCGTAAAAAAATTATTTCCGTGTTTGTCAAAAAGCTTTTATCACATCTCTCATTTTTTACTACTAAACTCTTTCCAGAAAAAACAACAACACATATGTCCTACATTTAAAACGAGTGTTTTGAACATAAAATAATTTAAAATTTGGTCTGCTACGATTATTCTTAAACAAACTTTTGGATTGCTTTCTGGAAATTCTTAACGAGTCAACTATTGTCATGAAAATCAATAGTCTGATTGTGCATGAGACGCAACGCTACACAGTTCTGAGAAATTTCCGGCAACACACACAGGCCATAAGCAGATGAATATGTTATAAGATTTCCATTAAATGAAATTGCAAATGATATTGCCTCTACCTGGGAGCGAACCCTCACCGTAATGGCGACAGCCTTGCAATTCCGCAACCAATTGAGTTAACCGGGAAAACCCCCAAAAAGGTTGATCGGATAGCCCTGTTATACGTAATCATCACTGCAAGACATCGAATACTGACTTTATGTACGGGGAGACTTTTCTACGGCCGCCACACTACTCAAATAGCGTTGCAAGTCTTCCTCAGTGGTTTTACGTTCGGTATGTTCTCACACCACACTATTGTCAGATGTGTGAAGTTAGCGGCCTAGCGGCCTGGCGGCGTGAAGTTAAGGGCCTGGCGGCGTGAAGTTAAGGGCCTGGCGGCGTGAAGTTAGCGGTCTGGCGGCCTAGCGGCCTGGCGGCCCGGAGGCGTGAAGTTAGCGGACTGGCGGCCTAGCGGCGTAAAGTTAGCGGCCTGGCGGCGTGAAGTTAGCGGCCTGCCGGCCTAGCGGCGTGAAGATGGCTGCCTTTATCACAATTTAGGTTGATCTTAAAAACGGATTGAACTCTATTTTTACAGCATATAATGTAAATTGCAGGGGGGGGGGGGGGGGGGGGGGGTATAAGAAAGTTATCGACATGATTTAGCTTTTATTTTATTAAAATAAATTATTTAACACAGTTCTAGCTTTTCTGCAAAGACGACTCGGAATCTCTGTGTACATTTACTCCCATGTACTCTTTGTAAATTAAATTTCAGTTGATGATTAAGTAAAATATCAACAAGAACTAGCTTGGATTTTTTTAACTTTTCGAAGCCTGGCGGCCTAGCGTCCTAAACTTAAAATTTATCATAATTTATGTTTATCTTAAAAATGTCTTGAAATCAATTTTTTCAGCATGTAATGTACTTTTCAGGGCTGAATAAGCAAAATATCAACAAGAAATAGCTTTATTTTTTTAAGCTTTCGAAGCCTGGCGGCCTAGCAGCCTAGCGGCCTAAACTTAAAATTTATCATAATTTATGTTAATCTTAAAAATGTCTTAAAATCGATTTTTTCAGCATGTATTGTACATTTAGGGGTGAATAAGCAAAATATCAACAAGAACTAGCTTTATTTTTTTTTTAAGTTTTCGAAGCATGGCGGCCTAGCGGACTAGCGGCCTAAACTTAAAAATTATCATAATTTATGTTTATCTTAAAAATGTCTTGAAATCGATTTTTTCAGCATATAATGTACTATTCAGGAGTGAATAAGAAAAATATCAAAAAGAACTAGCTTTGATTTTTTGGAAGTTTTCGAAGCCTGGCGGCCTAGCGGCTAGCGGCCTAAACTTAATATTTATCATAATTTGTCTTAAAAACGGATTGAATTCAGCATGCAATGTATATTTCAGGGATGATTAAGTAAAATATCAACAAGAACTAGCTTTAATTTTTTTTTTTGTTTTCGAAGCCGGGCGGCCTAGCGGCCTGGCGGCCTTAACTTAATATTTATCATAATTTATGTTTATCTTAAAACGTCTTGAAATCGATTTTTTCAGCATGTAATGTACATTTCAGGTACGAATAAGCAAAATATCAACAAGAACTAGATTTTATTTTTTTAAGTTTTCGAAGCCTGGTGGCCTAGCGACCTGGCGGCCTGGCGGCCTAAACTTAATATTTATCATAACTTATGTTTATCTTAAAAACGGCTTGAATTCGATTTTTACAGCATGCAATGTACATTTCAAGGATGATAAGGTAAAATATCAACAAAAACTAGCTTTGATTTTTTTTAAGTTTCAAAGCCTGGCGGCCTAGCGGCCTAAACTTAATATTTATCATAATTTATCTTAAAAACGGCTTGAATTCGATTTTTACAGCATGCAATGTACATTTCAAGGATGATTAAGTAAAATATCAACAAGAACTAGCTTTGATTGTTTTTAAGTTTTCGAAGCCTGGCGGGCTAGCGGCCTGGCGGCCTAGCGACCTAAACTTAATATTTATCATAATTTACCTTAAAAACGGCTTGAATTTGATTTGTACAGCATGCAATGTACATTTCAGGGATGATTAAGTAAAACATCAACAAGAACTAGCTTTGATTTTTTTTAAGTTTTCGAAGCCTGGCGGCCTGGCGGCCTAAACTTAATATTTATCGTAATTTATGTTTATCTTAAAACGTCTTGAAATCGATTTTTCAGCATGTAATGCACAGTTCAGGGGTGAATATGCAAAATATCAACAAGAACTAGCTTTGATTTTTTTAAAGTTTTCGAAGCCTGGCGGCCTTCTTGATTCTTTGAAATTCGATTTTATGCATGTTTTGAATGTCCAGCAGTGCATTCTGCGTAATGTTTGACGATAGAACAAATCCATTTTCTGCATATAACCGCAATTACGGAGGCTCGGATCTGTTCAGTCTTCTAAGCTGGTCAAACAATCTATGCATGGTTGGAATCAGAATTTAAACCCTCGCAAACATATATATATATATGTTTACATTTAAGATATGTCCCTCTTTTAATGAAATAAATATCAGAAACCGAGACCAGCCTCGGATTGGTGCCTTACGTATTTCGCTTTTAACCTGGATTGCTTTGTTGTGGTCTCTTCTGGTACGTAGAATAATTTTCAGATCTCTTTTGTTGCGAGTAAAATGGTATATAAAACATGACAAATGTTCATCAACTGGCGGAGATTTAGTACGACGTAATGTTTACTTATACAAAGAATGCCAAATTCTGCATATACTTGCAATTACGGAGGCTCGGATCTGTACAGTCTTCAAAGCTGGCCAAACAATCCATACATGGTTGGGACCGGAATTTAAACCTTCGAAAATATGTATGTTTACCTTTACGATATGTCCAAATTTTAAAGAAAAAAGATACCAGAAACCGAGACCGACCTCGGATTAAAGCCCTCCTTCTTTCGCTTTAACCTGGATTGCTTTGGTGCGATCTCTTCCGGCATGCAGAATAATTTTAAGATCTCGTTCTTGCGATTAAAATGGTATATAAAACATAATAACTGTTTATAAAATGGTGGAGATTTAGGACGAAGTAACGTTAAACAATAGAACAAATCCAAATTCTGCATACAATCGCAATTACGGAGGCTCGGATCTGTACAGTCTTCTTATCTGGCCAAACAATTCATACATGGTTGAAACCAGAATTTCAACCCTCGCAAATATGTATGCCTACCATAGTGATCTGTACCTATTTGAAATAAAAGAAAAATCAGAGATCGAGACCAGACTCGGTTTCGAGCCCCACGTTTTCTATTTATTTGCACCGTTTTAGTTAAATTTCCTCAGGCCTGCAGAATAATTTTAAGATCTCGTTATTGCGAACCTTTTTATGTTTTATATACCATTTTAATCGCAAGACCGAGATCTTAAAATTATTCAGCATGCCGGAAGAGATCGCAACAAAGGGATCCAGGTTAAAGCGAAAGAAGGAGGGTTTTAATCCGAGGTTGGTCTCGGTTTCTGATATATTTTTTTCTTCAAAATACGGACATATCGTAAAGATAAACATACATATTTTCGAAGGTTTAAATTCCGGTTCCAACCTTGTATGGATTGTTAGGGTAGTTTAGAAGACTGTCCAGATCCGAGTCTCCGCGATTATATGCAGAATATGGCATTTTGTCTCTGGGCATTACGTCGTCCTTAATCTCCGCCATTTCATGAACAGTTGTCAGTTTTATATACCATTTTACTCGTAGTAACAAAATCTGAAAATTAATCTACAGGACTGGAGAGACCGCACTAATTCAAACCAGGTTAAAGCGAAAGAAGTAGGGCTTGAATCCAAGGCTGGTCTCGGTTTCTCATATTAATTTCATGGAAAGAGTGACATATCGTAACGGTAAACATACATGTTTGTTAGGGTTTAAATTCTGGTTCCAACCATATATAGATTGTTTGGCCAGCTTAGAAGATTGTACAGATCCGTGCCTCCGCAATTGCGATTATGTGCAGAATATGGATTTGTTTTATTGTTAAACGTTACGTCGTCCTAAATCTCCACCATTTTATGAACAGTTTTTATGTTTTATATACAATTGTAATCGCAAGAACGAGATCTTAAAATTATTCTGCATGCCGGAAGAGATCGCACCAAAGCAATCCAGGTTAAAGCAAAAGAAGGAGGGCTTTAATCCGAGGTTGGTCTCGGTTTCTGGTATCTTTTTTCTCTAAAATTTGGACATATCGTAAAGGTAAACATACATATTTTCGAAGGTTTAAATTCCGGTTCCAACCATGTATGGATTGTTTGGCCAGCTTTGAAGACTGTACAGATCCGAGCCTCCGTAATTGCAAGTATATGCAGAATTTGGCATTCTTTGTATAAGTAAACATTACGTCGTCCTAAATCTCCGCCAGTTGATCGGTTGAACAGTTTTCATGTTTTATATACCATTTTACTCGCAACAAAAGAGATCTGAAAATCATTCTACATACCAGAAGAGACCGCAACAAAGCAATCCATGTTAAAGCGAAATACGTAAGGCACCAATCCGAGGCTGGTCTCGGTTTCTGATATTTATTTCATTAAAAGAGGGACATATCTTAAATGTAAACATATATGTTTGCGAGGGTTTGAATTCTGATTCCAACCATGTATAGATTGTTTGACCAGCTTAGAAGACTGTACAGATCCGAGCCTCCGTAATTGCGGTTATATGCAGAATATGGATTTGTTCTATCGTCAAACATTACGCAAAATGCACCGTTGGACATTCAAATCATGCATAAAATCGAATTACAGAGAATCAAGAAGGCCGTCAGGCTTCGAAAACTAAAAAAAATCAAAGCTAGTTCTTGTTGATATTTTGCATACTCACCCCTGAACTGTGCATTACATGCTGAAAAATCGATTTCAAGACGTTTTAAGATAAACATAAATTACGATAAATATTAAGTTTAGGTCGCTAGGCCGCTAAGCCGCCAGGCTTCGAAAACTTTCAAAAAAATCAAAGCTAGTTCTTGTTGATATTTTACTTAATCATCCCTGAAATGTACATTGCATGCTGTAAAAATCGAATTCAAGCCGTTTTTAAGATAAATTATGATAAATATTAAGTTTAGGCCGCTAGGCCGCCAGGCTTCGAAAACTTCAAAAAATCAAAGCTAGTTCTTGTTGATATTTTACCTTATCATCCCTGAAATATACATTGAATGCTGTAAAAATCGAATTCAAGCCGTTTTTAAGATTAAGATAAACATAAATTATGATAAATATTAAGTTTAGGCCGCCAGGCCGCCATGCTTCGAAAACTTAAAAAAAAATAAAATCTAGTTCTTGTTGATATTTTGCTTATTCGTACCTGAAATGTACATTACATGCTGAAAAAATCCAATTAAATCCGTTTTTAAGACAAATTATGATAAATATTAAGTTTAGGCCGCCAGGCCGCCAGGCTTCGAAAACTTCAAAAAATCAAAGCTAGTTCTTGTTGATATTTTGCTTATTCACCCCTGAAAAGTACATTACATGCTGAAAAAATCGATTTTAAGACTTTTTCAAGATAAACATAAATTATGAAAAATTTTAAGTTTAGGCCGCTAAGCCGCTAAGTCGCCATGCCGCTAGGCCACCAGGCTTCGAAAACTTAAAGAAAAATCAAAGCTAGTTCTTGTTGATATTTTGCTTATTCACCCCTGAAAAGTACATTACATGCTGAAAAATTCGATTTCAAGACATTTTTAAGATAAACATAAATTATGATAAATTTTAAGTTTAGGCCGCTAGGCCGCCAGGCTTCGAAAAGTTAAAAAAAATCAAAGCTAGTTCTTGTTGATATTTAACTTAATCATCAACTGAAATGTTATTTACAAAGAGTACATGGGAGTAAATGTACACAGAGATTCCGAGTCGTCTTTGCAGATAAGCTAGAACTTTGTTAAATAATTTATTTTAATAAAATAAAGCTAAATCATGTCGATAACTTTCCTATACACCCCTGCAATTTACATTATATGTTGTAAAAATAGATTTCAATCCGTTTTTAAGATCAACCTAAATTGTGATAAAGGCAGCAATCTTCACGCCAGGCCGCTAACTTCACGCCGCCAGGCCGCTAGGTCGCCATGCCGCTTACTTCACGCCACCAGGCCGCTAACTTCATGCCGCCAGGCCGCTAGGCCGCTAACTTCACGCCGCCAGGCTGCTAACTTCACACATCTACTATTGTCGTCTGTCTGATCATGAAAGTCACTTAAATTTTTTTAAATTGTTTTTTAAATAAAGTAATAGATTATTTTAACCTTCCAAATATATATAAAAGCTAAATTGGACTCTTATTTTGGATTAGATCCGATTAACCGGCGATGCAACTTGCAAAAATGTTGTTTGAGATTGTTTTATAATAACAACTAACTCATATTATTTAAGAGTGAAAAACTAGAAATGTTTTTGCGGTCTACCAAACCGACAAGTATAAATATAACAGGGTTCAATTCGTCGGGTTTCCGTCGGTAGATAAGAATACGTGTAAAGTTTCTGTATTTATTTGTTTGTTTCAAATAGGTTATTAATAACGTCAAATAACAATAAATTAATGTTCACAATATTTGTTTCAGGTATTCCTGTGCAGGGTTTCACTTGCAAATAAATGTCAAATATTAAACACTATTTATAAAATGAAGTTAAGGTAATCCTTATTTATGAGCGGTATTCCTTCGCTCTTGTGTAAAATTTAGATGTTTCTTGTAGAAGAGTTAAAGTAGAATGTCTTGTAACAGTTGTGAAATCCCTAAAATTTACGATAAGTTACCTGCCTCGGGCAATCGTAACCATGACAACTATAAGGATATCTACATCTTATCAGTAATAAAATTGTCAAACTGCTTACGCTGAATTATAGATGTTAATTATGCAACTAAGTATCAAACTGATTATGACAATAAATTTCAAAATTAAGTAACACAATAAATATTTGAATTTATAAAGAAAGAATTTTTACTTAAATAAAAGAACATCAACATATGGGATAGCTACCATATTTTAGCATACACTGGTCTTTACACTGAATTGCTGATTGTAGATTTGCAATATCTTGTTATTTATGGTCGTTGTCATTTTGAAGGCTTTTCATCTGTGTCTCGAGGTTTGCGTGTTTTGTGTCTAATTCAAAGAAGTTCGACGTCATTTCACTGAAACGGTTTACGGCCAATTCAAATTGTTGCCGAAGACTGCAGTTCAGGAATATAAGTTTTTCATTTTCTTGTTGTAGATTTAAGAAGTTGGTATTTTCAAGTTTCAGGTTATTTACTTCTTGTTCAAGCGCGTTGATATGGGCTTGCAGGTTTTGAATCAACTCTTTGTCGTCTTGGGTTTGTTCCGTTGTTGAAATTTTTAATTCCTCCAACTGTAGATTTTGTTTAAGAGTCATTTCACTTTCGGCGGTGGTATTAGGTGAATTATTTCCATGTGAAGTAAATCCTTTTGCACATTTCCTGCAACAGAGGGAACTATTATAGCCCAACTTTGCTAATTCAATGCTGTTGAGCTCAGCAAATGGCAAACTTTCTGCCGTTTTCCTCCGAAGGAATGCCGACATTCGGGTAATGTCTCGTGCCTTCTTTTTGACTAGGAATGATGTTGTAAAGCTTCCTTGACGGTTAACTTTTGAACTTTTCCTCTTTATAACACTAAATGGTCCAAAGAAGGAAACTCCCATTTGTCTGTTGTTGAAGAACTGAGGCGTAATCCACGAATGCGGATAAAGTCCACTATGAAGATAATTCGTTTCTTGGTAGTAATTTGATGGTTTTCCAACTGTTGATCTGGTGTGGTAATCCAACATGTCGAATGGGGGAATTGTTCTCGAAAGGCTTGTAGAGGTTTAGCTGTATGATCGTGTACAACAAAATGTATGTTGTACGCCGGATTCTTCCGCCAATCTATAACAGGTTTAAATTCGTCGGGTTTCCGTCGATAGTAAAGAACACGAGTAAAGTTTGTTTATTTATTTGTTTAGCTCGATGTGATTGTTGATAACGATAAATAACAATAACTTAATGTTCACAATATTTGTTTCAGGTATTCCTGTGCAGGGTTTCACTTGCAAATAAATGTCAAATATTAAACACTATTTATAAAATGAAGTTAAGGTAATCCTTATTTATGAGCGGTATTCCTTCGCTCTTGTGTAAAATTTAGATGTTTCTTGTAGAAGAGTTAAAAGTAGAATGTCTTGAAACAGTTGTAAAATCCCTAAAATTTACGATAAGTTACCTGCCTCGGGCAATCGTAACCATGACAACTATAAGGATATCTACATCTTATCAGTAATAAAATTGTCAAACTGCTTACGCTGAATTATAGATGTTAATTATGCAACTAAGTATCAAACTGATTATGACAATAAACTTCAAAATTAAGTAACACAATAAATATTTGAATTTATAAAGAAAGAATTTTTACTTAAATAAAAGAACATCAACATATGGGATAGCTACCATATTTTAGCATGGTAGCATAAATATCGTGAATTTATTGATTTCCTAACTTGGATTAAGAAACTTTTGTTCATGTGTGTATGTGTTTGGGGTGTCATAGACTCCTGAATCACTACCTATTTTAAATAAAGCCCAGTTTAAAATGTGCTTAAATATGTCTGACTTTTCGAATACTCGAGTGTGCAGTCGTTTCCGACTGGCTCTTGTTAAAGAAAGCAATAGATTATTTTAACCTTTCAAGTATATATAAAAGCTAATTGATGAAATGATATTAAGAAATGTATTTAAATTTTATTTTTGGTATCAAATTGATACAACAAATCGAAACATATCTTTGGAACATAATAAAATTACAGCTGATTTACTGATTATTGCAAAAAAACTCCTCCTTATTGGGATTGTGTTAATTCAAAATAATGCTTTTATCCTGCCGGATATATAATATATATAATATCCGGCGAACCTCATGTTATCAAAGAATAAAGAATCCTTAACTTAATATCTAAAGGTAACAAATAAAAAATTTGATGTTAAATGCTTTCCGAGCAGAAAAAGCCGAGTCATTAATCTTATTTTGCAACAGAACAGAACATTCTTCAGCGTTACGTAATTGCTAATTTGAAAAAAGAAAAAAAAATCTTTAGAATAATTGACACTGGCTTATAACCTTTAAAATGAAACAAAGCTTTATTAACAACTAAACGTCGCTTTAAATTGTCACAAAACACTATTTGAGAAGTTCCTAATTTCAGTTGTTACTGTAGGGATTTTAAACTGCAACTCCTATTTTGGATTAGATCCGTATAATCGGCGATGCAACTTGCAAAAAAGTTGTTTGAGATTGTTTTATAATACAAACTTACTCATATTATTGAAGAGTGAAAAACTAGTTGTTTTGCGGTCTACCAAACCGACAAGTAAAAATATCTTGATCAATCTTCAAAGGAATAAAAAAAAAACAAATAACAAAACTGAATGTAAGGGGCGATGTTTGATGAAAAAAAAGATGGAAAGGAACTTTAAAACCAACAGTTCACGAGAATAAATAAAATTATATTGCTGCCTTATTTAAATTTAGCCTGTTCGTTAGCAAGAATAGGCATATATATATTACTGTCCACGCCGCTTATAACTTGCTAATGGAAATCTATTTTGTCGACAGAAATCTTTAAAAAGGTAGAACTTATTATTTAAAATTTTTGGTTAATGTTATTTTTCTTGTTAGTGTCCTGGGAACCAGACTGTTCACACTTCGATGTCTATACTTTTCACAGTTATGACTGCTAGCGCCTACAGGTTTTCTACGCCTTTTCATTACCGAAAATTATCAAGAATAAAGCAACATCATGCAATCATGTGTTGAAGACAAATTATTGTAACAAGTTATTGAGTTCCGACAACGCCTGTGTTAACATACCTGTCAATCAACATCATAGATAATTGACTCGATGCATTTATTCAACAGGTTAGCAACTAAACATTAAATGTTTACTGGCGTTGTTGTTTCTCTAGCAGATAAAAGCAGTTTTTTTTCTAAGCTGATTTTTAATATACAGTTTTCTTTCGGAAACCTAGTTTGACTCGGGCTTCTGAGCAAATAATACAAATAATTTAAAAAGCACCCCGTTGTTTTGAAGTGTTTTAAACAAATCAAACAGACAACTCTGCAATATTTCATGCCCAACCTAACACAAACATATTAAACATAAGAAGCTGAATGCATTGTCAAGCAATTAAATAATATTACCGAGACCGGAGACTGGAGTAAAACAGCAAGAACAGATCGAGCGACAACGTTCTTTTACACGACTTTCCTAGAAATCTTCATACATTCTAGAGGTCCAACCACCAAAGCACATGCTCCAAAAGCGTGAATATTTTATAATGCATCTCATCACTTAGCATAATTATTGAACTTTTGACGATTTTTAACATCTTCGATGCAATCATTTGACGTCAAATAATGTCGAATCGTTTAAGAAAACTACTTCATTATGAATTACAGGCGACTCACTTGTTTCTCTGGTGTAAGGCAATACTTTCTGAAATCTCCGATTGTTTTCTAAGAGAATAAGGTATTGAGTTTGTTTTTTTCTAGCTTGCATCATTAAACTTCATTTGCTACATTAATGGGTAATTCTGTGAGAGCGTCTTCTGATTTGTGAGTTTAGGATGCACTTAAATAAAAAGGAAAGGAAAATATATGGTTTGCCGCCAAGGAAGATTGCGCAGAACGATGCGTACCATGTTACTTCAAGTTAAATATGCACATCGTTAATAGCCTCACTCAAAATACACAGCCTCCCCAAGTAGCGAAAAAGCAGAGCGGAAGAGAGAGCATGTTTGTTATAAGTATGTCAATTCAAATAAGACGCCCCAAACAATTAACGAAAAAGAGAACCCTTGGGGTTATCGCCTTGGAACTTAACAACAATGTTACTTTAGAAACGTGTCCATATTCAAGGCGCAAAACTCTGATGAAATAGGCCAGATCTGCTTCATTACACCTTAAGATTAATATGTTTAATAAAATTTTGTCTGCACTTCCGATTGCATACTTAAAATAGATGAAAAAGAAAAACGACTTAAATGAAAATATTGCTGACTAGGTTTGATTGAGTCTGACCTGAAGATTAGCAGAAGTAATTAGCCTAAGTTCAATTTTTATCCATTACAAGCGATGCTATGCATATGGCAGATAACTTTGAACCTTCAGACTAAACCATTTCATGATCAGCGTTGAATTGTCCCAAGACAAAGGAATTGGTTTACCTTTAATCGACCAAATTATAAAGTTTCGCTGCTCTCTTTTTCTCTCTGCTTTCTTGCTGAGAGAGAAGGATGTGTTTTCTGCGAGTGGTTATTCCTGATAAAATGCGTGTTTAAAGTTTTTCTACAACATGGAATATATAATTAAACAATGCTACGCTTATAAAATCACACTAAAACCATATTTTTACCCATGCAATTCGAAGGAAAACGATGACGATAAAAATATAATCAGGAGTAGAGCATTTTAAATGTCAGAGAAAAAGATATTTGAAACGAACGATTGTCCTTTCAGGCTATTGAATTAAGTACAAAACAAGTGACATAAATCTTTAAATAAACGTCAACCAGGCACTTTCTCGACAATGATGAGCGAATTGAACGACCGAGTAAAAATAATTCTTAAGTAGAAAAATTAGATACGTATTGAGTAAATTGCACACTTACGCACAAGAAAAAAATCTCAATAACTAAGAACAAGTCAAGTAGAAATAAAAACATTAACACTAATTCCACGTTGTTTTTTAAATATTTCCTTTGGCACGTTTATGAACTCTTAAAATCTTTCCACTGTCATGCAACAAATGTTTAAGTTCATACGAGGTATACTGAGCTTGTTAATAGCCCTCTTTTTTTCCTGATGTATTACTTAGCCTTTAGATGTTTTCATTTTTTTAAATTAAAAGGGACACGAAACAAAATGTGGCCCTGATGTTTGAAAATTGTAAGTGCAGTTATAGTTTTCCAAATATCGTTCAATTTGTCCAACCTCGGTATAGAATGAGATGAACGACCCCACATTACAGTACTGAATTGTGGCTTACTTGGGAACGTACACTTAACAACTTTTCTAAGTATACACCTTTGTACTGGGGCGACACGTCCTTGTTCCGGTTGTCCTTCCACACCTTCAAGCAAATAGGCGAATGCAGTTTATGCATGATGGTGTACCGTGTCATCATTTGGCGAACACCAGACGTTGTTTTTTTTTCAACAGAACAACGTCAGCATACAGTACCTAAGATAAGTTCACGGACAGGCAATAGTGCCTCATTGTCAAATGCATTGGATGCCTTAATAGTATAACTAATATAAGCATCAATACCTAATCTTATTCAACTAAACACATTAAAAATAAAGGGTAAACAAAAGGATAAAAGATTAATTTGAACAAAACCGCAGAATTTGGAGCCCGCCGAAATAACCACTCATAAGGTACGTCAAAAAGTAGCATCGAACTCACAAACATTGAAATGCAGGCGCAAAGCCGTGGAAAATTTCACCTCACTTGTTTAAATGCTCTTTGATGGCCGAATTGTTTATTACATTCAACAAATCATTTACAAGAATCAGTCGGATCATCAGACAGACAGACAGACAGACAGACAAACAGACAGACAGACAGACAGACAGACAGATAATTTTAGGCTTAAAAGCCCATAACATTTTGCATAATACAAGATGGCGAACAGCAGTGACAAATAAATAAACTTGTTACAGCACAACTATTTCAAGGTATATTAATAGTGGTATAAACAATTTCAGACCTATTCACTTCTAAGACACAACATCGGAGAAGGTACTTATTTCAAATAACAGATCAATTTTAATTGTCTATATACCAAATTGTACTATTTTTAATTAACAAACAATTTAAATTGATAATATCATATTCAAAATTGCATGACTCGTTTACACACATTATTACTCAATAAAATGACATATATGGCTTGTTAGTTTCCACCATACATAAACATATTTCTATAAGAGAAGGCATTGAAAATGTATATACCTAGTTTTCTAATTTCACTTTTGTTATCTGTACTCAACAGTTCAACAAACTTAATCATATTTGGTCCATGCCAATACTTTTCATTTATATATTTCTTTCTTAGTTCTCTATATTGGCTGCATTCTAATACAAAATGATATTCGTCCTCCAGTAAATTACAGATAACACATTTTCTGTCATTTAAAGGAATGCTTAATGGTCTTACCCATCTGCCAGCTTCAATTTGTAACCTATGGGATGAAGCCCTTAACCTTGTTAATGCTTGGCAAAATTTATTTATATTAAAACAATTAAGATAAGGATGAAATTTAAAAGATGCAATATTTCTATAAAATAATGCCCTACTTGAATCACTAAGTCTAGCAGTCCAATTTTGAACAAACTGATCATGTAATCTTTGTTTCACTAACTTAAGAAATAAAACAGGGTTGCCAACCCCTTGAAATAACCATGCATCTGCAAAGCCAAGTGAACATAACACATTTTTTAATAATGTACACCAATTAACAATATTATGTCTATTTTCCATATCCATTTTAAGTATGCTATAAATCTTAAAAATATATTTATTTTCATCTGTTTGTAATATGCGAAGCCAGTATTTCACAATATTGTACATTTGTACAAATCTAAAAGAAGTACGTCCACATTCACCATAAATGAAATCATTTTGCGTAGTTTTCTTAACCCCAAGTATTTTTTTACAATAAAGCATATGGACTCTTTCAATTGAGGGGTCGGTGCCAAAACCGCACACCTCACTACAATAATTCAGAATGGGAGAAACTAGCTTGTCAAATAACTCTAGTTTGTGTTTAGGTGATATGTATGTAAATTTATATAAATATTTCTCTAACTTAAATACTGCTTTCAGGTCTTAGACCCATCATTAGCATATTAAAACCAAACAGTAACCATAATTATGTAAGTTATTTAGTTATTAAATGTCTTTAAAAAAGACAATAGGCAAGTTACAGATAATAACAGTTGAGCGATAATGTTTTGTGATTATCTGCCCTTGTTGACATGGTTGTCTTGAGTTATCTCCCTTGGAAACACAAAAATGTTAATTTCTCCATTTTTCTACGGTAAATATCTGATTTCTTATTAAAATAGTACACAAACTCTGTTTGTTAAGTTTTCTACCAAGAGACTTTCTTGAAAAAATAGATATCTTTAAAGTAATAGCAAAAAATCGATATTTTCCATAGGCTTTAATGTAAATGTTAACACCTATTATCTCCCATTAAATAAATATGTCTTGAAAAATTTCTCGGTGAATCATCTTATATTTTGTATGTCTTTAACACTTTAATTTGTTTGTTTGTTTGTTTTGGGGTTTAACGCCTGGTTTCAACACTTTTCTGGGTTATATCCCGGCGGTCAGTCCACCTTACCGGTGTTCCTGGGTCTCTAACCAGTACTAACCAATTTCTCCGCAAGCGACTGACTGCTTCCTCACTTGAATCAGAGGTGAGGGACAAATGACTCTCAGACGCAATGTCCGAGTTCAATTGTCACGGAGAAATTTATCCCGCCTCGGCTGGGGATCGAACTCACGACCCCTGGATTGACAGTCCGATGCTCTATCCACTGAGCTAGCCGGGCGGGCTTCTTTAACACTTTAAAGGTACATTGATTTCCTACCATCCAGTGTCAAGCTATGAAATATGTCAATGATGGTCCTTAATCCTTAAGAGCTTGTTCCGAAAGAGTTTTTGTGCTGTACTAAAAGATCCACCACAAGTAAAAACGATGCCTAAGTATGTAAAATGCTTCACTATTTCAACCAACTGGCGGCCATTGTTATAAAATACTGTTTCCCGTGGCATTGAACCACCCCTTTTAAATATCATAACCTTGGTTGTATTTACATTTACTTTTAATTTCCAGGTATCACAATATTCACTAAGCAAATACATACTGTTTTGTAGTTCTTCTGCTGGGTTTCCAAAAATAACAATATCGCCAGCGTATAGCAAAAGAAAAATTTTAAACATATTAACATCAACACCTTGCATATTATTATGAATAAACTTATCTTCTAAATCATTTATAAACATTGAGAATAGAAAGGGAGACAAACACTCACCCTGTCTCACCCCAAGTAAGCAGCTATATTCTTTACTTAACTCATTACAGTATTTAACTCTGGACTTAACAGATTCATACATGGATTTTATTATATCTAATAGTTTTCCCCCTAAGACCTAATTTTATTAGTTTATACCATAAATGTTCCCTAACAACATAGTCAAACGCCTTAGTAAAATCTACAAACAATGCAAAGAGTTGTTGCCCTTGGGTTAAGAAATGTGAGATCAAGCCATGTAACACGTATACATTATCAACAGTACTCATGTAAGGTCTAAAACCTGCTTGCGCCTCAACATAAACATTATAATTTTCGGCCCATGTTTTAATCTATTGTTTATAATACGCGTGAAAAGCTTACCTAAAGTACTTAATAATGCTATCCCACGATAGTTTTCAACATTATTTATACCACCTTTTTTATGCAAAGGTATAACAAAACCTTCTGACCACCGCTTGGGAAAATAGCCAGTTTCAAAAATTTTATTAAATAACATCAATAAAATAGGACTCAAAACCTCTTTACCTACTGTAAAGAATTCATTTATCAATAAGTCCGCCCCCAATGATCTGTTATTGCTTAGATGTTTTAAAGCGCTACTAATTTCGTCCAATGAGATCAACATATTAAATTCGTCAAACATTGTTTTAAATTCGTTATTTTCGTACCTCTCAATAAAATATAGGGTCTCCTCATTAGGTGTAAAGAATTGATCTGTAGGATTGTTTATAGCTTTGAAATAATTTTCAAAATCAGACAAAGGTATATTTGATTTCTTTATCCCAGATGCCTCTTTTAACATATTCCAATACAATTTCGCGTTTTTAAATCTTGCATTTAAAAGTTTTTGTGTATTATTTTTATCAAAATTAAATCTACAATATCGCAATGTGGCTTTTCAAGAGCTTGCAACGATATTAATGATTTCAATGAACGTAATCTTTGCATTACAGAAAAACTTTTAAAACAAGGTTATCGGTATCACAAATTAAGGAAAACATTTTGCAAGTTTTATCGTCGATACCCAGATCTAATTCATAAATACAGGCGCAGTTTAAAATCACTATTGCAACAAGGTATTTCACAGCCAGTTTTTTATGGAGATTTAATTTATAAACTTAAGAAGATAAAGGGCAATGTTAATTTCTCCCGGTTATTCGTAAAAACCATCTGTAAATTTAAAAAGAAAGGTTACCAACATGATATTTTACAGCGCTCTGCATGCCTGGTGATTAACCCTTCTACAGTTGATCATTATGCTTACCTCTTTGGTTGCACGACGGTGGCAGGGGTTTAAGAGTTTATGAAGGTTTATGGGGAAATCTTTTCTTGAACCTAGAAGCTCGATTTGTTTCTTTTATCCCTGTCATCGTGTTCTTGCTGATTTTACTCCAGGAGCTCTGGTCTCTGTCAGATCATTGAGTACCCGCCCTTTGGCTTTTCAATGCTATTAGATTCTTATGTTTAATATGTTTGTGTGCTTTTGCATGCAACATTGTTGAGCCAATAAGTGGGTTGGAGTTGTTTCACCAAGACAACGTGTATTTGTTTTGTGATATGAGAACCTGTTGGGGCAAGTGTGAGGTTGGTGCACCCTAGAACCTGGTTTAAACCCCCAGTGGCAATTTCATTTGCCACTGACCGTTCCAAGGCGGTAACCCCTCGGGTTCTCATTTTTGTTAATTGTTAGTGGTGTCTCTTTTGAAACTGATCATTTTATTAATCATGCTCTCTCCCTCTCTTCTTCTTGACTGTGTGGGGAGGCTGTTTTTTCTGAATGTGGCGATTCCTGATATGCATATTTCACCTTTTTATAATATGATCGAGCCTTCACCATGTTAATTCGATTAGTGTCGTTTGGACATGCTCTATATTTATTTAAACAATATAAAAATGCACGTTTCTTATCATAGCAAACTTCATTAAACCAAGGATATGAATGTTCTTTTATATGGCAATCGAGTAAACTCTTATTATTTTTACACTTTTTTTTATAAAAGGTGCAGCAACATCAGTAAATATATTTTCTAGATGACTAATACATATATCAATATCGCTAAAGCATGAACATAGAGATATATCATTGGTTAAAGCTGAAAAAAGTTCACTTGTCTCGTCTGTAGACAAACTATCAATGAACACATCCTTAAACTCAGGATCCCATATGTATTTAAAATCACAATTTTCTGTTTCAAGTGAATCATTTACTACAATATCATCATCACTAGGTAATTTAGAAAATACAAAGTTAGCTGTTAACAAACAATGATCAGAAATAATATTTGGATCACCTATTTCAAAACTGTAAACACAATCAAATGTGTTTGGTTTACATAATATATAATCGACAACACTGCACCCTATGTTATTTACAAAAGTATATTTTCCTATGTTGAAATCATTTCCTTTCCTCCCATTCACAATTCTGTACCCAGTCTGCTTGCAAAAGTTTAATAAACATTTACCATTATGATTAACATGTCCTTGATCTTGTGAAAATCTTTCTAAAGGAACATCTAACTGATACTCGTCATGCAAAATGTTTATTTCAAGGAGAGTTATCTTCAACAACATAATCTGGCAATATCGAAGTGCGAGCATTATAGTCTCCAAAAATAGAATAATAACCCCTATTTTGTGACATATTTTCAGCATGTACAACACAGTCTAATAATCTATCAAAAACATTGTTTTCAGTCATAGACTGCCTACTACTGTCGTCTGGAATTACATAACACAACCCAATATAAAAATCAGTATCTAATGAAAGTTTAGTAGATTTTATTTTAACCCAAATAATATCATCTTGTGATGTTTGAAAAAGCATATCATCTGTTACAAACTCATTTCTGACATAAATTATTACGCCACCAGAATTGCGTTTAGCAGTATTTTTGATTGTGGTTCTATTTAAAACGTAATGTTCAAAACCATTAACATGTAAATTTGAAAACGAATCTGTCCATGTTTCTGTAAATAAAACAATGTTTCTGCAAAAACACATCTTAAAAAATCAGACTTGAGTTTATCAGTTCGTCTAGAATATAAACCATTAACATTCAGATAGGCACACCTAACAGTGACCTTCTCCGCAGTCTTCTATTTACCCGAAATAGCACTGTCTCTATTTATAGACCTATGGGAATTCCGCCCATATGGACTTGCTGAATGTGTTCTTCTCACTGTTCTTGATCTGGCCCGCGAAAGATGCGGTACACCGCTATCGATGACTTTCTTGACAGTTTCATCGGTATTCTATTCCGACTGCCTTGCGTTTTCACGTTCAACGCCTGTACTACGATAAGAAGTTTCATCTCACCATTCCTGACTGATGATTTCCACCGACTCCGCAATTAATGAAGGAGTTTCACTAAAGAACGGATCTCCCACCTTAGAACTCAGATTATTGTTTGGAGGGATACTCTTCATTACATTTTGCCCACTTACATTCACTGGCATATTGTAGATGTGTGATTCACTAGAACTGACAATATTATTACCATGAATGGCATTTTGCTCCGGCCTAGGAGCCTGTTCACTGTATAAACGCGATTGACTCGCACTATATGATGTATCACTTCCACCACTGTGAATATGTGTAGCAACTCCTCCACATACTGAGGCGGTTGACTGATTTTCGCTGACACTGTATCCACCTGGATTAGATTCGCCTGTGTCGTTTACATGTCCTTGAGCGTATCCATTGTTTTGACTTGATGGGGGGCTCACGGCGCTCGTGGATTGTGGAGGAAACTCTGATGCTACTGGCGCCTGTTGATTATTGCTATTAGACACTGAATTAGTATTCAAGTTCGTCGGTAGATGAGATAAACTACCCGTTACTTGCTGGCGATGCTGAGATGTTCTTTTACCACCAATGAAATAAATGTTTGATAGTCTATTGTACTTCAAGTAGAAATTCCATTGCGGAAACTCGTCACACAGCACTCTGCCATCTGCGATGAGTTTAGCTGGATAAACTAAGGCAACCTTAGACCTTGTATTGGTACGCTTATACTTTTTATACTTTGGCCACAGGCGTGCCCTAGCCTCCTGAATTTCGTTAGGATAATCATAGTCTACTAAGAAACCTGGATGTTCCTTAAGAAGATACTCTACTCATAATGTACTCAACATCACCAAAATCTCGAAAATTTACTATTATCGGTCTCTTATTGAAATTTCTACCTGGTACACGCCCACCGAGTCTATGTGCCCTAGTCACATACATATCTCTGATATCTATATCCAACTTGATATCCAGAAATTCATTTATTAAATCATAACACTTTTCGTCCTTGGTCTCCACTACCCCACGAAAAATCATGTTGTTCCTCCGAGATCTAGCTTCCAAATCAATGGACTTGTACGCCAAAGCACGAATCAATGCTGTCTGAGTATTTGTCACACTAATAACCTGGCTCACTCTCTGATCAACATATGCAAGGGATTTTTGAAAACTTAGCAAACATTGGCTGCATGAAACTTGCACATTCCTTATAAAACGCAGTTCGTCGAACATATGCAATAGTGTATTGTCAATAGAACTGTCCAAAAATTGTTGTCTTGTTGTACTCGAGCTTTGATTGATCTGCACGTTCGCCATCTCCCGCTCAGCGAGAATGTCAAACCTGTTTTGTGTAGGCACTATAAAACTCCTCTGTTGATCCATTTTATAAGTAAAACACTTATTTCAATACTTGGTACTAAACTAACACACAAACTAGTCAAATTGCACCCGTAATTCGACAAAAGTTCAACAAAATCTTCCCGATCAAATTTTCACGACCATGCCGTCCGCCATCTTGTTACGTTACAAAATTATTTTGTAAAATCTATATTAATCAACACGTTAGTCTTTCATTTTAGTTTACTGGTTATTGTCTTTTCTATCTTTAAAATAAGGGCTCGTTTTCCTTTCAGTTCATCATTCTTTATTGAAATGCAAAGATGTTTTGTTTTCCATTCTAAATTGCCTTTTTCTTCTGTGCATACTTTAATTTTACTTTAAGTATTTTCTGCATGCTTTGCAATCAAAATAATTTCCCAAAAATTGTTTCCATAGCCAAGCATGAAACTACTGACTTTTCAAAAGAAAATAACCCATACCTTGTAGAATTTGCAAAATATTTAAAAATTAAGTTGTTCCATTAAATTTCACAGATAGAAAAGCTTAACGAATATTTTTAAAAACATAATAAATGACAAAAGGGCCACACAATGTGCTGCTCCAATAACATTTTAAATGAAGTATGTTATTTTAATTTTAGTAATGAGAGCTTCAGTATAAAATAACTACTATTTCCGCATTACATTTAATTAATCCTATTGCACGTCATTCAGGATAATTAACATACAACTGAGGCAATGATCGGCTATTAAATTGATTTCGTTTAAAAAGTTATTATACAGACACAGCCAAATTACAATGTGCATATTCCAGATTGTGTTGGGTTTTTTTTGTTTTTCGATTTTAAAATTAACAGAAATAAAACTCTATGTTTATCAATAGACCCAGTTAACGCGAGTACTGGTTTCAAACATTTTCCATTTCTCACACTGGTTTCAGGTTTCCATATCATTATAATTTCCAGTGTCAAGGAGGACTACTAACGTGTATACCGATAGGAACTTTGTGCTACACTTAGCTTTTCCTGAATCCCAACATCAATTTATACAATTAAAAATCTGTTGAAAACCACTTTTTGTTCGGATTTATTTCAGAGTATTCAATTTTGCTTTGAGCAAGAAAGTATATATTAGTGAAAAAATTGTCGGTAGCGGTAGTGCACGTGATTTTATCTAAACCCATAGAAACATGCGATGGAGTGTTAGAAGCCTAGTTGTGATTTTAGTTCGACGAAATCCTACTCAATTCAAGGACAAGAATAAATCTTCACCGCGCTATCATAAATCAATCCATCTGCCTTGGCAACTTCTATTTGAATGGCCATGTGATACCAGAGAGTATTGTTTGCACACAATCAGTTCATTTAATAAATTCGTCCTTGGAATAATGGCTTTAAACATTTAAACAATGTAATAATACATTAGTCGTGTTATTCTCCCTTCAAAGCCTAACTAATGTTTGTTCGGTATTGATAAACACGATGGATGCTTGATACTAATTGCACGAGTGCATACTGTCGACTTTGAAGATTGGCATGTGTTCTGTGTCCCTTCAATGTTTATAGCAAGAGCACACGTAAGACCATACAAAATATTTGCTGTGTAGCTTAGCTTATAAGCAAAGAGGTTTAACTAATGTTTCAATGCAACGAAAATTCATCTTTAACTACATTGAAATACACGGGCATAATTTAACTATAATTTTTAAAATCGGGTATAATTAGCAAAAACAACTTTTACAGGTTTAAAAGGATTGTTAAGGAAATTTATATTACTATACACTAGCTCGGACAGAGGGCAACCTTATATAAAAACCAGTAAACAGTACAGAGTTTGATCCATACCACAGGAGTTTGCGCATATGACGGCTTTCATGGGACCTTAAAATGCGGAACTTTTTATGCTATTACCATTTTCTTAAAAGCGGAATATCGTTTAAGATTGGTTGGACCTAAACAAATGAATAATGGTGTTTTTTTTTCAAGAACAATAATGACTCTGTTTGTCGCATTATAACGAGAACTCTTGATCATGTCTTCTATGCCCAAGGTTATAAAACTGAGCATGGAAACCAGTCTTAAATCTCAAGCATCTGATTGGCTGAAATGGCTACCAGTCCTTGAGATTTGACACTGGTTTCCAATCTCAGCTTTATAACCTTCGGTTCAAAACTCTTTCCTTTTTGTTTACCGCCAGGATTTTAAGGAGATTTATGCTGTTGAGTTGTATACATAATATACTTTCTAATTATATAAGGATAAGAAGATCAAAACAGGATTACACGAAAACGACGTGCCATTCTAGAATATGACAGTGATGATAATGAAACATTAAGTATGATACATTCATATCAGTATAATTCCACGATAATTGCAATCGATTTCCAGATTTTCAAACAAGATATAAAACAAATTTTAAAGGAGAAATAATCTAAAGGTGAAGAGTTCGTATCCAGTGGAGGGCTTTTTATAGTACCCATAAAAATGTGCCTCAAGATTTAATAAAAATATTTTAATCGAGTACACACATATATGCTGAGAAGAAAAAGTTTAGTCAGTAGGAATGCTTGATACGAAAAAATTGTAAAACTTTAAAATTGAAGACAAAAGCATCATTCACCACGAAAATCATTTTATACCCATTGAATGTCAACAATATTAACCGAACACAGTCATAAAAAGCAATTCAATTTGATTAAGATTTAAGACAGGGGTCAAAATCAAACTTTACATTACACTCAGTATTTTCTATGACCACCTCTAACTCAATTAAAAGCCAGAAAACGCCTTTCTTATGCTGTTAACGAGTGTTCAAATGATGTGTATAAATGTTTGGTCCAATTCTTCGTGAAATAACCGTTTCAAATCATTTACGTTGTTGACGTCATTCCTGTCGCACACCTTTCTTCCAATACAGTCGCACATGTGTTGAATCGGAGAGAGATCAGGTGATTTTAATTGTCATTCGAGTATGTTTATGTTGCTTACAACAAGAACGTCCCGTGTATGACCTGCCGTGTGGCAGCGTGCATTATCCTGCTGTAGAACGTACGCATTACCGTTCACTATGTAAGGAACAATGACAGGGATGATGATTTCTGCTCAATAATGGGCGGCATTTAAGATATTCCGTATTGTTTTGAGTTTTGTCTTGCCATTATAAGAAATAAAATGTATCACCCACGATCATAGCGCTCCCAACAACGGTCACGGTCATATTCGAAGGCGTTAACAGGATCAAACCTTTCTCCTCGGCGACGCCAAACACATTCAATTCCATCAGCTTCTTTGAGAATAAATTTGGACTAAGCGGTGAAAACGATCCTTTTCCATCGCTATCTATTCCAGCGACTGCCCTGGCGTGCCCAATTCAAATGTGCGACACGTTGACGTGCTGTTAGAAGAATACCTTTGTAAGGACGTCGAGCACGCAGCCGAGCAGCTTTCAGCCGGTTTCAAGCGTTACAAACGAATATTCTTGACCTCCCTTGATTGTCTAAGACGTTGAACGAGCTTTTGAGCAGGTGTGAAGCGATTACGTCGTGTTGACCTCACTAAGAACCGATCTTTGCGCGACGTTGTTTTCAACGTCCTACCTGAACGACGTAGATAGTTGTCGCTGCCAGTCTGTCAGAATCGCGCTTGCATACTATATATTGTTCATGGCAACCAAAATGACCTGCTACGTCAGTAGCATGTAAACAAGCTTCTAGAAATCTCAAAGCGATATTTCTGTCATTAATGGATAGGCCAGGACGGCGGCCAAAGCTAGCTACCAGAAGTTTTACTACGGATTTTTTCACTGTGGACAATACACTTTTAATGTTAAAGGAAATTTGCGAAAATATCCTAGTCGGTTTTCATTAGCACGTGCATCTCAAGCATTTTGAATTTACACAGTCATGGTCTAATGAGTAAGGTTTTCGTAAACAAATCATTGTGTATGTGATAAGAAGAGTAAGTACGACACATATGTTCAATTTTTTATCACGATATTTGCAATATTGTAGATTTAGGGCGAAAACGAAAATAGTGACTAATTTTTTTCTTCTGAGTATATTTCATGTTCTGAAATCTCTAAAGTTCTCATCTTAAATGATCGAATTATAAATGTCTTCCTTTTTTCTTCTTCTTTTCCTTCTTCTTTGTCTCTTTTCTTTCCACTTTTTGTCACGGTAACTGTTGCTTACTGATTTCTTGATCAATTCTATAAATATTTAACTAATAAAATAGTTTTTCAGTCTGAAGCCCGGAAGGATAAGAATCCTCTGTGAAATTTGTTCCTATTGCGTATGTTTTAAATATCAATTTATAAAGCTTAGTTGGCGTAGATGGCTGATTTAAATTGACATTTAATTACAGATCTAAAACGAAGTGACACAGTCACCTGATTAACTCTGTCGACGTGAAAATCTTTATATCATGATGTCTCTTCGTTACATTTTACTTCATAATCATGCTTTAGATCTAACATTTTGAGGTACATTAAAAGTAAGACGTACTTACATTTATCCTTCAACTACACGTTCCCTCTTCTATTGAATGTTTAAAACACGTGCACTGCATCAACAGATCATATAACATATGCTTTCACATCTTTATTCTTTGTTCATCTGTCCTGAAAGCCGGTTTTGGGAATTAACTTCTGCTTTGGAAGTTCACACCCTGGTACCGGCTCTCCCAAGTACAGTTGGCACTCCCACATAAAGCTCAATTTTTGACGAACAAATAAGTCAGAGTGAATGTAACGACGTGTAAATTTTATGAATTTCATGCCATCAATTTTCCGCGAACATTTCCGAGCGCGAAACGCCGGTAAAACCGAAAACGCGCAGTTTTACGCCAGCGAAAATATCCACTTATACAGTACTTTGAATGGCATTTAAAAAAAAATTGTTCTGTTTTAAAAAGTTACAAATAAAAGACTTAACAACATCGTTGCAATTTTACACGCTAATCTTTTCTTTATCATTCCAATTATAGTAGACAATTTTTAACATATTAGAACATTGAGACATAGTAATTATTTAGATTTGCTTTGAGTATTTCGACCTCCTACATATACAAAACTAAATAACTGACCATTTCTTCAATTTTTGACGACTTTTCGGTAGCTGTACTTGGTGGATGCCTAACATTTCGACACCTGTGTGATGGGAGTGCCGTTTTGAAACCACTGACTATCTTTAAAAACGAATCATTCATGAAATAAAACAGATCAAGGCTTGGAATTCGAACTGGTTGTTGTAGGAAAACAAGACTATAGGATACTGTATCAGAAATGAATAAATTTGCAGTATTTAATTTGTATTTTACGTTTTAATTTGACATGTGACATTTTTGAGTCAAACTTTTGCGTTTAACTCGCCGTAGTTTGTTTATTACAAGATAAAATGTTGTGACACTTGCAGAACATAGTCATTATTTATTCACCAGATATGTTAAAAGGTTAGAAAAAAGGTGAAATATGCATATCAGGAATCGCCACATCCAGAAAAACAGCCTCCCCACGCAATCAAGAAGAAGAGAGGGAGAGAGCATGGTTAATAAAATGATCAGTTTCAAAAGAGACACCACTAACAATTAACAAAAATGAGAACCCGAGGGGTTACCGCCTTGGAACGGTCAGTGGCAAATCAAATTGCCACTGGGGGTTTAAACCAGGTTCTAGGGTGCACCAACCTCACACTTGCCCAAACAGGTTCTCATATCACAAAACAAATACAAGTTGTCTTGGTGAAACAACTCCAACCCACTTATTGGCTCAACAATGTTGCATGCAAAAGCACACAAACATATAAAACATAAGAATTTAATAGCATTGCAAAGCCAAAGGCGGTTTTGAATTTCCGGAGATATAACGAAATACTTACACCACCTCTCCTCTAAAATTATTTACCGTGAGCTGTATGTGGGAGTGCCACATGTACTTGGGAGAGCCGGTACTAGGGTGTGAAGTTGTCGAGCAAGAAACATTTTTGTGTACACTATAAAATTATTTTAGCCAAAATTTGCATGGTTGGTCTAAACATTTCAGCGTTTGAATTCTCTCTTATTTCTACTGATTTTTTGTATTTATGTCTACAGTTCAGTTCACCCGCAAAATTTTGTTCTGTTTTCATCTAACTATTCATTTCTTCGCAAATTTATTAAGTCGCTTTTAGTAGAATGTAATTGATAACCCAACTGTTTTCCTAACCGAATGAAAACCATAAAATATCGATTCAATTCTTAAGTACTTGTCTGTGCTGTATAATCAAACTTTTAATTACAGGTTCGGTTTAACATGTAAAGATAATTGGATATTGTTTTTCAAAACACAAGTGATAAAAGACATTAATTTTGTCAAGGGCGATATGATCATAAGAAAAGGCGAGTGTCGGCCAAGACCAATGTTGCCGAGTCAAATATCATCTCAATATATTATATATTTATCATGTAAATTTACTTGTTTTATCATAAAAATACATTTTTGTTCAATTTGCAAAACAATGCCCATGAGATTTCGACCTATGAATACATCTGTCCTGAAAACAATATGATGAAAACATGCACAATCTCTCGATCTTCACATTTCATTTGATACCTATGATTGCTCAAAATTGCTTTGAACTGGAAATTTAATGTAACAACTTTTAAACAAGATTGTTCTGACAAAACGTATATTTGTGAAATTTTATCTAAACATCAATTTTCTGTTTCGTGTGGTTATAACAAATAAAAAAGTCTTTGTCAACATTTTATTGATTGCTTTAAAAACCGTTCACGTTCAAGATCGCACTTTATATAAGCCAAGGACGTAACAATTACTTATTGTAACGTCTCGCGTGTTTTATATTTCGCAGCTCGTTCACTTTTCTAGAATTTTTACCAATATTGAAGATTTCAATGAATGCAATATAGGCATGACAGATTTACTGTTGAAAATGGAATTGGGTATCGTTACCACCAAATCACAAAACGCTTTGTAAATTTCAATGAAAAAAGTAGAAGCAGTAAAAAATAACAACACAAACAAGATATTTCACAACCAGACTGTTTTAGGAGGTTTGAGTTATATATTGCAATATCAAATTTGCTATAATATTAATGATAACCATATGTAAATTCCAAAAAAAGGTTACCAATATGACATTCCACAGCGCTTCGTATGCTTGGTGATTAACTGATCTAATTTACTTTGATTATTTTGTGCACGGCGGTGGGAGGGTCATAAGAGTCTTAAAGGTATATGAATCAATATCCTTACAGTTAATAATATACGAAATTATGAATATTCTTAACGCAATTGCAATTGGCGATGGGTAAAGTAGTTTTTGAAGTTTTATCGCTCAGTGATACATATGTAATATTTTTCAATCATTTAAATTTAATTGGTCAGTATTTCAAACAAGCATTGTATTTAATATAAAAATTTATTTTTTCATTACTAGATTTTAGCGTTTAACAAACTAAAACATGCCAAATGGGCTGTTTGTATTGCATTTTACGGTAACAACAAGTGCGGACCTTGGTGTTAGACGTGGCACATTCTTCCTTATGTCACAATCTTAATAAATGTTTACTGCTGATGTCGGGAAAAGGTGTTTAGAGTTTATGCATGTCTTTTACTGAGGTCACGTCCTGCAAGATGTAAGATTGCATTCTTCTGTGACCTCCTACCATGCACAAAACATAAATCGAGTTACGGGTTAAAACGTGGATGATAGTTAAGTTATCCTTCTAAATATAAAGTTTTACTTACTGTTTCATTCTATCTACGAAATCAAACTTTGTGCCAACTGGGAGGTCTAAGTCCAAAACTTTTTTTGCAATAACATATCATCTCCATCAGAAAATAAAAGGGTTTTCATTTTTTTCGACGTGATGCTCTGCGTCGAATAATTCTTGTAAATATGTATCATCTTCGCCAGGAAAACAAACTGTTTGTGTTCAGACTTGGTTCTTTTTGTGAAATAAATTTCTTGTAATTTTATATCATATAAAGAAAACAACGCGTTTCCAGTTCTGAATATAATTGAAGATAAAAGCCTACATAGTGGATACCTTACATCGACGAAGTTTTCGCCTCGAAGTTAAATAACTGCATCATGTAGATTTTTTGCACAAAGAGATGTCACTCTTTGATTAAGCCAAATAAGCCTGAACAAATTCCTCCGTAAACATACGTAATGGATGGAGTGGCACTGATAATTTCAGCTGTGTCTCTTCAAGACTGAAGGCTTCACGATTCATTACTGTAAGGGAAGTACACATCCGGTGTAAGTATTTAGAATTGATTCAATACTCAGAAGATTCTTTTCTGCCACATTTTACGGGAAAGGTAAAAGAAAATATATCGGCTAATTATTATTATTATTAAATGATTTACATTGAAAATTACACATCCTCCAATTATAGATTTAAACAATGCGGACACTACCACCCCAACACAAAGCAGTACGATGCGGGCAAACCAGGATAATGATCTTAACAGTACGATCAATAGATCAGAACACAAACATGTTCAGAAGACCAGTAACAGTAACAGTACAAATGCATGACCTAGCTTTGGTTCTAACTTTAAATATTTTATTGGTCAATCTAGAGAGATACTGCATACAATAAAAGCTGTAAACTTACTTTTGATGAAACATAGTCCTATGTAAAATAAATCAACCTCTAAACTGCGACAACAGCTTTTACCCTCTTAAACTGGTATATCGACAATAGTTATACAAACGCAGCTCTGTCCAGTGCTGGAAATTTACCAAGGACTTATAATCCCTAAAAATAATAAAAATAAGTTTACACTATGAATCGTAAATGCTTGTAATAGTCGATCACCATTTTCAAACACTTCGGTTCAAAAGTCGGTTCAATAGCTACCTTAGAAAAGAAAGCTTACTTAAAACGTTTTCTTTTCCGTATCTTGACAATACGACGACTTTTTACTTGGTAATAAGATTGAAACTATAATTGTAGCTTTACTTTTATTTGACAAGAAATATATTTTGAATTGAGCTTTCACTATCGACAACCAGAGTAACAAACGTGGACAATATCATCAAACATTTACAAGCTGAAAAAGAAAAATAATAAAAATGAACGCACATTAATAAAGCGTTAAAAGATTTAGTTTTGTAACTGCACAAGAGCTCGTATTTTAAACGTCATTTAGATAAAAAGCAAAGACAAGGAAAGGAATTTGAATAACATTACAAAATACGTCTACTAGGAGGCAGGATGTTAGAAGATTAATGGGTAGTTTTGTTTGTGTGTTAGTAGGCTGTGTAGGGTGGTTATGTTGGTCAAGCGTAACTAGTCAACATTTTAATGTAATGCATCCTTGTGATTGTGATAAAATCATCAAAGATGGTTCTCGTCTCGTCATTATTCTTACCACATAAGCAAACTCTTTAAACGCGCAACAGTCGCATGCCAACTGTCTGCGCAAAAGAATAAATTTAATAGCAGATGTTTACTTACTCATTTCGTTTGTATAAACTATCTGCTGAATACAAGTTATTATCTTTATTCACATTAAAAAAATCATAGTTTTCATGGTAGTGAAGTATAGAAACGGCTGAGAAATATATTTATATCTTACAGGTTATCACTACATTTCTGTTGCACCAGTTTCCGCTTTATTTCTTTTGAAATTTATCTTTATAACTGCATATCAAAATTAAGGGAGTAGAATGATATAATATTACGCAGATGAATAAAGCAGTGCTGATTGCAGATTCAAACTTTACTTGATATCCGGACATATCTTGATATAATCTGGTTTTGACACTATTCCTTGGAACAATGACGTTCTGTCTTCGTTTAATACAGATATAAATTGTTCAAAATAATTAACTTTTAAATAGATGCGTCGATAACTGCGTTGACCTCTTTTTCTGGAAATGCTTTTGGAGAAATAGAGAATTCTGCAACACGAGATGCAGACTGAATGAAGTAATTAATCATTGGTGAATTTGTATATTGGGAAGTCTAAGATCTTGCGATAGCAGACAGATGTAACACTGGCAAATTAAATAACAAGGAAGGAAGAGGAATTTAGTAAAAGAACAAACATACACAAATTATCATTTGCACGAATCAATATCATAAACAGATATACTGATACAATCTATTAACTGTCTAGAATACGTTTAGATAGAAATGGAAAACAATTACCGTTAGCAAACTGCCATAAAGAGAGGGCCCGTTTAAAAAGAATAATATACACGTTAATCAAGTAACCGAACTTTGCCTATTTCAATGTATTGTAGACGGCCTTATCTACAGTGTTTATCTCATCAATCAATTAAAAACATAGTGATACTTTTGAAGCAGACAGCGCACTAGAAATGTGCAGTAACGACAATTGAATGTTATGACGTAATTGTCTGATACGGTAAATATATAAATATATAAGCACTAAAACTTTGGCTTTAACGCAGCGTAAGAATGAAGTCAGAATACAAAATGCAAGTATAAAATAAAATATATATATTATAAAATATATAAAATTAAAGTATAATTGTTAATATCAAGTCAAGTAAAATACCGAAACCAGGAACAATCACTTCCTTTTATTTCTGCCATCGTATTCTGGTTGATCCCAGGTTCTCTGAAAACTTCGTGGTGTTTTGTTATACGTGGATCTATCGACCCTTGAAGACGAAGAAAGTAACACCCCGAAAATATAATGCATGAGATGATAATGAAATTGTTTTTGCTCGTTTTGGATTCAGTTTGGTTAGATAATATCAAACCAATCTGGCATATCAGAGTTGAAATCATGTGTTCGCTAACACGTACAATGTGTCATACACACGTTGTCATATGCGTAAAAAATATACATTTCAACATGATTTGTATGTCACCGATTTTTTACGAGGATAAAATTCTACACTTGTACAATATTTTGCCTATTTATTTTGCGTACATGACGTTTTAACTGACAGGCAGGTTCAATTGATAAGCAATGTTATATTTTTGCATTGCCGAATGGAAAATGAATTCACCAAAATTAATATTTATTTTGCAACAACTCTTGGCCATGATAAAGTTTTTCTCAGATTGAATCTTTCGATTTAACTCGAAATTTTTTTTATTTGTATTGATAAGGAATCCCTTTGAGGCCGTTTTGGGTAAGAAGTTAGAAGGCAACAATTAGAACTTAGGTATAAGATAATAAAACTTAGAGTGGGTTGGCTTTCATTTCCCCTATGTTGCTTTGTTTATCTTTTGGTTGCCATAGTAACAAAAAGCTTGACGGAATGAAATTCGTTTTTAATAAATAAATTTAATTGAACATCACTCAAGAAATTTAGAAGTTAGAACTTCGAAGTTAAAACTTAGATTTTAGATCTTCGATCTTAGTACTTAGGTCTTAGATCTTAGAACTTAAAAATTAGATGTTCCGAAAAGGGAGTCAACGCCTTTTGAGGCTGTAACGAGTTGGAAATTAGAACTTATATGTTAGATCTGCCTGCCTTCCCGCCCGCCCGTCCGCCCGCCTGTCCGTCCGTCCGGCTAGTTGGTTTGCTG
The DNA here is from genome assembly GCA_038501625.1 of Corbicula japonica. NCBI lineage: Eukaryota > Metazoa > Mollusca > Bivalvia > Venerida > Cyrenidae > Corbicula > Corbicula japonica. The sequence goes on from JAZAYU010000133.1 coordinate 124,851, forward strand.
ACTGGCAAGCTCGCTCGCTGGCTGGCTATTTGGTGTGTATCAACACTAAGTAGACTTCTATTGACTTCAAAATGACTATGTCCAGTACCTTATTGGATTTACAGTAAAACAACATTTTTCTGAGGGCAGATTAACACGGGCGGTTATAGGGGACGTATGGTGGTTTCGGAAGAAGTTTTCGCTGGTAAAAAGGGGGGGGGGTACCTCCAAAAATACCCCCCCCCCCTATTTTCCGGGGGTGTTTTTTAACTGATGTGTAGCTGTTGTGACAGGTTTTTCAGTACACCGAAATAAACAGAAGTTGTTAAAACTGTTCAGACTTTGTTTTATTTCATATTTCATCGATCCCCAGAACTGGCATGAAACTTACAAAAACTTGAAAGTTTGAAATTAGAAAATATGTCAGACATACATCGAAAGTTGGTATCACAGCTGGTAAGAGACTATAGAAACAATATTTCTACAATCCCTGAACGTTTGAAGTGATCTGGTTGATTTAAAGAGAAACATTTACAGTGAAGTTTTCGGCAAATAATGACCCGAAATTCCGACAATTTTAGACGTTTTGTTCATATAACTCAAGAAGGGTACACTAATTGCGTAAATATTCATTAGCAGTATACGTTTAATTTCATCAGTAAGAAATGATTTAACTCTAAAGATGATTGTTCTATAATGTGAGAACGTCTATTAAGATGAAACAACCAGCTTCCTCGTTCCTCGCCTCTTCAGTGATTGTTCTACAATGTGAGAACGTTTATTTTAATGAAACAGCTAGCTTCCTCGCTCCTCTCCTCGCAGTCAAACTGAGTTTCAGTGTTATTTCATTTCATTAGTAAGAAATGATTTAACTCTAAAGATGATTGTTCCATAATGAAACAACTAGCTTCCTCGCTACTCTCCTCGCAGTCAACTCTAAAGATGATTGTTCTAAAATGAAATAGCTAGCTTCCTCGCTACTCTCCTCGCAGTCAACTCTAAAGATGATTGTTCTATAATGAAATAGCTAGCTTCCTCGTTCCTCGCCTCGCAGTAAAACTGAGTTTCAGTGTTATTTCATTTCATCAGTAAGAAATGATTTAACTCTAAAAATGATTTTTCTATAATGTGAGAACGTTTATTTTAATGAAACAGCTAGCTTCCTCGCTCCCCTCCTCGCAGTCAAACTGAGTTTCGGTGATATTTATTTCATCAGTAAGAAATGATTTAACTCTAAAGATGATTGTTCTATAATGAAATAGCTAGCTTCCTCGCTCCTCTCCTCGCAGTCAATCTGAGTTTCGGTGTTATTTCATTTCATCAGTAAGAAATGATTTAACTCTAAGAAATGATTGTTCTATAATATGAGAACGTCTATTAAGATGAAACAGCTAGCTTCCTCGTTCCTCTCCTCGCAGTCAAACTGAGTTTCAGTGTTATTTCATTTCATCAGTAAGAAATGATTTAATTCTAAAGATGACTGTTCTATAATAAAACAGCTAGCTTCCTCGTTCCTCTCCTCGCAGTCAAACTGAGTTTCAGTGTTATTTCACGTTTACACTCCTATTTTTACCATCAGAACAACTCAGAAACATTGTTATATCAACATTTTATGACAATTTCCAACTGCCCGGTCGAGTCGCGAAAGTAAAAAAGTGACTTGGACTCGATCCCATTTTTCAGCATATACATAAGTCTCGATCAAACAAACAACATTCTTGTGTAGTGTGATACTAGTTCTACAATCGGTGAAAGTTTCAAGTGATTTGGTTAATAACAACCGATTCCACAGTTGAAACTTGGAGACTAGGTTTTCGGCAAATTTTGGTCCGAAATTCAAACAAAAATCAGGCATTTTTCCGTGTTTCTACAATATAGTTAATTCTAAATACATCAGTTGCATTTGCTCATGTGTACTACACATTTTCCAACCAATTTTAACAATCAAAACAGCTCAGAACCATTGTAAGATCAAATTTTAATGACAATTTTTCAAGACTCGGTCGGGTCTTGAAAACTGAAAAACAGGTCTCGGTATTTGAGTGATATTGCAGGACATAGACAAAAGTTTTTGTAACTAAAACTATGCCTGTGCAGCGCTACCTCAGAGCAAGACGTTTGGAAAGTTTCATCAGTTTTTATTCAGTAGAAAACAAACGGCAGATGGAACTCCGATACCTATTTTACCAGTCTTACAAGGACTCGCGTTTGTGTATTTTCGCCTGTTTCCGTTTTATTTCACATAAATTCATGCGGTAAAAACTTCTTACAGGTGGGCTACTTGATGATTAATCCTTTTTGATTCATCTGCTCAAACAGAATAGGCTAGTTTGTTTTATTTTCAACAATACCGTTTTGTCAGACTACTTCGAAAACGTTACTATTGTGCAAACGGCTGCTCATACAGCTTCTTTTCTGAAAATGATTCGTGACGTCATCGACCTTGGAGAGTCGCAAAGCGCGTACGTTTGAAATGTTTGTGAAGGGACAGACTGGGGTTGTTTTTTTAGTGAAATTAAGGATTTATTGGAAGGATTTAGCAAACAAATGTGAGTAAACGCATTGTAAACTTGTTCTTTATATGTGATAATTTTATGAGACCGATTCGTTCGGTACATTTTGTGAAATCCGAGCTTTTTCTGTTAACAAGCAGACGTTCGTTATGGCGGCCATCTTGGAAAAAATAGATTTCGCTCTGTTCTGGCTCTGTTCTCGGCTCTGTTCTCGGCCAGTTTGTGAAATTGTTTTATGAAATCATTCAGAAAACACAGCCCTCATATTACTAGACCCGAATTTTGAATTTCTGTCGAGATATTTTCGTTATTTTGGAATTTCGAAATCGGCCGCGAGTCTGCGAAAATTCTGAAACCACTGCCATCGTGTAGATCAAATTTTTCTGAGTAAAAGGAATACCCGTGTCGCAGGTCTAGCTCAAAAAATGACTTGCTGGCGAATTTTTGAAGATATTTAAACTGATTTTCTGTTTTTTTGGACGTTCAGTAACGATCTGCATACGTTTTGCCCGGACAGATCCCAGACTCAAAACAATCGTTGAAAATATTTTTTTCAGTAATAATTTCACGAAGCCTAAGCAATCTCAGTGTTCTAGATTCTAGCTAGATGTTTGAAGTTCCAGATTTTTTATAGAATTTATTTCATTGATTTAGGACGACAGCTGTACGTTTTCGTACGCTTTACATGCGCTTTTGACTCTGATCGTACCCAGACTACCAGGGATCGTTGAAAATATTTTTCAGTAACAAATTCACGAAGACTGAAGCTCTGATTTTTTAAAGAATGTTTTTTGCGTAGATTTTCAATGACAAGTGAATATTTGTCGAAGCTCGCCATCAAAATTGTTTCGACAGATCTGATTTTGATCGATTCATTTTTTTCAGGTTGCTTGATGTTGTGGAATGTTTGGCTACTAGAAGGAGAGCTGATTGCCGGTGTTTGAAAACAAACAGCTTAGACAGGTAAGTATATGCAAATGCGTCTTAAAATTTGTACCCATTTTTTTTTTAAATTGGAAATTCTAACAATAGTGATCGTGCAATCTTTGAACCTACAGATCGGAGTCACAGCGTTCAGTTTCAAGCAGGTTAGAAATTATTTCACTAGATAGATTCTTGCAAAGTACTGAATGCTAGATAGGTTCTTGCAAAGTACTGAAATATCAAATGTCATGATTAGTAAAACAAAAAATGGTGAGTAAACTGTTTATTATCACTGACTAGAATTCGATAGTTTTCTGGATCATTTCAGGTGCTGAATCGACAAGGTGACTCAATGTTGAAATGCTATGCTACTAAGATGAGAGCTGACTGTCTGCATTGAAGACAAGCAAAAGCTTCTACCAGCAGTTCATCGCAAACAGTAGGTATGATCTTGTTTTCAGAGCTAGTTTAACATCCTTGTAATTTGCACTTACAGACTATGCAATCTGCACTACCAGATCAGGATCATAACGTTTGCTGCAAAAACTAGGAAGATAGATGCATCAAAGCACTGAGAGTGAAGCAATTTTCAAATGCTTCGTTCAAGTTATCACTCTTATTGTTACTAGGATTTAAAAAAAACGATTTGTGCAACATTTCAGGAGCTGAATCGACATGATTGTACTATGAAGCTGATGAGCTTGAATACTGGCAGTATGTCACAATGGCTGTTTTACTGATATAAACAAGCAGACAAGATGAACTAGTAAGATGTTTTTATTTTTATAGACTCACAGATTTTTACAAACAAGTTAGCGAGCAATTTTATCATGAAACTGGTCACTCATAGAGGTAAACACAGCGAAAAGGGTCTGAGTTTAACAAATACAGCTTGCTTTTAAAATTTGTTTAATGAGATTCACTTTTGAATTTCGAAGTAAATGTACTATCAAAAATCATCTTTTGACTTGTTCCAAAAAGCAAGTATGTTGTGTTTTTTTTTTCAGAACTAAGTTGACAGGCTTCCAACTTGCTTGAATGTTTAAACAAGAAGATCACCACTATTCCTGTGCTGTACACGACTTTGCTTTGCAGACCTGTTTATGATGACAGCTTCTAACTGAAGTCGTTCAAGGTAAGCTTTAGCTATGTAGGTAGCACATTCAGTTATCTGACAGAGGCACTCATTTCTCACTGTGAGTAAACGAATTGTTAACTTGTTCTTTGTATGTGAAAATTTTATGACTATATGAATGATAGCTCTCAGTTTCACGTATAGATCAGTTCATGTCATAGCAATGTAGTTTTTGAATAGTTCTAAATCGAACAAATCCAACTCTTTAAGTTTCGGAAATTTTTCCATATGCTGAGCACACAAAACAATGCTGGGATGATTGGAAGCAGCAAGCTGATGCACACAGTCATGTTTGATAGAACAGGATTCTGAAGGTACAAAATGTTTTATGAAGAAGTCATTTGTTTAACTACACACAGCTTAATATGACTAAGTATAACAAATATATCATGTCCTTTTTTGCTGTTCAATCTGTTTACTTTTATAAATCAACTCATATTAGCTGCAGAGTAGTACTCTTTGATGTTCAATCTTCTGGCTAGTAAATGAACAAGTACGGTATGTAACATGTTCACAACTTTCAGGTTGTCTTGTTTTCTGACTTTCAAAAAAATGATCATCTCTCACTTTTTCAGAATGTCATGTACACATGTTTGGTGATAGATCCAAGAGACAGATCTGCTAGCGAATAAAAGCATCAAGTTGAGTCGCTGCAGGTAAGACTAGTTTTGTAGGTAGCAAAATTTTGAAAGTGATCTCATTTTTTTATGAAGTCAAATGCCTAGAATCTTTTGGATCACAGCTACACTCCTTTACCAAGTGAATGAAGTGAATCTCATTTTAAATCTAAACATGATTCGTTTTCACTAAACTGTTTCTACCAGGCACATCATATAAAGTAAGTTGCTGGCACTGTACTCCAGGCTACTATCAGTTACCTTTAAACAACTTCAAGTTTTCAAATTTTGTCAGGTGTTGAATACCAATGCTGTGATGACATGATGAAGTCGAACTAAGTAGAAGCAGATGAACAAATGTTGCATAAAATCAGGTACCTAAAATCTGTAAAAAGAGCTAATTGTTAGATTTTCATACAATACGACAAAAGTAGCTCTTCTCAGTTGTTGACATACCAGGCAAAAAAAATCAGTGTCAGATTACACTAAAAGCACGAAGCTTCACTCTTCACGAAGTACAGACAAATTTCATCTACTACACAGTAACAAATCTTTTGTGCTATTAACTTCCTTTTATATTTATAAACTATTTTCAAACCAGCTGCAATGTCAATTTTTGTGGTGGATACTATATAGGAAAACTTGAGACATTCCATACTTGTGGATCACATACTGGGTCGATTCACCCAGGGTCGGGTAGGTAGAACCTTTACCGGCAAAAAATGAGTCACATGCAACTCAAAGTTTCGACTTTTTTCAGATTGATTTTTGAACAATATCGAGTAGACAAGACAGTGCTGGGATGATTTGAAGCTGATGCACACAGTCATGTTTGGTAGAACAGCATTTTGAAGGTACAAAATGTTTAAGGAGATGTCATTTGTTAAACTCGGTTGTAAACATGTGTCTGTGCTGCTTACCAGTGCGACAAAGTAACTATTATCACGACATGTTTAGAGTGCAAAGCGTAACACGGGGCTCTGAATGTACAGCCTGTATTCAGTTGAAATCGTTCTTCACAAATCAGTGCATTTTGAGTTTTAATAATCAGCTAAGAAGCATCAAATATGAAGAAGTGAATCTGATATGCATAGAAAAATGTCGTTGTCCTAATAGCGTTAACCGCAACAAATACACTCAAATTGTTACAAGCTAGCGATAGTTTCACTTAAGTCAAATTCAAACAGCTGTTTTGTGAAAATGTGGTCATTGCCGAAAAGAATTTGATCGACCGAGCAGATTTTGTTTGAGCTGTCTTCTTATTTGTTTTCAGATCAGGCAAATCAATGACTAGACAGAAGCCTACCACCACAGAACATCTCACGACACATCGTTTTCTATATGATAAACTGACCAAGATTAATTTAATCATCTCAATGTCTTGTTCTACTTGTTATCCTCTCAGAGAAAGTGACGGTTACAGGGTGTTTGAGATTACAAAGAGACAGAGATAATGTGACTTGTTTATTTGAATATTGTTTGTTTGCATATTTTTTCACGATGGTGGGAGAGAGTGAAACAATAAATGATGATGTATGAATGTGAAGGCTCGTAGAAGCAGCCAAGTGTTATTGACAGGGTGTTTTCTTTTTTTGTGACTGTGTGACTGCAAAACAGTTCGATCCCAAAATCTTGAAAGGCCACTTGAACTGAAGTTTTCAGTTTGATTTTCGTCGCACAATGTGTCGTTCAATTGCTGACTGGTGAACGAGCACATTGCATGCGATGTATAGTTATGATAAATCTGGACCAAAAATCTGGATTTCTCATAACATCAAAATACTTCTTTCTCCTCGATGCCCAAAACCTATTCATCCAACTTGAGTATCTGAATACGATCTGTTCAGAGTTTCGTTTTGTGCAGTGTCGTTCTTTCACTTGCGAATGAGCTCACTGCATACGATGTATAGGTATGATAGATCTGGAGTAAAATCTTGGATTTCTCATACTGTCACAAACGTTAGTCTATCTCAGCCATTCAGAATCAAAATCAGTTTGTCATATAGGAACATAGTTTTCCTTCACGATGGTGGCAACCTGTAGTCTCAAGTTAGATTTAACATATGGTAACATGCTTTTAATTGTCGATGGTCAGAACATGTACACTCGTCAAAAGTTCTAAGTGCACACTTTTCAATTTTGAATATCTCGAAGTAAACTTATTCTAATTGAATGAAAGTTTGAAATAATGTTCATTATGATCAAACAACAATATTTTTGTTGAAAACCGTGCATATGTTGTATGTATTACGTCATCCACGTCGGCATACGCTATTTATGCATAATCCCCGTGCGGCAATCGAAATTTATTTTTTTACAATCGTTTTTGTTTTTAACATGTTTACCGACTCCAGACAAACACGAAAAACACACCAACAAATTGTAACCATGGAACGGTTGACGTCAGCAGACAACGAAATTGCCGTCAAAATTCTTTTCACTAGCACAACTTCAAATTTGTTCTAAAAAATCTTGACGGTTTTCGTAAATGCAAAAGAAATACCTTATTTTGGCATATTTTATTAATTTAAGAAGAACATCAAACGGTAATATTTTCTAGATTGATTACGTTGCTTACGTTGAACGCTGAAGTTACTCAATAACGTCATTAAATATTTGCGTAAAACAACGTAAACTCGAAAATATTAGTGTAACATTTGTTGGATAAGTGTCCAATTAATAAAAATTTAAAACTAAAATTTATAGAAATTCAATAAACTTTACAATCGAATTATGCGAAAATGACGTTTATTTGGTCAAAAAGCGTGTCCGAAAACTGGTCAATTTTATTGAAATGAATACATTTTTTCGTTCGGAAAGGCTGTTACACATCTATCATAGTGAATTGCATCATCCCAAACCACTAGAAAATTCAAAAACTTTTGGCATAAAACACTGAAAAAAAATGGAAATTTCTCCTTGAAATCCTGTAAAGACGTTATGGATAAATCACAGAAGAGTGCGCTGGCTCGCCGTGCCCAGCAGACCATTACAAAGCTACAGGAAGATATTTCAGTGCAATGGAATGGCGAACTACAGTATTTCCTTTAAATGTACATGAAATTTAAATTATACAGAGATGAGGAAACGATCACAAATGATAGCCGATGCAATAATAATTAACTTGAGAATTGCTCTCTGAGTACAAGTGAGCTAAAATGTTATTATTTTTTAATCTGGTTAAGCAGACTTAAAATTTTTGGTGTGCTTTAATAGAATATTGATTCTTCTTCATTGTAATTTACACTATTGTGAAAGATTTAATCAAATAATTTGAAAAATCAACATTTATCAAGTGTGCACTTAGAACTTTTGACTAGTGTAGTCCCAACGTACAAAAGTTAAAAAGAGTTTATCGTTTAATCGCTTTCAAAAAGTAACAAGCCTTTGCCTATCGATGGTCAGAACATGTAGTCCCAACGTACAAAAGTTAAAATGAATTTGGTTTCTCGTACAGTAACTAGCCTTTGCCTATCGATAGACGCAATCTGCAAACAAGTACAGGTTGCGACCATCGGCAGACTAATGTTTGTTACCTTACTGTGAAATGAAACGTTACCATACGTGAATCTTACTTGAACTACAGGTTACACTAGCTTTTTGGACTGTAAACATATAAAAACCGCGAGGCGAAACTAGGTGGCGTTAGCTCGACTCTTAGTTTCTTGCATACCAGATCAGGTCATCCGGTGTTTTCACCCGTGTAGGAAATTTCGATCCTACACCCCCCCATGTAGAATGAGTCACGTGAGTGACGTCACGTCTTAAAATATCTGACTTAATATATTCAAGTTAGTGACGTCATTTATAAAAAAAGATTGCTTTAACGTCAATATTTCAGCATAATGAAAATAAATAAGTTTGTATACTTACACAAAAATGTTATAAATAATAAAAGGTATGCAAGAAAAAGTATCTTGCATGAGAAATTCGGTAAAGATAGAAAAATCTGTCACCTCGGGTGAACTGTTTTGGCGGGAACTCGGCAGAGCCTCGTTCCCGCAAAACAGTTAACCCTCGGTGACAGATTTTTCCATCTTAACCTCACACTCATGCATGATACTTGTAGTCTGTGACGGGCTGCGGTTAGGACACTAAGGGAAAGTCGCCTCGTACGCAGTGATGATACGACATTGGTATGGACTGCCGAGAGCATAACAGTATAAAACGTGAAGGTTCTGTGCCTCCTTTGAACCTGATTAGCGTCTGTTATCTAGCTTAGGCGGGCACACAGGCTATATTGCATCCTCGTCAATGAAGTGCCTTTGTCGTTATTTCATCAAAATTTTCATTAATAGCAACATACTTCTAATTCTCGATGGTCGCAACCTGTAGCTCCGACAGAGTTCGTTTACAAAACGAACGACAAAAGCGCATTTTCAATTCAGACCTGCTCGATCTTCCTCAATTTGTCAGTGGTAGCTTTTTGTCAGTTAGAGCATCTTGTTGTCAGTACAGCCAGCCTAGTGTCGGTTGATCATTTTCACAAGATAGGTCTGAATTCAAAATGCGCTCTTGTCATTCGTCTTGTAAAAGAACTCAGTGGAAAAGATATATGGGGTACGACAAACCAGGACTACAAGATGCGACCATCAACAATCAAAAGTCTGTTCCTATTTAACAAATCAACGTTCCGACAAACAGTACTGCAAACATGTCACTGAGTTCAAACAATTGAGCTTCGATGATGTGCATCGCTATTCTAGTAAGACAGCCTTTCTTACCCAAAGAGCATTTTTTGTCATTGAGAGCATTTTCTGTCGGTTTCGTCCTTTTTGCAAGAACAGTACATACTGTAAGACAGTATTGTAAGACAGTATGATGCAGTGTCTTACTATCTTACGATATCCTCAATTTATCAGAAACAGCATTTTCTGTCAGTAAGAGCATTTTCTGTCAGTTCGACCCTCCAAGTATCGGTTTATCATTTTTTACAAAAACAATACATGAAATAAGACAGTATGATAAGATGTCTTACTGTCTTACTTGCTATTCCTCAATTTATCAGTAAGAGCATTTTCTGTCAGTTTCGTCCACAAAGTATCAGTTTATCATTTTTGCAAAAACGATACATGAAGTAAGATAGTATGATGTGGTGTCTTACTATCTTACTCGATGTTCCTCAAGTTATCAGTAACAGCATTTTTTGTCAGTGAGAGCATTTTCTGTCAGTTCGACCTTCCAAGTATCAGTTTATCATTTTTGCAAAAACAAGTCATGAAGTAAGATAGTATAATGTGGTGTCTTACTGTCTTACTTGCTATTCCTCAATTTATCAGAAACAGCATTTTTTGTCAGTAAGAGCATTTTCTGTCAGTTCGGCTCTCCAAGTATCAGTTTATCATTTTTGCAAAAACAAGTCATCAAGTACGATACTTTGATATGGTGTCTTACTGTCTTACTTGCTATTCCTCAATTTATCAGAAACAGCATTTTCTGTCAGTTAGAGCATTTTTTGTCAGTACAATAGATCATTTTCGCAAGATAGGCTGTCTTACAAGTTGCATTACAAAAATATGCATCCCTCAACTCTGATTGGCTGATTTTAATAATGCATTGTATCCCTCGATTCTGATTGGCTGAGTGAATAATGCATTACATGCTGGGGTATATAAACTTCTGCACGCAATATTCTGCCTCTCTCTGCCACAATTTTTTGGACTGACTGCTAGGAGCTACCCTGCTCAAAAAATTGTTCAAGGCAGATTGAGCTCTCCGAGGTTCTCACTGAGAATTTCGGTCGATGACTGGTAACTGTCATCACTTTGGCTACTTTGGCTTCTCGATCCTATCGAGAACGTCTTAATGCGTTCGGCAATTGCAAGGGGTCCACCAGAAGTGAGAGGTGTCATACATATGCGTACTGCTGTAGGGCGGGTCGGCCTCCTCAACACGAACAGAAGAACGTGTGGCCGATCGTCCCCCTGATCAGCACGAATTATTTTCTTCTGGCTGTACAATGACACTGACTCGCTGGTCGATCTGACGACTCTCAATGCTTCGAGTGTATCTCAGCTGTCGAGAGTATCGACTACTCTTTGGTCAATCCTTGTGGTTGGCAAAAGAGAGCCTTGCAGTTGTTCTGCTCTTTACTTGAAGAGTAAATCGAGCGGACTTGCGAATGCAGGTGCTGGAGTGGTAGCAAGTTATCATTTCATCGATCGACAATTGTCAGTTAAGCTTGCCCAAGCTTGTCCGATACTTTTTGTGATCAAGTTTTGACCAAGTAGGACACGTCAGCTGAACGTTGCTGCTCTTTCCTAAAAAGAGAAATGCTCGTTCAGCGATGTTAGATGAGCGGTCGGGCACCCGTAATGTACATCGGACGATCGTCTCTGCTTTGCAAGGCTCGGCAATACTGCTTCTGAACAAGAAGAAATGATTGTAGAGCTCTGTTATTTTGGAATGACAGCTTTTCTTCTAGAAGGTGTCTTCCACCACGACAGGACTCTTTTAGTTTCATCAGCTCAACGGTGCTGCTCTTACTTGCTAAGAGAATTGATCGTTGTGCTATGATATTGAACGAACACTGGAGTTCGATTCATGCATGTTAGGACTCGTCAGCTCGGCGATTCTGCTTTGTAAACCAAAGAAGTGGTCGATCGAGCGACGATAATGAGCAAACGGACCGTAATGTACCTCGGACGTTTGACTCTGCTTGGTAGACTCAAAACACGATGCTGCTTCTAACTTTGTTAGAAGAATTGATCGTTGTTTTTGATGTTATTATGAAAGATAGTGCGCTGTCTTTCTGCATGACTGGACGTATCCCGGCCTAACTTTGTCGCTCGGCAAAGCTGCTCTCAATGAGAAGTGCTTGTTGTTCAGACAATATGAAACAGATCAGTAGGATGCATCAACTCTACAGTGCTGCTCTTCCTAGAGAAGAGAATTGACTGTCGAGTGATGATACTTGAGCAAACGGACCGTAATGTACTTCGGACGTTTGACTCTGCATTTAGGAGAAGCTACGACGTTACTGCTTCTTAGCTTGCTAGAAGAAATGTACGTCGAAGCTGTCTTATGTGAATGCTTTCCACCAGGTGGCTGATCGTGAAGCTTGTTTGTTAATTGAATGTCTTAGTCTCGACAGGCTCTAGCTCGAGAAGAGTCTGAGAAGACAGAGAGATTCAGTTGCAAACAAGAAAAGTGATCAGTCACCAGATCGACAGCTTTTCACGTTCAGCCAAAATGCCGTGCTGAACGTGGGGAAAAATAAGAGATGTCTTGTTTTTCTCTAACGCAGCCAACAGTGTCTGATTAAGCTGTTGTCGGTCCCAAGCCAGATTGAATGCGGAGGGGAGAAAAACAAAACAAGCAGAAGCATAAGTTTGAACATATTTGCAATTTTGGAAAAAGAGAAGGATTGTTGTGACATCAGTTCATTCTTGAATTTGTCGTGTTCGTGTACAGTCGCAAAATGTCAAGCCTAAACAAGCTCACAATCGTTACTTGCGAATGTGGTGCAAACTTCATGAAACAAAACAGAACAAAACACTTGAAATCAGCTCGACACCGAGCATCGATGTCTTCGACAAAACATGAAGATTCTAAATCCAATAAACAAGGCTCAGTTTTCTACTGTTCGTGGAAGAACAACATGCCTCGTAAGACTAAACACGGAGATCGCTACTTCGAAAGAAACGTCAAGTATCAGATTGGTGCTGCTTTTAAAAAGCATTGTAAACGCATAGACAGTTTTGCAGTTGGAAACGAGTGGGAGATGATGAATGAATCAGCATACAGTCGACCGTTTGGAGCAGCTGCAATCAGTTCGCAGACTCGTTGTGTGATCAGGATGAAAGACAAACAGACTGTCGATGAATTCAGAAACTTTCTTCAAACTTTAGATGTCAAACAGGTCGACCAAGTTCAACTGTCAGTGAGTCTGAAAGAGGATATGAAGTCTGTAACAAAAGATGACGTGCGAGCATTTGTTCAAGGTTTTCATACGACTTTGGCTAGTACACGTTGGAAAGCTCATCATTACGCCAGAGAAGTTAGTGGGTTATACAAACTGGACTGGAGTGACATAGTACCATCTCAGATTCCAGCATCAGAACGAAGAGTGTTTGAGCAGATATTCAACAAAGAGAACAAGCAGAATCAACTTCAGCGCAGATTTGAAATTGCAATGTCGACCAAATTGCGTTGGTGGCAAAAAACTGCTGTCGAACTTGTCGAACGTTACGACGACAGTAGGACAGTGTGGTGGTTTTTTGACAGTGAAGGGAATACTGGCAAGTCTTTTCTTGGTGAGTGGTTCGTGAATTTAGATGGAATCAAACTGGAGAACGGTCGCAGCCAAGACATAGCAATGGTTATCCAAGATCAAAAATATGTCGTGTTTGACTTTTCTAGACAAATGGTCGGTCACATCAATTACAGTATCATCGAGAACTTAAAAAACGGACGAGTTTGGTCAAGCAAGTATCACAGTACTAGCAAGGTTTTGGAGAAGATCCCGACTGTGATTTGCTTTGCAAATCGCAAGCCTAACACTTGACCAAACACACTGAGTGTCGACAGATGGCGAATCTTTGAAATTCTTTCAAATGATCAGGGTGATCATACTTTGGTTAGACGCGCTCCTTGATTGCATAAAATAAAATGTTTAAATTGTAAAATGTTTGTTTGCTTCTTTCTTTACTTGTTCAACGATGTGTGATTGGTATCGAGTTTCCCGCCACTCTCTGAGTATTTGAGGCGACACATGATTGAAACAGTTCATTCTCTGTTTAGCTCTTGAAGAAAGTAGACTTACAACTTGCACTAACAGCTATGGGAAACTCTACGAACAAACTCAACAACAACTGGGCTGTTGCTGAAATTGAGAAAAGGCAGACGGAACAGTGTCTAAGACAATTCTGTGCTCGTCGATGGTATGTCTGGAGTAGACCAAGACAATCGGGCAATAATCTCAACAATTGCCAACATGTTGGAAAAGGAGTGCTTAGATTGACAGTGAAAAATGATCTTGGAGAAAGACCTAAATCAACACTGGCGAAAGTTAACAACGTGGACAAACCTAAATGGAAGCCAAAGATGAAGAACATGTATCCTGACTTGACTGAATTTTACTAGGTATGTGAACATGATTTTATGAACTAACATTGACAATTGTTCAGCTAATTCCAGACTAGTTTAGGCTAGTCCGCCTGTAGGCTAGTCCGCCTACAGGGGTATAAAAGTCTGTTCTAGGTGTACTTGTGTCATTTCGCCTCTGGCATTCGAACTTACTAGTAATAGCAGCTCCACACCAATTTCATCAACAATATCTGATCTACTATTCTTATATCAGCAAAGTAGGTAACACTTTAAGTTAATGTTTCTTCAAAATGATTGATCGAGAATGTTATTTTGAAGTTTTCGCTTCGAGTCTTACAACGTAACTGCTTCTAAATAAAATGTTTCTTTTATGTTTCAGAATCATGTCGGATCGTTACGTCTGTTTGTTTGAAGATTGGGATAACGAGATAGGACAACGAACAGTTAAATCATTCTCAGAGAAATACGTTTGTATGAGTGAAGATTGGGAAGAAGATCTCCAATCATCTGAGATTAGGTCGTCAACTCTACTTAAGTCGATGTCAGACGTTTATGTTTGTATGACAGAAAATTGGGATGAAGAGGACGAGCTTCAGGAATCACCAGATTTCAGAATGACATTTGCGTCGTGGGCACTCCAGGTGGAGTTTGAGGAGCGCAACGTTTCACTTAACTAAATAAAATTTGTTTGAAATGTAATCATGTCTTGTGTTACTGAATCCTATGACTTGTATATGTTTATCCAACGTTCACGAAGTCCCACGAACTCCAGACATGAGAAGGAGAGTGCGACACTGAGATATTTAGCAAATGTCTTTGCTCTCTCTTTCAATAAAAATGTCCTATGAGTCAGTAAAATTTGAACCCTTCGAACAACAACTTAACACCGAAGACGTTTAAGCTTTTCATTTTTTATTGTACATTCACGAACAACCAGGTTTGATAACATCTCAATGGTAACTATTTGCCAACATCGCTGAGCGAACGATCCTTCTGATCACAGTCGATGGCTGCACTTCACTCGCAGCGTTGAGTGGAAGGAGGAGAGTAGTTTCAGTTAAATGATTAACATGAATCAAACTAAAACTCCAAATCTAAAATATCGCACTACTAAACCATCATGAGTTGAGCAAGGAATTCCAATAGTAAAGTCAGTAGGGGGAGCTTGGAACGAAAACACACTTCTCAGGTGGAGTGCGAGGAGAGACTGATGTTTTAGACATTGTGATAGACAAAATAAATTTAGATTGCAACGTAGTTTTGACAATCTGACTAACAACTCCAGTCATGAGAAAGGAACAGTATGACACTATGCAGCCAGCCAATGTCCATGCTGTCTCTTCTTATGAACGTTTCTTATCTGTCACAGCAATGTTAATCAGGTCTTAGGAATAAGTGAAATCAAGACAGTTTACTTGTTTGGGTTTTTATTAACATAACATGTAGAAACAAGTTTGCATCTTGTTGTTCAAACAAACGAAAAGTTAAAAGTCAAACTAGTTCTCTGTTTTCTCGATCGACTTGACCAAATGTAGGATTCTCTTAGTGATGCGAAGTGCATAAATGTCGTAGAGAGACTGATTGCATTCAGCATCTAAAGCAATTGGTAGGAAACGTGAGAACACGATCACTTTTGGACGATGATTCAAAAGTGTGCAAGCATTGATAAGCGATAAGTTCACACGATTCGACGTTTCCCTGCTGTAGTCAAACACAATCAAAGGTCTAACTGTGTCCGGCACGCTTTCAGGTCCGTCACCAGAGATGACAAAAGCTTGGCCTCTAGTCTCCATAATGTCTACTATGTGCACTTGGCCATTGTTTCCTCGAGAGTCGTGGATCCACAATATTTTATCAGCAGGTTGATCTTTTATTAGCTGTATCAACTGTTTATGCCAGTTCTGTACAATTTGATCCCGATAATACTTGAAGGCTGACTCGAAGAGAGAGCGGTTGTGTCTTGTGATCGTATTTGCAATCGGTTGATTGTAGTCGACTGTTTTGTTGCAGGAAGCGTACTTCGCAGCACGATACAATGTCGAAGTATCTGATAAAGGGAATCCTCTGAACATTGCAAACTTGTCTCGATTAGTGATCCGTCTAACCGAAACCCTGACGTATTTGCATCGTATCAAGCTGTCGGGTTGACGTATCCGCAGTGATTTCAGCAACTCTCCAAAGGCTTTCAAACTCATCTTTTTCTTCGTTTTAATAAGTGCGTGACAGCGAGACGTGTGGTCGATCAAAAATTCGTTTCCAATCGCTAGTCCTGTTATCTCAGACTCTCTTCTCCACATCTTCTTGCAAAGTGGATACTTCATAGATGATTTCCAAGAACCTTTGCTAAGTGGGTACTTCATAGATCGTGTCCAAGAACAATAAAACAGTAAACCACGACCACAATCCTTCTTGTCTTTGTGTTTCACTCCTGTAGGTGGCTTAGGACCTAATTCGCGACGGTTCTCCCAGTTCAGATGCTTCTTTGATTTGTTATGTCGAGCTCTGTTCTTCAAAGAAAACGTTTTCCCACATGCACATGTAATTTTCTCGTTTACGTTACACCTGGCCATGGCTGCGCTACAAGTGAAGCTCCGCATATGGGACAAGACGTTTTCAATGACAAAAATTCCAATTGAATTATCTTGAAGAAACTAACGATCGAATTACGAGGTGCAATTAAATCTACTGAGATAAACCAAGACCGTTTATGACTTCGGAGATTTTCAGAACTATCACATCGACGAAGAAGATCTTAGATGTGATTGTTCATACTCGCCTGATCTCTTGACAACCATTAAACGAAAAAAGAGAAATCATTCAAGTAACTTCTTATAGGTAACTTCATGTTCATCGTCGATCGAGAAACAAAGCAATCGACGGTTGATTCATTCAGATAGACTTGAAACCTTTTTACTCGAGTCATTTGAAATGTTTCTTGATTGAACTAACACCAGAAAAAAGAGGTACATTCAAATCTATGACTTGCGAAAAATCGACAGACCATTCAAGCTGCGATTCACATCCAAATTTCATCAAATAACTTCTTATAGGTAACTTCATGTTCGTCGCCGATCGAGAAAAGAAGCAATCGACGATCGATTCATTCATCTTTTTACTCGAGTCATTTGAAATGTTTCTTGATTGAACTAACACCAGAAAAAAGAGGTACATTCAAATCTATTACTTGAGACAGATCGACAGACCATTCAAGCTGCGATTCACATCCATGTTTTATCAAGTAACTTCTTATATGCAACTTCATGCTAAACGTCAAACGAGAAACAAAGCAATCGACAGTTCTTGACTCAACCAACGATCGAAAAAGGAGATACAAGTAAAACCACCAAAACTGATCAAGACACTGATGATAACTTCAGAGCTTACTACAACATCACCAAAGAAGATCTTACATGAGCCGATTCAAATTGACAGACTTCATAACGCAGCTAACGACCGAAAAATGAGGTACATATCATATCTATATAGAATTCACATCATGCACAACGTCGAACGACAAGACACATTCTAGCCAGAATTGTTGTTGAAACCAACAATCAAAAACGAGATATAAACGTTTTATGGAAATCTGAACGACCTGAGAAAGATCGACAGACCATTCAAGCAGCGATTCACATTCACGTTTCTTCAAGGAATATCATATAGGTAACATGCAGACGTAACCAACGATCGAAAAAAGAGATACAACTGATCTGAAAATCTGAACGACCTGAGAAAGATCGACAGACCATTCAAGCAGCGATTCACATTCACGTTTCTTCAAGGAATATCATATAGGTAACATTTAGACGTAACCAACAATCGAAAAAAAGAGATACAACTGATCTGGAAATCTGATTGACCTGAGAAAGATATACAGACCATTCAAGCAGCGATTTCCATTCACGTTTATTCAAGGAATATCATCTAGGTAACATGTAGACGTAACCAACAATCGAAAAAAGAGATTCATGCATATCTTAAAACAAACTAATCTCACATCATGCTTAACGTCGAACGGGAAGGAAGCGATCGACAGTCGAAACAGATGTCGATGTCACAGAAAGATGAATGAGGAATCAGAATATCCCCACTATGAACCGACACAAATCTTTCTCAAATACTAAAATCTGAAAGTGTTGCCGAATTCAGACGTAACCATCAACCGAAAAGAGGTACAAACATGTCTATATGGAAATCTAATCGACCTGATAAAGGTAACTTTCAGATTCTTGACGAGACCAACGACCGAAAAAGGAGCTACTTAATAGAAATACATCATGCTTAACGTCGAACGGGAAGGAAAGCGATCGACAAATGAGGAATCAGAACATCCTCAGTACCAACCGATAGAAAAGTATCTCAAATAGAAAAATCTGACAAGAAACACTATCCAGTTTTGTTGACGTAACCAACAATCGAAAAAAGAGATATAACTGATCTGGAAATCTGAGCGACCTGAGAAAGATCGGCAGACCATTCAAGCAGCGATTCACATTGTGCCATCAATTAAAACCTTTTAGGTAACTTTAGGTATCCTGCCGAAACCAACGACCAAAAAAGAGATTCATAACTTTTTATGAACATATCTCCATGCATAACGTCGATCTAGAAAGAAAGCGATCGACATTTGATGAACAAACGGGGAATCAGAACATCCTAAATGTGAATCGTTAGGAAGATTTCTCAAATGATGAAATCAGACAAGACTCAAACATGTTGACGAAACCAACGACCAAAAAAGAGATTCATAACTTTTTATGAACATATCTCCATGCATAACGTCGATCGAGAAAGAAAGCGATCGGCATTTGATGCAAATGTCGATATGAAAAACCAACGAACGAGGATTCAGAACATCCTCAATGTAAAACAAGATAAAAATTTGTTAAATATTAAAATCTGAACATTCACGCCAGATTTCATGGCGCAACTAAAGAATAAAAAGAGGTACACTAACGCTTCAATAAGATGAGGAAAAGCAAATCCTCAATGTGAATCAACAGAAGAATTTGTTAAATACTAAAAAACAGTTGGGGTAAACAATGTAAGATCATAACCAACAAAACATGATTTCAACAAATTTATTTTTTCATGTTGTGTTAACAGAAATCAACTTCTCGATCGTCCCGACCACTTAAAAGTTTATTCCAATCTGATTGTTCGATTTCTTAGATCTCTGACACAGGTTGATCTCGTTAATCTGCCAATGTGTTTCCTCATTCTCCTGCGTTGCTTCTTGGTCAGTTGACGAAACACATCTTGGTAAGTTTCAGCCGAACGTTCTATTTGGACTACCAAGGCATCAATCGTTGGGTCGTCTATGCTTAGACTTATCGACAATCCCAGATAGTCAAAGTTGTTGGCTGAAATTATAAGAAATATCACATTATCAGCAGAGTTCCAAAGAAAGACATGAAGTCAATGACATTTCAACAATCGACTTTCATCGAAATACGTAACAAGTTTCATTCTTTCTCTTCGACCTACCTTGAAACGGCATTGTAACACCAGTTTCTGGATTGTAGATTTGTGATTCAAGTCTTTCGACGAGCATGTTGGTATGATTCTAAGAGCAGCGATAATTTTGCGACTGTTCTGGTCTGTGTCTCAAGTCGGAATGACGATCTCTATAAAGGAAGACACTGCTTTCGCGCCAAAAATCTAAACCGCCAATCAAATTGTTTCACAAAATGCGACAGATGGAGTAATTAAGAAGAGAGGGTCATTCGCAGTTTAGCTGTTGAACAAGCAACATCAAAATTTTGGAGCTCTCAGA
Source organism: Corbicula japonica (assembly GCA_038501625.1). Classification (NCBI taxonomy): domain Eukaryota; kingdom Metazoa; phylum Mollusca; class Bivalvia; order Venerida; family Cyrenidae; genus Corbicula; species Corbicula japonica. Next base: position 144,843 of record JAZAYU010000133.1, read on the forward strand.
ATTAATTATGTCTTCAAGAATAATTAACTTTAGTCGATCGTCAAGTCGAGATATCGATGTCATCGACGTACTAGAAGAAGTGGAAGATCTTCCTGACATCATTCCACCTGCATCGCCTTCTCATTCTGGTGAACCATCGCAAACCTTCACTAATGTCAGACCATCGGGCTCAAGGGATGAACGTCGCAGAAAGCCATACAGTCGTCCTCCTAGAAGCAACAAAGTTACTTCATCTAATGTCGAAAGTCGTCAAACAAATTGTGAAACAAGTGACAGTAATTTGCTACTATCGCACTTGGACATGCTCAAGTCTCAGTATTATGAAAAGGCGTGGAATTCTACCAGGTACAACAGTTCGTCTTTAAATGCAACCTTCAACGAACTGGTTAGCAGTTTGGAAAACGCTGCTGCTCTGCATCGGCGAGCTATGAACAAACTTGCTTTGTTACAAAGAGCTGAAGAAAAGAAAATGTCTAAAGTTAACGAGAGCCGACTTCGTCGAACCTTAGATATTAGTCAGAGAGAGGAGATTCGCCAAGAACTAGAACAGTGCGTGATTTGCTACTCTGAGAAGAAGAACGTTGTTATTGTACCATGCGGACACTGTTTCTGTAACACATGTGCTCTACAAATGGGAGAACGCTGCGGATTTTGTCGAGAGATCATGCACGACGTTGTAAAAATGAATTTTACAAATTAAATTTGTTTGAAATTTGCCTTTTTGTTTTGTCATATTTCAGATGATCGAACGTCCCTTTCATACCATATCAACTTCACAAAATGTGCTTTTTGCAAGTCCTAAGAATTTTGCAAACTTTGTTTCTCTCCGATCGACCATCGACGAGAGAAGCAGTTAGAAAGTCTAAAGTCTTAAGAGACTTCCTCGAAAGTGGGAATCGAGTTTACATACCGACAACCGTCAGAGAACCGCAGACTCAGATTATCACAACAGTTTGATTTGTAAACAGATTTTGCATCGGCATCTGCCAACATGGCTTTGCTGTGATGTTATAGAAATAAATGCGGAATTCTGAATTAATGTGTTTGGTTTGGTTTTCACATCGTGAACGTTTGACGAATTCCAACAGAAACATAATTACTATCATCCGATTGAACATGTTTTATCAGATACCGACAACAGTCAAAGCTGTTTCGAATATTTTTCACTTTCATAACAGTGCAGCATTGTAGACTTTATGTGCTATCCTGAAAGTACAGTTTGACTGATAATGAAAGTAATCTATTTCAAATACACATATTTAAATCCACTCACAGATAAGTTTTCTCATTCTATCAACAATTTTCAAACAAAGAAGTTATGAAGCGAAAGAGAGAGACAATAACGTTATGGGATGCAGCTCAAGTTCATAAGCACAAAACGTTCAAGACATGGATCGACAACATCAGACGATGCGAATATCAAATCGATGACCATCCGTGCGAACGATATTCGACGAGCGATATAGAGATCACTAAAATTCAGAAGCTCGATTCTGCTCCCACGAAAGTGATGACAACATTTATGGTTGGACTGCGACCTACGAAACATCAGAAACGAATCTTAAACGAGATGATCAAAGTCAACAATCACTGCTACAACTGGTGTAACTTCCTAGTGAAGGAGAAAGGAGTGAAACCAAACATGTACGACCTCCAGAAAATTGTAGCCAAACCAAACTCTGAAAGTGTTCCTGCTGAGTATCGAATGAACGTGAACGACGACTGGTATTTTGAGAACAAGATGAGCAACATCAAAGTGACTTCGTGTAAGAACTATTGCGCGATGCACAAGGCTACACGCAACCGAATGAAGAAGCAAAACGTGGAGCTTAAAGACAAATCGTTGTCAACTCTCGAAGGAAGTTTTCAAATTCAGAAAAAATACATAAGACTCCTTACTGAGAGAGACAGTGACGATACCGCGTTTCGGAAAAGGCACATCGCAATCATGAAAAATAACTTTTTGTTTCCGGATTTAACAACTCCGAAGGACGAAAAGTTCATCAAACTTTCGAAGAATGTTGACCGTCTTCCACCGATTAAGCATGATGTAAGAATCACGAAAAGAGCTAACGGAAAGTTCGTCTTACAGATTCCTTGTGATTCAAAGTACACACGACGACAATCTACTTCAAAAGATGCAATGTGCGGAGTCGATCCTGGTGGTAGAACATTCGCAACAATTTACGATCCAACAGAATGTGTAGCCTACCAAATAGGGACTGTGGAAGACAAACAACGTGTGATACGGGAACTTCACGACAGAATCGACAAGACACAATCACATCTGCAAAGAGCGATCAAAAAGAATCAGCAGAAAGCCAAAGAGGAAAGAACAACACAGCTAAAGAAACTTCACTTGAAACTGAAAACGTTCGTTGATGATATTCATCTTAAACTGTCTTCGCATCTAGTGAAAAATTATAACTACGTGGCGCTGGGGAAGATCGGAGTATCGTCGATAGTTCGAAAGGATCGGCCAAACCATCTAGCTAAACGTGCGAATCGGGATCTACTTTGCTGGAGCCACTTTAGGTTTCGGCAAAGACTGTTACATCGAGCAAATGGAACTACTTGTAACATAGTAGTTCAAGACGAAGCCTACACTTCTAAAACATGCGGAATGTGTGGTACAAGAAATAACAAACTTGGCTCAAGTGAAACGTTTGTTTGTGAGAAGTGTACTTTCGAGACTCATAGAGATGTCAATGGTGCTAGGAACATATTGCTGAAATCTTTGAAGATGCATCCATTTGAGTAAACTTTTCATCAATCAGTTGGGGTCGATTCAAACCCAATCTGGGTAGGAATTTCCTTTACCGATAAAAGTGAGTCACTAAACATGCGTGAGTTGAGCAATGAATTTCAATAGAAGGTCAGGTGGCGCCGATTTGGACGACACCGAGGTAAAAAACTTCTTTGTTGAAATTGAATGTCACAAGAAAGCCCTTTGCATTTTGTCATATATCATCTGATTTAGGTCGATTCAAACCCGAACCGGGTAGGATTTTCCTTAACATATTAGATAGAGTCAAATATGGAACAGAGAGGCCCAAATAAATCATCCCAGTTAGGGGCATGTGGAGAGAAGAGTCACGCAGCATTGGACACCACCGAAGCTCAAGCGCAGAACAATGTCAGTAATATTTCTTTAGGATCAAATATTCAAACATCATCGAGCGACGCAAACTCAACTCGCCAAAGCATCCCTTTTCCAGCCGTCGATGATTCTGAAATATGTCGATTGGAACCTGTGATGGTAATTATTGATCAACTCGCTATTGGTGAACGAGTGCCACCGCAGATTTCGATGAGATACGAAATTTTGAGATTAGCCACACTGCGAAATTTCCCCAGAAAAAACAAACCTTTCATCTCTCGAATAGCGCAAGCTGGGTTCTATTACTTCAACAGCGGTGACGAAGTTGTATGCTACTGCTGCGGAAAACGCAAAAGAAACTGGATTGAAACAGATGTACCGTTAGACGTTCATCATCAGCTCACTCCTCATTGCCGTGTCATAAAACGCAATCATGAAGTAAATGCACCGACGACCAAGTTACCAAAATTACTCTCATAGCAGCTGCTTCGAATAGTGCTCTCGTGGCAAATCAAACAATTGATTCTAGTATTCAAGTGGACGGTTATAAAAAAATAGTCACGTTGCTTCTTTCTACAATTCGATGAATATTTCTACACCAGAAACTTCTACAGCGTTGTCTCAACCTACTGTTCAATGCTTGTGATGTTATAGAATAAATTCGGAATTCTGAATTGATGTGTTTGTTTGGTTGTCACTTTTCATCATGAACGTTAACACTTGAATCAGCCTACCTTGTTTGTTAGATTGCATACCTTGCTCGTTAGAAAGACATGTCCATGATTTCTCGAACCTTAAAAATCGCCCTACTATACCTGCCTGAGTTGAGCAAGGAATTCCAATAGAAAGCCAGGTGGGTAAGCTCGGACGACAAAGTTGGCGAAATGAACTCAACTCTGTTGTTTATTTTTCAGTCATAAGAAAGCGCTTTGCACGAAGGATCGACTTGTCCTTTGGTCAAAACTTTTTCTATAATTTGTCAAAGTGATATTGTCAAATTGAATTTGTCGACAACAACAATTGAAAACGAGGTACGATAAAACACTTCGAAAAAAAAAGAAACTGTAATTGGCTACAAAGAAAATATTGAAAGCAAAACAAACTCTAGACTGTCATTTCTTTGAATTTAATAAACATAGTAGTATATACCAATAGCAAGTTACAAATTACTAAGATCTCTTATTTCTTCATCAAACAAGTCTAGTCTGACAGAAATGACCTCACAGTTTGTCCAATCCATTTTCTACACAGCGGACACAAGTTTCTTTCTCGTTGACATGTCATAACGCAATCACCACAAAACGTATGTCCACAAGGCACTAGAGTCGTTGTTTTCTCGTTGACAGTACAGATAAGACATGTCATCAGGTCTTGCCTTGCCTTAATCGTAGCATTCCTGACAGCTTCTTCTAGCGCAATTTCAAACTCTGCTCGTTGCTTCTGCTCTTGGAGTTTCAAATCAAGTTCGTGTTCTTCTATCAACAGTTTGTTGATCGACTCGAAACACTGTTTTTCGAAGCGTCGACTTTGCTCAATGGTCTCAACAATTTCCTTGTGCATATTATAGTCTATATTCCTCGGTGTACTCTGTCTACGCAGCATATCTGGTCTTCGAACTACGTAACATTTTCTCCTCTGTCTCCTACGATCGGCCAAATCGCTCATACACCGGCTCATCGTTGTTGTGTGTTTATGATAAGGGAAGAAAAAAATATGCGACTGCTCTCTTAGAGTGCTTGAATCAGAATGACTCCAAAGATCTTCTAATCTACGAAACTGGATAAACCAACCAATCGGATGACATGGTGGCGCTGCAAACAGGAGTATAAAATCTCAATACAGCTTCTAGGAGAAGTTAAAGTTATTCGAACCATCAAAAACCATGGCTGAACAACACATCTTTGACCATATGAAATACGGGACCTGCGAAGTATGTCGAACTCCTGCTTATCTAGGGTGTCGAGACTGCGCTTGTATTCTCAGGGAGATGAACGAAGATCACAACTGTCCCGAGGAATGTACGATGGCCATAACGCCTGTCCTATGCGACGAATGCGAGCATTTGTAAGTTTCGACGAACGATCGTTTACTATTTTCGTTTGACGGTCGATGATTATTTCTCGAACAAATTTTGATTTTGTATTTGACCACATTCAACTGATCAATGCGCTTCCTATCTATTTGCAGGAGATTGCAGATCGTTCGACAGAGACAAAGAGCAGCTGGGGCATAACAAGAACAAGCAAAGAAGTCATTTGATTCTTTGTATTTATTGTATCTGAATAAACAAAACGTTGAAACACAAACAACAGTTTATCGTTTCATTTCTCAGTTCAACCAAACTGATTTATTCCTCCACAATTTGCCGACTTGCCCCAGAAGTTCTACCGATAATTCCTAGGTAGACCAAATGCGCCAAGCGTGTTGCTTCTTCCCACGATATCCCTGTTAGTTCCAAGGATTTTTAGATAAGGACACTCTGTCGAAAACTTTTCATGTTCCACCAGTGGATCGTCGTTCGTCTCCCAACTGTATATCTTTATTCCGCACGAGAAGCAATAAACAATATCCGCAGTCCCAGAGTAATAAAGTCCTGCTTTCGCCAGCGAAAACTTGTCTGGTCTTATCTGCTTGTTCCAGGTATCGAAAGTTTTCAATCGTTGTTCGAAGAAGAGCATGCTCTTATTCTGGCATGGAATACTATCAACAAGATCAGAGGTTTGATTTGAAGAATAAGACATGGTTATGGTTTATAATGACAATTTATTCAAGACCATTCTTAAATAGTACAAAACAACAAAAACAGCGATAGTAAATTATAAACGTCTCTCTTTCTCAGAACAAATGTGACTGGCCACCTTTTCCAGCGAATGCTTTACCAACGAATGCACCAGCTGGTATGTTTGAATACGTTGGAAGTGGCGTTGACGACATTGGTCCGAAGTGAAATATTGATTGAGCGGTTGTCGTCGCAGCTGTAGTCGTAGCAAAGTTTGACCCTCCTGTCAATGCAGCACATGTCGCTGTTGACGTTGGAGTAGGATGATTATTCTGTCCCACACTGGTTGTTCCGAAGCCTCCGAATCCTCCAAATCGAAATCCACTTGGTATTGTCGAAGTAGCTGTCGATTTTGAAGTTTGAGTAGGAGGATTACTCTGTCCCACACTGGTTGATCCGAAGCCTCCTAGTCCGCCAAAACGGAATCCACTTGATACTGTCGACGTTGAATTTCTGCCATTGTCGATCTCATCAAAGTTTGGTCTGACAGCTCCGACAGAAGGCTCGGTGTAACCAACGATCTTTAAGTAAGAACAGTCTGGCGACCACTTTTCATGCTCGCTCCATGGCTCATTGCTAGCTTCCCAATCGTGCAGAATGATACGACAATTAAAACAGTAAACCCTGTCAGACTTGCCAGTGTATACAAATCCAGCTTTTGCAAGATCGTGTTTGTAAGGTGTAAGCTGTTTTGGCCAAGTGTCGAAGGATTTCAAGCGATCCTCATATAGCAGATGGCTGCTTTTCCTCAAGGGTAAAGCGTCAGTCGTGTCCATCGAAGCAGTTAAAAGAGCGTTTGACATTTTGCCTGATTTTTAGAACGTGATACTATACTTAACGTGTTTGACCTATAAATACTAAAAAAGTGAATCAACATTTTAACTATATTTTTTTATCTGTTGCATGTTTCGTTACAAAGTTTGGAAACAAACTTGTCCACTTGCTTTGCATAGGATGTATACTGCTCCGATAATCGATCAACGTTATTGTCAACAACCAACACATTTCCACGGTCTTCGCTAAACATCCAGTCTTCATATTTTTCATTCAATGATCGCAGATAGCATAAGTTTAATGAAGATTCCTCGCCTCGGCTTCTCGATTTCACTCTTTCAAAGCACAACTCTGGATCAGTTCGCAGATACACGTATCCATCCACTCTGTCGTTCTCGTCGAACATACTCTCTGCAACGTAAGAAAGCGTATCAAATTCGACTGAACTCATCAATCCTCCTTCAACGAGAGAAGGGGCAAACACCTTCAGACCATCGAGATGACTTCGCTCCACGATGTTAACGCTAGTCGTAACCTCGACCGAAGATGTTTTTGTGATCTTGGAAAATATATTTCTAAAACTTGCCAAAACCGTCATTTGAAACGGCAAACAATACTTTCTTGGTTCGTCATAAAACAGCTTTAGCAGATTGTTAGACTTCATGTTTGTCCAAACGTCAACTGGCTCTTGGAAGAATTTGTAGCCGTTTTGATCAGTAAGCAAATTGTTTGCAAACGTTGTTTTCCCGCTTCCGATGTTTCCTACAATGGAAATTATTAATGTCTTCATTTTACAAGATCAAAATTGCAAGTGTTAAGGTTACAATTATGTCCAGAGATCTCTTTGTTCGTTTCAATATTTGAATAACTGTTTAAAGTAATTCAATTTATAAATTCTCGTTTTCAAGATATATTTTCATTCAAAAATAAGTTTTCCGACAAAATCACTCAGTGACATGGCTCTGAAATATAAGCTATCTAACGCCGACCTAACTTCTTCTCCACCTGCAAAGAAGGCACGATACGACATGGAACAATATGCAAGAGAAGACAAAGAGTACTTGTTGTTGCAACGTTTCTTCTTGGAGGAAACTTCGCCATTCGATCTCGATGCTATCGCTATACACATCGGTTTTCCGCACATGCAGTTGACCAAGCTGAGATACGACTATCCTCGAAGCTGTCAAACAATTATGAAAAGAATGTTTGAAATGTGGTTTCCGGTTGCACAGCAGGTAGCGCATGTTGACGATATAACTCCAAGAGACATTTTAGCCTATGCTTACCATTCACTTTACAACAACCTCAATTGCCATCGCCTTCTCGATTCTCAGTTAAGAAGAGATTTTGTAAAATCTAATGGCAAAAAGTTTGAGCTTTTGTCGATGGCTATAGAAAAGCGAATTCGCAACCTCTGCGAAAGTCATATGGATACCGATATTTCGTCAAGAGAGAGAGCAATATTAATGGACATTGACTAATCCTATAAAAGGAGAACTTGTTTACATTTCGATCACTTCCTTTTGAGCTTTCAAAGATTTCCAAAGTGAAAGGATTTACAGATCAGATGGAGTCTCATTCCCTACAACACGATTTCGAAAATTTGACTAGCTCTAACGAAAGACATTCGTCAGAACATCTTGAACTTTCTAAACCAAAATGCGACATAGCAAAAGTCAAAGTTATGACTACGTTCTTGGTTGGGTTGAAACCTAACCGTCATCAGAAACAAGTTTTGAACGAACTGATTAGACTTAATCATAGAAGTATGAATACGAAGTCTGATGTTAAACCTCAAGAAAGTTCGACGCCTATTAGAGAAGGAAGCTTCAAGGTCCCAAAGCAATCTGTACGATTGCTGAATGAAAACGACACTGATGACTCTCAATTTCGAAGCAAACACATCGCCTTAATGGTTGAAAGTTTCTTTTTTCAAGATCGAGAAACTCCAAAAGAATATAAATTCATAAAACTTTGCAAGCATGTTGACCAACTGCCACCTATCGAACATGATGTTAAAATTGAGAAGCTAGTCAATGGAAAATTTGTTCTGCATATTCCATGTGAATCAAAGTATCGATTTTCAAAAAGTTTGAGCTTTTGTCGATGGTTGACGAGAAGCGAATTTGCAATCTAGAAAAAGAAGCAATGAACTCATTGTCAGCATTTCGCAGCGTATACAAAAGGAACTTCTTCACATGTTCAATCACTTCACTTCTAGCATTCTAAATGAACACATCAGAAATGGCAAGCAACCAATTCATCTGCATCAGTGAGGACTGGGACTACGAGATTAGACCATTACGATTGCCTGTTGCTAGATCAGCATCAGACAAATACGTCTGCAGGAATGAAGATTGGAGCAATGATCTTCTTTCCCAGCAAACATCCAACAGTGCCAGTAAGGTTGATGATTGGGATCAAGAAATTAGGGAAACTGGTGAAAGACCTGCGTTTGTTCTACCTACAAATTGTTCTAAACGACAGATCGAGAGAATGAAGAAACGCTGTCCAGCTTGCCTGAGTTTGCGTTGTGGACATAAGATGTGAGGCTTTGTAAAGTACTAACACTAACGGGTTGATAGTTCTTTGACATTGATTTCAAATCAAGGTTTTACAACCTAAATGTAATGACTTGCTGTGGAACAAATAAAATGTGATAAATCAATTTTATTTTGTAGTTTGTTATGTATGCATGGTATCAATCTCAAACTAGTTTAACCCATTTCATCACCGAGGCATCAATGGTAGAAGTCACGCACTGTTGATGTTTCAGATAATGTACATGTAGTCTCTTGAACTATGGAAAGACATAAGAAACTCTAGTCATATTCCAGACATTTTACTTCTTGATTTTCAAGAGAAACCATGTCTAAGGAAGAGTTAGAAACTACCCCAAATTCCCATTCTCTAGAACAGGATTTTGAAAAAATGAATTTGGAAGATGGTTCACAAAGTGCTTTATCCCCAGATCAACAACTTGCTGAGAGTATCATCAAGTACAAACATTTGTTACAGGACAGTACTGTGGACGAAAATTATCTGATGATACTGTTTGACAATATCATGCGGTTTGCTGATGAGAATTATTTAAATCCGGAGGATGATCCACTGCAGACGTGCTACACACTGATTAACTGTGGGGAGCGCGAAGAATACCGGCATTTCAAGTTTAATTTGAAGATGTATAACGACCGAGTGGTAAACACTGACATGTTGTTGCCCTGGAAAAATTTGCCATCAGTTAAAAAAATTATGGTAGATGTCAACCAACAAAATAACAGCTCTGCTTGCGGCATCATAGAAATGCAACGTTTAACAAACCGCCGTTTGTTGTGCGAAAAGATGGAACAATTGTTGTCGGACTCCGATGCAAGTTTTGTCATTTGGCCACCTCTAAGTATCAGTGATCATGAAAAATGGGTGGATCGATGTGTAAAACTGTAACCTACCCTACTTGCTTGAGTTTGCATAGTAGAAAATAGTTTAGGAACGACAATAACAGACGTTAATTGTTGTTAAAATTTTGATTTATGAATTTCGCTGGTCTTGGTTGCTAACATGCCATCACAGTCAAGAAACATCAATATGCTATAGTGAACTTTATCCTCTTCTTTCACAGTATCCGTTACTCTACTTGGATAGTGAAGAAAAAAACGTTGTAGCTTGATAGCGACGAACATCAATGTAATAAGAATATCAGAATCTTAACAGGAATTTGGCTGACAAAGATTGAATAAAAAATATCTGTAAAATGTTTAAACTGATTTTCCTTTTTATTTTTCCTTTAATCTCGACAAATCCAATCCAATTTGGTCAGAACTGGAGTCGACTAAAAATACGACTGCCAGCTCGGTGACTAAATTGAAAGAGAGCCGATTTCACTTTGCTTTTACATATTGAATATGTAGTGAAAACTTTAAGAAGAACTTCCTCTAAAAAGTGTCAGTAGGATTTTAATGAAGTCCGGTCAATTACCATGGCATATTAAGCAACCAAAAGATTAACACGGAAATATATAGGGGGTATTTTAAAATCTTCTTCCCCAAAACCTTATGTCGATTTCAAATGATAGCCTAGAGGAATGTTCCAGGGTTGAAGTTCTTTCAAAGTTTTTCCATCAGGAACTATTTTTCATGGTTACTGATAATGTTTAACGTTAAGAGATCTTTTAGTCAGATTTCAATGAAAATTGCTTGAAATGTTTCTTGAAAAATGATCAATCAAACTTGATCGTTCTGTTGAGATTTTTGTTGCTATGGCAACGTAGATTAACATAGAATAAAAATTCTTCAAACCTCCCCAATCCCCTTTACGGGATTTCTAATTTGTTAGTTCTAAGATCTAATATTTAACTAGGTTCAAATCGCTGCTCTCTCACTTCAAACTCAAAACGGCCTCAATGGGCTTCCGTATTTTGATCATTTGTTTTGCATTGACCGAGTATACATACCATGTTTTGTGGGAATAAGAATTAAACGTTTGTGTTAAAGATATCATCTGCAATTACATTTTAGCAAATTAAACTTGCTTTCCTTTGTAAAGGCAACTGCCATTAGAAATTATTCAGTAAGCAAAAACAGAGTTGTAAATGATAAAAATGGAGTTAAAAATATATATGTTTTCGTTGTTATTTTTTCAAATTAAAAATCAATTAGAGTTTATTGGTTAAAATCATATTTTCGATACATCATTAGCAAGGTCTTTTTATTGATTGACTGCTGTGTAACATACAATATTTTATAGCTTTTGAAGTAAGAGGTAAACTCTTTATCTGTAATTTAAAATTTGGGATTAGTTATAACAGACAAGTATTTATCATCAATTTAACGGTTATAAACATAAAAACCTTGTAACGAGTTTTGGCTCTTAGGTAAATGATTTATTTGTGTTTTCACTATTACGATTTAAATTATGAAGCTTCACTTATTTTCAAATGTGTTCAATTCACATAAAGTAATTTTCGGAAGTGACAAACGGTCCAAGAGAACTGCATTTGGGCGGAAACAAGTCTTCGAGTGACCGCCAAACAGTTTTTCCTCGAGGACCGGATTATTTTATCCGAACCAAGCAAACGTAATTATAATTACTTTTTATTGCACTCTATTTCTAATGTGGAATCTGAAACCAGTCAAACTTATTGTAGTGAAATCCTCAAAAGCTAAGCGAGTATGGAAGTGCCTTTTAATTTTTATAATGAATGTCATATTTTGTTGTATTTAATGATGTTTTCATAGCATAAAACATAACGCTTTATTAAACACTAATAATGCACATAAATGAAAGGTAAATGCTCGCAAAATTCTGTAAGATGACGACAAAGGGTATGGCAAATATTTTGGCTCTTTGAAGTGTATGAAACCCAAATTGTTACACGATGATTTTATTTTTATATTTCACAAAAGAGTTTCATATCCCAATAGACATAATCCATATTAAATTATAATTTTATACTAACACGTTTACGCAGCAATTTTTCTCAAATTGCATGCTTGTCTACATTACAAATTGAAACACACATGTACACACAGTCTAAATGTTTGCCAGCCTTAACCGAAAGCAAAAGAATCATTCCAAACTGAAAACAGTAAAAAAAGATGTTAGCTACTACTACTATTACTTCAACTTTTTATTTCATTCCCGGTTACATGTATACAGTAACAACAGGGATCAATTAAATAATAAACATTCAGTGGGTTACAAGGGGGACTGACAAAACAGAGAACAAATACACTTCAGAAAAAAGAACACATCCCGGACCTCTGAAATATAAAGCTAAATGGCGGTCTATCAGCCCGAAGAAGTTGGTATTTTTAGGGGTGTCAGTTACCGCTGTAGCCAATTTTAGAGGCCTCGGGTTTACATGAGGATATTCATATATTACGTCAACAATATATTACATATTTTGGTTCTGTGTAAACTCTACAATAATTGTTCGAACAGTAACAATTGTACATTTTGCAACATAATAAATAATAACGGAACGCTGTTATCGTATTTGGGTAAGTAGGACGTCTACCAATCTCACTAAAGTCAGATCTCACTAAAGTCTGATCTAACAAAATGTTAGATCTGATGACGGCCCGCAGACACCGTACATAAGTAATAGCGGTTTTCCCAATTACTATTTTTAGAAACTGTCAATAAAGGAATCATGATTTATTACGCTCGCAAAATGATCTGAAGATGTCATTACATTAGAAATGAATGCAATACGACTTAAACACATATATCTCCAGTAAATTATGTCTTACGAAAGCTGTCGACACTTCCCATAGTTCAAAATATTATTTCTACTTTCACTTTTGCGATTTTGTAGGCGACAATCTGATTGGTTCAAAGGGTTAGTGATAAAAACACGTTTTAGTTACTCGTCGTCAGATCCTGATAGCGTAGCGTTTTTCAGGTAATGATTTTAATCAGATTGGACGTCTACCTGCATTATGACAGGCACGTGACGTGTATTGATTGTTTGCGAATGAATCAGGTAGTACAGTCAATGAAGTGTAATTGTCGGCGTGCAATTCGTGGGGGTCGTGTTTTTACTACAAGTTGGTCTGGGATGGAATAAATTTACTACGCCTCATGAAAGAGTATGAACTTTGCTAAATGTTAATCTATTTTAGTAGTTAATAAAGTGTAAGATGTACTGTAAACAAAATGCTTTGATTATCTCATAGAAGTCTTTTTTTTATAAATATAGCTACTTTAATTGAACAGCATGTACATGTACATGTATATATTATAATGTATATTTTTCAGCTCGGTGATTGATCTGGGAAAAGGCATTAAATAATCGGATCAGTTTGTCAAGGATTACTAAATGATGAGATTATATGTTTTGTAAATAAGCTGATGTTTCTCAGGATTTCTGCCGAATCGGTGGTCATTAATTCTTTGAATTTTTTTATGTTAAGTTGGGTGTAATAGTAGTTTGGTATGTATTTGCGTCTGGTGATTGTGAAATAGGGGCATCTCAGGAGGTAATGATACTCGTCTCCGATATCGTTTAATATACATTTTAAGCATTTCCGTTCATTATATGGAAGATGGGAGTTACGCCAGCGACCAACTTACACAGGCAGTTTGTTATTTCCAGTTCTAAAGTAAAAAAGAGTCTGTCTTAAAGTTTTTGGTAATGATATCAAATATTTCTCGAAATCGGGTTTGCATTTGAAAATCTTGTAATTAATTCTTTTAGAAGAGTTGTTCATGGAGTTATTCCAGCTATGTTTGATCGTGTCAAGAAGTTTCTGTTTCACTTTATTATGAATATTAGTAAGATTAAAATTTTGTTGGTTCATCCAAACATGAGTATTGTCTGTTTCGTCAAGAATGCTTTTAACAGAATTTATCCATTTAAAATTTGTTTGAGAATGGTACATATGGGTATAGCAAAAACGAGCAATTTTACAATCCTTTCCTGTAAGTAATTTGCTCCAATAGCTTGCAATTCTAGTTTTGATAGTGATTGAGATGGGATAGCGCCCGAGTTCTCCGTAAAGCATGTAAAGCGTTGTCGATCTCTTACTGTTGGTTATTTTCTGTAAAAAGTCGTTATGTATTTTTTCGATCGTTTCAAAGCCTTCGGTACCCCAAATTTCGCAATTATATGTTATGATTGGCAAGAAAGTTTGGTCAAATAATTTGAGTTGTAGGTCAACTGGCAGATCTAGGTTATAAATACGTGAGTAAAGTAAGTGCATTGCTTTATTTGCTTGGTTAGCTACGTGCTCCCTAGCTTTTTTAAAACTTCCAGACGATGCAAATACTACACCTAAATACTTATATTCTTTAACTATTTCTAGTGCAATGCCATTTATATGAAATCTAAAGTTGTATATTCTTTAACTATTTCTAGTGCAATGCCATATATATGAAATCTCAAGTTGTTTGGGCGTGTTGTGCCAAAAATTAAAATTTTTGTTTTGTTCATATTTATTTGCAATTTCCATTGTTTACAATAATCGTAGAATTTGTTAAGTAGTTGTTGAAATTTTATAGGGTCGTCGCTAAATATCACAGTATCATCTGCATAGAGAAGAACAAAAAGTTTCAGGAATATGTCTGTGCCATTTACATTGTTTTTAAATTCGATGCCGGTTTCGTTTTCTTCAAGGTGATTTTCAAGGTCATTTAAATAGATCGAGAAAAGAATTGGCGACAGATTCTCACCCTGCCTTACTCCACATGTGCTTTTGAAAAAGGGGGACAGCTCGTCATTGTTGGAATCATAAGATTTTATATCAAAAAACATATTGTAAATAATCTGGAATATTTTTCCTCTAATTCCGGTCTTAAGTAGTTTACACCAAAGTCCTTGTCTCCAAATTTTATCGAAAGCGGCCGTAAAATCTATATATGCACAATAAAAGCGTTTATGTTGGGAACGCAGTTTATCGATAAGAAACTTCAGGGTAAAAATATGATCCGTTGTTGAATAAGTCGCACGGAAACCAGCCTGGTTCTCAAGAAGTATTTTGTTATCATTAAGAAACTTAGTAATTCTTTCGTTAAGGATCGCCGTAAAAAGTTTTCCTAAGCAACTGAGAAGTGTTTTCTGTAGTTTTCTGGACTCATGTGGGAACCTTTCTTTTTGTAAATAGGTGTGATTGTACCTATTAGCCAGCTGTCCGGCAAGACGCCGTTGTCAAGAATTTTATTAAAGTAAGAATAGTAGATTGGGAGCATTTTGTCTTTTGTACTTTTAATATACTCGTTATATATGTAATCCTGCGGTGAAGCTGCTTTAGAATTTTTAAGTTTGTCTATTAATTTCGAAATTTCTTGGATCGATATTGTTTTATTCAGGTTATCTGTATTTTATGGTAAATCTTGCGATAAAGACGAATTAATGATGTCCGAGTGATTAAACGGAGTAGTGGTGTCATCTCCGTTTTGATTTTGAATTGATTATAGAAATCCTGTAAATTTGGTGTTTGCTGCGGATCAGCTTTGACCAAATTGTTTATAACTCTCCAAAAATCTTTAGGTTTTTTAGAATGCATATCTCTAAGTTTACGTTCTGTTTTTGTTTTGTGGATTTTTAGGTAGGTATTCATCGTTTGCTTGTATATTTTTGCGGCTCTATTCATTTCATATTTATATTGGTCTGTTCGATATAGTTTAAAGTTTTTCTGAGCCAGATAATATCGTTTTTGTAATTTTTTGCAATGAGGCCCATACCAAGGGTCATTTTTACTATTATTGGGACTATCAGTAATTTTTCTTTGAAATGGTGCAGGAAAACTGCGAAATGCTGAATCGTTAAAAAGGTTAGCAATCGATTCTGAAATTTCATTTATGTTTTGTTTAATGTCAGTGGTTTCAAGTTCCCCTAGTTGTTCGTAAATATGAGTTATTTTACTTTCATCAAGATTTTGTGCAAAATTGTCTTTTAGATCATTACGCCATTTTGGGGGTTTGGGTAAACTAGATTTGTTATTTTGATGAACTTTTTTATTTTGGATAGGGTTTTTGGCTGTATCAAATCATGATAGCTGGAGTGTAACAGTGAGTGGCCGTCTGAAAAAATACTTTCTACATCAATTACATCAAAGTCAACAATATTTGGAAAACAAGATGCTGTCGCAGCAGCATAATCAATGACAGATGCATTTCTAAAGGTAAATTTGCCAATATTTCTGTCTCCACCGATTCTACTATTTAAAATATACAAACCATTACATTTGCATGTTTCAATGAATTTAAGTCCCAATAGATTAGTTTTATTGTCCTGCGATACTAGTGGGATATTAATATTACTCAGTATTTCCGCAGAATTATATGTTCTCAAAAAATCGTAATCAATATCAAGTTGTTTTGCAAGAAAATCATCCATTATAACATAATCGGGGAGGTTAGAAGTATGGCCATTAACATTACCTATGAGGAGACAATATTAAAATTCGGTAAATTTTAGTGAGATCTCATCATGTAAATTATAGTTATAATCATCATTATAAAATCTAGATTGCATTGGTGGTATGTAAATACAACCAACAATAACGTCTTCATCAAAATTACACAGTAAATCTTTAGACAACTTTGCCCAAAAAATGTACTCGCAATCATTTTCAATAATAGTTACATATCCTGTATAACAATTGCGAATAAAGAAACCGATACCTCCAGATTTTCTAATAAATTCTTGTTTTCTTGAATGCGAGAAAAAAGTATACCCAGGTACATTTATTATATCGTAAGCATCTAACTTGCTTTCTTCTATACATAAAATGTCGAATTCGTTTACAGTAAAACTTCGAAAACTCGAACATCGAAAACTCGAGCACTCGGCAAAACTCGAAGTAGTTTTGCTGGTCACGGCAATTTTCTTATATATTCTATATAAAAATACCATGGAAAACTCGAACTTCAAAAACTCGAATTCTCGAACACAGGTGTCGGTCCCTTGAAGCATATTTCTTCTTTCTTTGTATTGGAAAACTCGAGTAATAAACGACTGATAAAATTTTCGCAGTTGGTAAATGGTGACGCGTGGTTTTCACACGTTGTGACGGGTTATAATTGGCAGTTTATTGTCAATCGCCAACGTCTATTGTGTTTTAATTGATCTGATTAAAGCAGGTTATGATGAAAGAAAATGATTTTATGATCACTCGGTAGGCGGTTGCGTTGAGACGAGGTTGTTTGTTGTTTTTTTATGTTGACGGGACCTTCAAATTTCACACGCGTATAAATAAACGACGCACCGTTGTGAAGTATACTAGTTCTCGGACAATGTCAACACGAAAGGTTTAAAAAGCAGTTTTCTTGAAAAAATACCTCAAAAATGTTTTCAAACAGATATACAGGTTTAAAGAAAATACAATCTGAAATGAATCCTTTATTAATTTAGCTGATATTCAGATAACGTACTCAACAACAAGGTAACATACATGTGTTTATACGACTTGACTTAAAAATCGGACCTCATAAAGTGAAGCTTCGAAAACTCGAACGCCATGGAAAACTCGAACATTTTCATAATCCCCCTGAGTATTCGAGTTTTCGAAGTTTTACTGTATTAGGTTAATAAAATCAGGATATTGGACACGAGTTTTAAGACCGCATACGTTTAGGCTGCCAATTTTAAATCGATTATTAATATTCGGGCTTTTGTGGATTTTATCATTTATAATCGATTTAGATTCTGGGATGCGAAAGTTTGATTGGTTGGTCGCGGCATTGGAGGGATCGGTTACATAACAATCAAGTACCTTGTTACCTACGTGACAGTGATCATACGTATTATAATGTTCACATGATGTAGAAGTGGATTGACCTGGTAAATTAATACAATTTTGACACAAAAATGTTATAACAGGGCTGCTTCCGTGATGTTCAGTTGTAAAGTTACATTGTATATTACTATAACCATGTTCCTTATTGTTTATTTCAGTTAACTTATGGTAGATTACTGGCGGAAGATCATGGGCTAGAGAGCTTACAGTCCCCGGCCTTTCCTAGCCGGAACTACTAGTGGACGGTGTTTCAGGGTTTCTGCCCGCTCCGTGATAGGCATCATTGCCACAAGGGGCGACTGCCGGAAGACTACGTGTATCTTGGCTGTTCAGTCTAGTCCTACTGAGAGATCGGTATCTTCGTGAGGAATCAATTTCCCTGTTAAGAGACGTTGGCTTAGGACGGATTTGTGTTCTTTTGGAAGAGAGCGGGCCCTTTCCCTTCGGGGATCGGGATAGCCGCTCAGATGAAGCGTCGACCGGTCGGATCTTAGATGTGTTGGATGTGTTATCCGAACGTATAGACTTCTCAAGACTGCAAGTATCCTCAGCATTTTCTTGCATATTCGTTGGGATGGAACTAGTGTCGTGGAGCGGGCCCTCTCTCACCTGGGATCGGGATGTCCGCTCCGGAGATCCGCTAAATAGGCTTCTAGATGGTGGCAATGTGGTTTTGGAGATATTGAGAGTGATATGTGGACTACGGTGTGGAGATAAGCATGGCTCTTTTTGGATGTTGAGTGTTTGAGCCTCCTTAATGTTTGAATCTGGCGGATAAGCTGACATGTTTTGCGGTGGTGCAGGATAACTGCTTTTAGAGAAAGCGTCCATTATACGATCACGATGTTCCTTAATCTTGTCTGACACACGTCGTGGGATGAACGAACAGCTAGAACCACGTAACACGTCGAACCAATCAGGGAACATATTCATTGTGATTCGACCATTGACTTGAAGAGCCGCCGGAAAGAGCATTTTGACGTTCTTGCACCATGGGTTTCTCGAGCTTCTTTAAAATGTGGCCAGAGAGTTTTGCGTGCATCCGTAATTTCCTTCGGATAGTCTCTAGAGAGGCCGACTTTGGTGCCTTTAAGTTTGTGGGCGTTTTCCATGAGAAAATCAACCTCAATTGCTTGCGAAAAAGTGACCATAATTTGTCGGGGTGGAGGAGGTTGCGCTGGGCCCATGTGTGGTGCTCGAGGTACAAATACGTGGCCCAACCTAAATGCACGGAGAATGACGAACGAGTCAGGATTAAGGTTCATTTTTTCAAGGACGGAAATCGCCTGATCAATACAATTTTCATTTCGTAGCTCAGGTATTCCGGACATCAGAACATTTGGAGCTCTGTTACGGGCCTCTATGTCTATTTGTTTATATTCAAGTAGCCACAGAAATGTGAAAGATGAGTACAAATAAAGTATTTTGGTAAACTTAATCAGTAGCTAAAGATAAATAAATATTATTTCTTCGGACATCTTATCGAAAAGTCAGTTATATTTCTCTTGACCGACACAATAATTCTTCTGTAATTGAACCCGTGTTCTTGCATACAGAACAAACCTTATAACAGGACTTACTCACTTTAACGTGAGTAAATCAATTATTTCCTTATCTCATTATACGTAAAAACACAAACAAAAACTAGGAACAGGTCGTTGTATTCAGCGGTAATATACATTAAAATTTTCAAATGTCTGTCAAGTCCAAGTGCAAGTTGTTCAAAAACTGTCCGAACAGAGGAAGAATCAGTGGGCCTGTAGTGTGCGAACCGTCCGAATGAAAAGCCGACATCCGTAGCTCTGGCTATTTAGCTGTCCAGCAGACGAACGGAAAACTTTCAACACATCTGGATAAAGCTTCATCTAATAGTACCACTCGAACCTGAAACTAGTGAATGGCCTTAAAATATCCATATTTCTTACATGATGAATAAATATATTGTTTATGACTAAGAGAAAACACCAAAACTCGAAACACCTGAAACAAAAATAAACACTTTATTTACACCCATTTTTCAATTTATTCTCTGAAAGTTCTGTTAAACCTCGACAACCAACCAAAAACAATATTAACAACCTATAGGGCGGGTGGGCGGGTGCCGACATGTTTACCGCTGAATAGAAACGCCTCGAATGGTGTACACAGATAAAACCAACACTTAAATAGCCTAATCGCACGAGATACACGCACCTTTTCCCTCCACACTGACAATTGCCGTCAAGTTCGTATTATTCGAAACGGAAATAATTTCATTTACTCACTTTAACGTGAGTAAATCAATTATTTCCTTATCTCATTATACGTAAAAACACAAACAAAAACTAGGAATAGGTCGTTGTATTCAGCGGTAATATCGAATCAAACAAAGAGAGAAACATATGAGCACTGCAGTTGAAAAGCATTTACATTTATAAAAATCTTAAATTGTCACACTTTTTGTAACTTGCATGCGTCGTTTCAACCTTTGAAAAGATTGTACTTCATACTATCAACAAAAAACGAAAACAAATTTACTCATATATAACCTCACCAAATAATCTGGAACCATCACGGACACCTCAGCCACTGTCATAAAACAATGTTAAGCACTTGTTTTGTTAACAACAGGTCTACACCAAAGTAGGTCTCAGGATCGTGTCATCAATCTACAAAGAAACTGAATATTCAAAAACCACATTAACTACAAATGTACTTATTTGATACACAACGGCACCAGAGAACGTGTATCAAACACAAATACAACACAGAAACCACGAACCACACAAAATTGAGTTCAGGGAACATATTAAACACATATTACACAATTAAGACAAGGCTTAATCACAAACCAACGGCATCTGTGTGCGTAAAAAAGCAGACACATTAACATATATATAAGACCATAACAAGAACTGACTACAATTTTACTCAACAAACAAGAAAACTGCACAGGCTACATAACTGACACTGCAAACAAACAGCAACAGTTCGTATACAACGCGACAGCAAGAACTGGCTACAATTTTACTCAACAAACAAGAAAACTGCAAAGACTACATAACTGACACTGCAAACAAACAGCAACAGTTCGTATACAACATACTTGGCACCGGGGGCCACACAACAACGGCACCGGGGGCCGTGATCTCAAACACATAAAACACAAAATACTTGGCACCGGGGGCCACACAACAACGGCACCGGGGGCCGTGTTCTCAAACACATAAAACACAAAATACTTGGCACCGGGGGCCACACAACAACGGCACCGGGGGCCGTGTTCTCAAACACATAAAACACAAAATACTTGGCACCGGGGGCCACACAACAACGGCACCGGGGGCCGTGATCTCAAACACATAAAACACAAAATACTTGGCACCGGGGGCCACACAACAACGGCACCGGGGGCCGTGATCTCAAACCCATAAAACACAAAATACTTGGCACCGGGGGCCACACAACAACGGCACCGGGGGCCGTGTTCTCAAACACATAAAACACAAAATACTTGGCACCGGGGGCCACACAACAACGGCACCGGGGGCCGTGTTCTCAAACACATAAAACACAAAATACTTGGCACCGGGGGCCACACAACAACGGCACCGGGGGGCGTGTTCTCAAACACATAAAATACAAAATACTTGGCACCGGGGGCCACACAACAACGGCACCGGGGGCCGTGTTCTGAAACACATACAACATAAACTTTGGCACCGTGGGCCGTGTGTCAAATACAACACATATAAGCACGGTATCACACATCAGTAGCACTCAGTTTGATCTTGAAATAAAGCATCTCTAGAAAAACATTAATATTTAATATTCTTTACTATTTAACAATGTAACTTCCCAAAATATTCTATTCATTAAAATAATAATTTCTTAATCGTTGACATTAAAATTGGTAGCATTTTCTCAGCGATGCATAATTCAAACAATAAAATTTACTACATTTCAAATCCAGACTCAACGATACTAAAAGTCTGCCTGCAAAGTGTCTTTCACATTTGCCATGTCACTGAGAGTATCTCACTGGTTTCATCATTTGCACTAATCGTAAACCTTTCCGGACCGAAATTAAATCCAAAGTTATTCTTATCATTACACCGAAATTTTCAGCTTTGGCTTTACAAAAATACCATTAAAGATTGAATACAATGCTGTTAATTACATCATCTCAAAAGCCATAAATGCATTATTTACAAAAAATAAAAGGATCTTATATCAACTGAATATTCATAAACCACATGAACTGCTTTGACACAACAGCATCAGGGACGGAGCATCAAACACAAATACAACACAGAAAACACGGATCACACAGCAATAAATACAAGAGACATATCAAACACGCCAAAAAAAACAACAACACAATCAACGTAATCTGTATGTAAACACCATGCACAATTTCAACATAAAACCACCCAACAATAACACAAAGGACCGTTATTTCAAACGTATACAAGACGACAAAAATAACTGGCTTTAAATTAACACAACAAAACAAGGAATAATTCACATGTTACATTAATTACATTGCAAATAAACGTCAACAGCTCATACACAACACAGCTGGCACCGGGGGCCACACACCATCGGCACCGGGGGCCGTGTTCTCGTACATACAACATAAAACTGGGCACCGGGGGCCACACAACACTGGCACCTTGGGCCGTGTGTCGAACAAAAAAAAAACACATATAGGCACTGTATCTGACAACAAAAGCACTAAGTGTTATATTGAAATAAAATAACTCTAGAATAACATTTACATTTAACGATCGTTACTCTTAACCATGTAACTTCCTATAATATTCTATTCAAAAACAAAACTTTCTAAGTCGATGATATTAAAATTTGTAGCACTTTCTCAATAATGCTTAAATTAAAAGACAATATTTCAACATTACAAATCCAAACTCAGCGATACTAAAAGTCTGTGTACAAGCTGTCTTTCGCATTTATCACTGAGTGTCTCTCACTAATCTTATTATTTGCACTCACCGTAGCTTCTCCGGACCGAAAGCAAATGTAATCCAAAGTTATTCTTATCATACATTGAAAATCTCAGTTTTTGCTTTGAAAAGTCATCAAAGATTGAATAAGAAAGCCTTCATTGCAATACATGTATTTACCAAACATTCAGAGATCTGTAAAATTTAATTCCGATTTTTATTTAAATATCACTATAAAAGTCTAAAACATCTGTTTTCAATTAGAAATATAAAATATAAAAGTCCACAAAAAATTCAGAAAAACTTAATGTCCGACCCTTAGATACCCATTACTTCACGTATTCTAAAGAAAACAGCAAATGCTAAAATTGATTAATTCACATCTCTGAAATCTCATAAGAAACTGCTTTCCAAAGCGAATATACACCAAGTACTTGACGTATTCTAAAGAAAACAGCAAGTGCTAAAATAGATCAAATCACATCTCTGAAATCTCATAAGAAACTGCCTTCCAAAGCGAAGTTTAAATTAAGGTTTAGCCATTTCAGTAATATGTAATAAAAATGTAATAGCTTTCTAACGAATATATCCAGAGAGACACATTTTCAACCAATCATCCTTACACGGATTAACAAACGTCTGCTATATGATTCCACAATCAAAATATCAGGTTTATTTTTGATTAACTAACCTTTTTTTTCGAATAATCTTCGATAATTACATGGCTCTCGTTACCGGCGAAAATTACAGACTGTATAAATGGTTTAATTTTAACCATTGTTGAAAATTTATGAACGTTAAAGTAAAATTACAAACTTTAGATTCTTCCCTTCCAGAATACAAAGCGTCCTTGACCTTAGACAACAGCATCAGGATCTTCAAAGCTGGCGTGGAAAAGCACTTGCAACCTCCTTTCAGTATGAAAGACGTCCTATATTAATATAAATAAAAACCATGTAAGCAAGAGTAACAAATACGTACAAAAGCAACCATTACGTGATCGTACCGGAGAACTACATGTATCTGTAAATATTATACACATGGTTTACATTATGGTCTCAATATTACAAACAGATCAAATGGCATATTCTCCAAATTTACTATTTCTTACAACTGACTGTATTTAATGTGAGAGTCGTAGGCTATGTTTCATGAATCAAATGAAAACGCATAACCAAATTTAATTATATCCTTAAAGAGAAAGGAGTATACTGTATATTGTACACGCTTTCCATGTGCAACTGAACTTATAACGGTAAATCTATCCGTCATTACTAGTCATGTTTTTATGACAATCATCTGATTGTTAAACGGCATGACTGTAAGCAAAAAAAAAATTAGTATTTTCACTATCACTGTTAACAAATTATCGGCTTAACATACAGCTCGCTAACATCGCTGTTTACATGTTTAAAATAAATGTAACATTAAGTTCTCTTGTTAAAATGTACATTCACTTCTTAACTCATAATTACAATTATATTCGGCCTCTATTACAACACTTCATTCAATATGAAAAACAGCTATTTTAGAATTACTGGTCTTGCTTCCCTCATGCCAAATCACGATTTCCATTTACCGCAAACTGAAATAACCGATGTCTATAACTTCTTTTTCGACTTAAATGATTTCTATACAAAAAGCCAAGCAGCATTGTAATCTTCCTTTTACAAAATGGTCCACAACAGTTACAATATTTTCAAACCAAAGAAGATACCCGGTTTTCTAATTTAACAAAAGCCGATGCAATAAAAAGGTACTTATCACAAAAATCTTAGTTTTTGGCTTCCATCGCTTCGGTTCCTGTTAAATCAGCAGCGGCGCAACTACTGGCGAAGTGCCCTACTTCTGACTGCAACCAATGACTTTCTATTGGAGAAAACTCCCTGTTGCCACATGTCCTTGTTGACTGCCACGTCATATTTTAATGCGTCGATAAAGCTTTATTCTGACACTCTGTGCTGCCTATTCTGTCTCAAACTTTAACATTCAGTTCACTGCATCAAGTTTTAAAAAAGCGTTGGCAACTCTCCGAGTAATCTGCTACATAAATGTGTTCTTCTCCTTGCCGACATGTTTACCGCTGAATAGAAACGCCTCGAATGGTGTACACAGATAAAACCAACACTTAAATAGCCTAATCGCACGAGATACACGCACCTTTTCCCTCCACACTGACAATTACCGTCAAGTTCGTATTATTCGAAACGGAAATAATTTCATTTAGCTAACAATATCTTCTTTTTTTGACAATTATTTAATAGCCAAATTTTACCGCCAATCCTTTGAAATAATCGACAAAAACTTAAAATTATCGCAAATGGCGACAATGTCGACTGACAGCGTGAGCACTGACTTGTTTTAAAAGTTCTTCGGTAATGCAAAGATTACGTTCATTGAAAGCATTAACATCGTTGCAAGATCTTGAAAAGCGAAAAGCTGGTAGATATAAACTTCGTAAGATGTTACACGAGAAACACCGCCGTCTAAAAACGGAAAATTTACTATATTAAAATTAAAATCACCTCTTTTATCATATATTTTAGTAGTGACGTAACCATTTTCAATGGACAGATATAGATCAAGAAATTTTGCTTGCTTTTTTTAAGTGTTCGCTTTATTCAGCTGTAGTTCTCTAGGATAAATCTTATTAACCAGTTATGGAAAGTGGTTATTATCTATATTAAATAAATCATCAAGGTACAAAGAGGTGTTGTTAAAAGCTGTAATAATATCATCTTGATGTTCGGTAGAAAGAGATAATAAGAGGTTATTAACCGGTGTTCAAGGGCCGGGAGGTGATATCGGCCCGGAGGAGCAATATTGGCCCGAGAGCTTTAGTTCAGGTGAACTGTTTTTGGCGGGAACTCGGCAGAGCCTCGTTTCCACAAAACAGTTCCCCGTCGGTGACAGATTTATCCATCTTCACCTCATTCTCATTCAAGATACTTAATATGAACTAAGGCACTGCCTCTTATCGAGCTCTAGCTGTAATAATCTCGGATAATGTTTTATTTTGTCATGTATTTTGCCAAAATATTAAAAAATAAATTGTGTCTTACAATTGTTAGTCTACTCATGCATGATATAATTATGTGACTTTTGGAAAGAATTTAAGTCTGCATCAACTTTCTCTGAATTCAGCTGCACAACTTGCAATCTAACTTTTACTAAACATTTGGGTTTTTAATGTGTAAAACATAATGGCTTCTTGCTAAAATTTTACAACCCAAATGTTTTCCATTACCTCGATTAACGCAATATTGAATATTAATTATTTATTGATACGCATGTAATTTCTAATAATTATGTCACATTGTGTGTGATTTATTATTGACTGAAATATAAATTTTATTTTTTAGAATGTTACCTTGATGAAACTTCAATTTGTAACTTGTAATTGCACAAAATTGTGCCATGCTATTCAAAAATATATATGCAAAAAATTATGCATGTATATGCATTACGGTAAGTTATAATCTAGACCTAAAAAGTACTGTTTTTATATACATCACATTAACACCACATTGAGACTTCAATATATAGTGTAATACATCATCTAGATTTTGGGGCATATTTGTGCAAAGTCACTTGAAAATATCTGCAGGAATGACAATGCCTTAGGAATTTTCAGTTATTAACAACTGTGATATTGAAGCTATAGATTCTGTGTGAAAAATATTGTGACAATATGGTACATAATTGAGCCAAGTTACTTGAATGTGCATGATAGAGTTACTCATTTATGTTGAAAAATAGTTCAGCTATTGTGCCAAAATAGATTAAATAATCTCAATCAATTAAAAATAAACATGTACAATGTCATGTAGTCTGATTATCCATATGTAACACTCATTAAAGGTCTTAGTAAGTGATTTGAAACAAAATGCTTCTTTATATCTATCTTCTTTACCAAATGAATTGCTGTTGCCAATCAAATCATGCATTAAAAATGTTTTTGGTCCATTTTTTTAAATGTATAACAATGTTAAGAGAACTCAGATTATTGTAAAAATGTAAACCTGGGAACACATCATTTGGAAATAAAAAATGCCATTATTCATAACCACCTTTGGATCTCTGTCTGGTAAGTACTTTATACATGTAATATATAATAAATTATATACTTGAAAATGTGAATTTCAAGTTCTGAAGCTCATTTCAGTTGGTATTTTCTTGATTTTGTATTTTTTATTGCAGAAAAGTAGGCATCACTACTGTAAAATAGGTAAATTTCTCTGAAAAAAAAGTTTTCTGTTTTAAAGTCCAGCTTAAGCAGATCCAAGTACTGGTATTTTCAGATTTTCACAGTCATGTTTTTAATAAGGCCAAAAACCCACTGACATAGCAAGAAATGTTTTTCTTCTCTTCACAGCAATCTACATTTTTGTTTCAACAAATTAAATGATTATAAAAGCTTTGATTTTTTTACTTTCTAAAACACAACTTTTTGATGCTGAGCAAATTTAGTGACACCATGCATATTTAACAAAATTTGCAATAAAAACACAACAAAAACAAACAAACACCTTGTAAATAGTGTATTTAATTATACATGTACCTCACATACAAATTTTGATTATGAAATCATGTTGAAATGTGCACATGACAGAAAAAAATAGTAATAATAGAACACTTTTAATTCCCAAAATGAGCACTAACTTAATATTTGATACACATATAGTCTGTTTTCTGGTCAAACATTTTGGTCCCAACTAATAACTGATAATATTATGTGGAGATTAACCCTTTCCCTTCATGTACACACCTTTATGGCATGGAAGAACTGTGTAGATTCAGATCAGCTAGCACATCCATGGTGTCTGATCAGGATCTGCAATGGTCACATGTTTAAATCATTAGGTTATTTCTGACCAAAAAGTGAACAGTGCAGATCTTGATCAGATTGCACAGATGTGCCAGCTGATCTGGATCTAAACTGGTCTCATATGGGTAAAAAGGCATGTCTGTGAAGTAAAAGGGTAAATTTCTCTTTTATTTAAAATCTCATATTACTGTGCATTAAAATGTAAGTGGTTTTAATCAGTAGTTACTTTAAGCAAATTATTGTCTATAAAATTTATAAAACCTGAAAGTTTATACATTCAGGACATCTGTCATGTATTTGGCCAAATATACATAAAAAAGTATGTCTATCATTTGTTTGCTTACAGCCCCAATAAACTTGCCAAACAGCATATTTTTTATTAACCTAAACAGTTTATATTTCACCTGTATGCACAATAACACAAAAAATAAACCTTACAATAAGAAAAAGGTATTATTTTATTGATTTACAGCATGTTTTGGGCGTTTTTCGGATCGTTTATTTTGTTTACAAAACAAACAGCGAATCTTTCCGAGCTGATTTTCGGCAACTCTCGGCAGGCGAAGGTCGCTCATTATACAGAATGACGTCACCGCGTTCGTACGGCCCACTTACGGAAAAAACCGATAACTTTTCGCCGAGTGATTGTAAACATTGGTTAGTAATTTTGTGGGCTACAAAAATACTGTTCGGACCGGGTCTCAATGATTGGGGATTATTTGAGGACATAAATATTTGGTCATTTATACTTTCTTTTGAAAAGGGTCAACGTGGTTTATTAATTTTCACAATGAAAAAATAACGTTTCGGCAAGTTTATTGGGGCTTTACTCATGCATGATATAATAATGTGATTTTTGAGGTATCATGTCAAATAGGCCACAAGTCATTTCAGGTAGTACTTGTAAGTCAAGTGTATATGACAATCACTGTAAAGAGTTAGTTTTGTTTTTAGATTTACATAAGCTTTTAAAAAATAGTATCATTGTTAAATTGATATTTAAAATATTGTGCTTGTCATCCTGAAACTCAAGAACAAATAAAAACATCATCTGATTGCATTTTTTGATTTTAAATTATCTGATTGTCATTTTTGCTTTAAAATTTGGATTGTCATAAAAATTGGACTGTCGTCAAAAAGTAAATTAATTTGTTTTACAGTCATACTCTGTTCCCTACACCTACCCAAGGTGTTGATTCTATCATTTTTGTCAGGGTGTCACATTGTTATATAAGATCACAATTTACAACACTTCCAGTAACAGTCAGAGGTGCTAATGCAAAATCAAAGGTGTCATATTAAATAAATGAATAAATTTATTTCTAAACCAATTTCCATGTTGGATAATGCAAAATACACAGCTTATGTTGCAACTGCATCAATATAAGATTCTGTGCTAGTGTAGAGCAAGACTTAGTGACTTGTGTAGACTAAGGTCATAGATCAAAAGAGCATATATTGTCACATAAATGATTTAAATTGTAGTTCTGATAGAACTTATTTTGTTCATACAAAACATTTTTATATTTATCTATGTTAATGTTTTTTGTTTAAATTGCTATCACAAAAAAGAAATAATTATAATGTTCTTTTCTTTTGTTGCAACATTTTGTCAATTGTTTTCCCTGCTGTTTGGTCATGATAGTCTTGGACATAAATCTGGAAAAAGTACATGTATGTTGCTTTGTACAAAATGTCAAATCAGAAAGCAACTTGTTGAAAAATATTTTATAAAACATCATAAACTGACATAGAACATATTAACAGAATGATAATAAAATCTTTATAAATAAAATAAAAATGTGGCCTATTTTTGTGGCCTATTTGAGCTTTTCAAAATAAAGTGTGGCCCATTTGACTTGTTTGTGGCCTATTGACTGTAATCCATATACCAAATCCGTGGTATTTGGTTGTAAATTTGGTGTGGATAGACTGATAACGATCCCAATCTATCAACCAAAACAATAAACATAAACATTATGTTTATGCAGTGTAGACCCAGAGTAGACCCTCATTTTTTTTTTGGGGGGGGGGGTAAGGCGGGGGCGGCCAGTTTCTTCAATGTTTTTAGAAAACAGGATCAGTCTTCAAAGACTCTGTGGTGTAGATTTGCTCTTGTGTCATGTGTTTAATAAAAAAAAAATATACAAGAAATCTCATAGGCCTACCTCGGCTCGTGTTCAGTTTTCAGCTAGTTCACAAACAATATCTTCGACTACCATGGGCTGACATGTCTGAATGACGAACATGACCAGTGACAAAAAACTCTTATACAAAACTGAATTGTGGCGCTGGTCTACGCTAAGCTCTGTGTGTCTCACATTGTGAGTGACTGAACATTGCGAGGCCCATTTCACAATTCAACTTCACATAAAAGTTGGTTCTCACCAGCCTTTCATCTTGTTTTCAAGAAAAACTCCATGCATCTGATTTTTCCGTCACTAGGCCTTATGCTACATTTAATTTAAAGGCCTAATAATACACTGACAAGCTACCATTCGGTAGTTTTCAACTTGATTTCCTAAGTTTAAATATGGCCGATAGCTAGTGTTGCTATTGGATACAACGAACGACAACCTACTCTCTAAATAAACGATTTATTTGTTTTGCTCCCCAAAATGCTAGTCCGCTAATAATGCTTACGAATAATAAATTTTAATTTTTAAAGATATTTTGCAATTAGCGATTTATAAAAATAAGAACAAAAAACAAAATTTGTCAAAACAATACTTTGCCGTAAGTTTTTACCGGTCAGTTTTTTTCCCGTGTTTACATTGCCTTATGCTTTGCACAGCCGGTAACCAGAGCAAACTTCCGTGAAATCGAAAAAAACTCGTTAGTGAATGGGCATTCCTGCGACCTTGAGACGAGCTTAACGCTCGGGTCGCTTCGCGACCCGAGCTAGAGCTCGATATAAACATTTCGATAACATTTTTGTGCAAAACCTGCCGTAAATAACAGTCACAGCTTGAATATTTCCCTATTTTCAATAAGATGAAATATTTAAAACCCGACATTTCAAATAAATTCTCAGCAAGACAATCTTAGTGAATTGAAACTAATCAAAATGTAAATTTAAATCACGAGCTTTATAGAGCAGCATTGATAAGCGGTCAATAGTGTCAAATGTCGCTGAATACTTCGTGTGAAAACACCCTGATTAACACTTCAAGCATTAAAGTATTTAATAAAAAAATCATATATGATATCATAAAATCAATCGGTCGGAAACAGGGAAAATAAAAACATGTTCTATAATTTATTTAAGAAATAATAAATAGCGTATGGTGAAAAATCGCGGGATATATCACAGGGCGGAGTTCAGTTGCTTAAGGATATATCACCAGGGGCGTGAATTTCTTTTTATTTTTACGCAAACGTAATCTGAAGAAACCTATTTTTTATTGCATATTTTGAAAATTCAAACATTTGGCAATAACATGTTACAAAATAACGATAGTTTACAGCCTGCTTTTGCGCTTATCATTACGTCAAAGACAGTAGGGGTACGCTAAAAACGATGCCAAAGAAGCTCGCGTTATGAAGGTTATTATGTTATTTCAACTACATAGAATGTCTCAATTCAATGATTTTACCAAAATTACATTAAAATTTTACCAGTGAATGTTCAAGGCGAATTTCGCATCAGTGTATCATTTAAACTACAGAATTAAATCTCTACGTTTGGGAACAAATGTAGGTAATCAGGGTGCCTTCATAAATGGCCTTGTCTTTAAATAACCGTCGTCGGCAAGTGGAAATAATTTGCATATTTCAATAAAGCGATACTCACACATTATTCTGACCAAAATTTATAAGATTTGGACAATGTTTAAATTTAAACGATAAAACTGGATGAAGAAACGTGTCCATCTAACGTAATGAGGCAATAGCGTATTGGGTAAGGCTTCAGCCTGCGAAGCCAGGTGATCGGGGTTCGATTCCTGACCAAGGGGAAACTACTGCCAATCTGGCCTTTTAAATTTAATTGAAATAAAAATATTGCAATGATTTTGAAAACGGACAAATAAACTGAACATATTTCATTTCAAGTTCTACTATTGCTATATTCCTGCTATCTGTTTTGTTGATTTTCTAGACTTTAACATGTGTCTGACGTATTCTTTATTTAAATGTAATTTCTTGTTTATCAACCTTTGGCATTTTAATATTGTTGTGCAAATTGTTAAAACATTGACATTTTCTGGTATTGAACCAACATATCCCTGATTTAAATGTTCTTGTACCAATTTAGCAGCGTCAGAAATCTATTTTTTGTCTTATTTAGTCGTATCGTCGGTGTATCTGTTTTCACGCGCATGTGTTTTCGCGCAACTGTTTTATTTCCTGTTTATTTTTTCCTCGTGAACTTTCTGACGTCATCCGTTTTGGGGTACACGTTCTCCAAAAGAAAACAAACACTCAAACGTAAACAAAATGTGGAAAGTCCAATTATAGCTTGTTTTTCTTTTAAATTACTGTCTTTCGTGGTCTATGTGATATGTACTATTAATATTATCTGTAATTAAAAGCAATATTTTTACAAAAGAGAAGACTATCGACAATTTGCTCCGTATTGTTCCATCCACAAGTAATTGTTTATACTGAACAAAAATAAAAAGTATCCACTCTTTAAGCTTATAATCATGTTAATCTATTTTTATCTAATGAGAAACGCTTTGAGTTATGTTTTAACATTAGTTAAATTGTTTCTAAGTTTAATTGCTTATAAACACGATCTTCTACACCGAGACCTGGACAAATGCCCAGCGTGTAACAAAGGATTTCAAAACATTACATTTACAATTCAATAGGAGGTAATTGCAAATGGTTGGAATTTCGAGCGTTGTTTATCGAGGACTACTCAGTGGTTGCCTTTTAAATGAATGTTTTGTGATTTTATTGACCAAACAATACGCTCCGTATTGTTCCATCCACAAGTAATTGTTTATACTGAATAAAAATAAAAAGTATCCACTCTTTAAGCTTATAATCATGTTAATCTATTTTTATCTAATGAGAAACGCTTTGAGTTATGTTTTAACATTTAGTTAAATTGTTTCTAAGTTTAATTGCTTATAAACACGATCTTCTACACCGAGACTTGGACAAATGCCCAGCGAGTAACAAAGGATTTCAAAACATTACATTTACAATTCAATAGGAGGTAATTGCAAATGGTTGGAATTTCGAGCGTTGTTTATCGAGGACTACTCAGTGGTTGCCTTTTAAATGAATGTTTTGTGATTTTATTGACCAAACAAAATTGATTTCTTTCTAATAAATGCAGACGCGGATCCAGGGGGGGGGGGGGGGGGGGGGGTTCGGACGAAATTTCCTAATTTCCCCGATTTTTTTTGTCCCGGGTGATTCGAAGTTTGTGGATACGAATCTATATTAATGGTTTCTGGAAAGAAATGGACAAAAAGTTTTGGTACAAAGTTGTTTTATTTGACGACATAAATGCGGCTTCTGTGATGGTCTTAAGTGTCAAAACTTGGACGACTTCACGCATATTACATGCTCTCAATTCTAACTAAACAACTTCGCACACCTTCACACTTGCCACTGTATGTGACCAATCTGCTCAAAACAATAGTCAATTGTTAATTAATGGAAAACTTAGTATTGCATGTTTCTTGCGTCCCCCAATCTATCGCCATGGACATTTGAAAAATCACTGGACCTTTTGCAATTTATTCAAATTCGCAGTTAGTGTGGTATAAAATGTAACATTTATTCTTATGGTTATATTGCAATACAAGAAAGAAATGAAGTTTGAATAAAAATATACATGTTTTTTCGATATCAGGTCCGGCAGCGAGTTAACAAAGACAAAAAGTAATGACCACGAGCACAACGCTTTAAGTTCGATAAAGTAATTTACTGAGGTACAGTCGTGGACAAATCATTGAAAATAAAAAAAAAATCCTATAAATACTGTATGCCGGGCGCGCCAATGTCGTTCCAGGATTTTAGTACCAAAACTCTTTACACATTCGTTTCTGCTTTAATAGGTCAGTGCTTTAGTGGGGGTTTGAATTTCACGCTGTTCATGAAAATAAAGCATTCAAAAGTCAAAAAAATGCCAACCGCCTTAACATACTTTATATCCTACGAAGATTATGTCGGCACCGCATCGTTTTTCCAATTAATTTCTAACTAAAACATTATAACTTGATTACGAGACCTCTTATATACTAATTCAACATTGTTTGTAGATTTTAAGTTAACAAAAACAAGATATTTTATTATTCTGACAAATTTTGACTGGTCTTTCGATGGAAGCCGGGTGATTATTTGCCGAGTTCTGATACCTACAGAGAAATGTTCTTAATATTCTATGGTATTTAAGCTGTTTAAAAACATAAAAAAAATCAAGTAACCCTCTAATTTCTTTACTTCAATAATGGTTTTCCACGTCATCGTGTAATTTTGGACAGTAAAATAAACAGGACCACCACAAACAGTTATTAGTGCATCTTAAATGTCTTCCGTCTCAATCAATCCGAGCCTGCAATACTTTCATATTTGTCGTGGTCAAGGGTCTTCAAAGTTCCCTTTTTCATCTATTTCAACAATGTTGAAACATTGCAAGTCGCATATCTAGACTCAGATAATGAGACAGAGTATTTGCAACTGAGTGCTTATTACTGCATCACTACTATTCACAAAGAAATAGTTAAAATCAAGTATGAATGAGTAGATCAAAACCTGCTATAATATTCCATCAAAATACCTCAGAATGCAGGACTTGGCTATAAATTTTCAAAATTTTTCGGGGGGGGGGGGGGGGGCAGGTATGCGGACCCCCTAGATTAGTTAGGACTCTTAAAATTCATTGGTGCCTTTTTACAAACATTATTTATTGAGAACCATGGAAGTATCCGAAGGACTGATGTTTTAGCTTTTTTTGCAAATTGACGCTGTTAAAAATACCACTCGCTGAGTTGAACCCTCCTTGCTGAAATCCTGGATCCGCCCCTAATTAATGTGAATATTTTTAGAATCACTAACTTCTTCCTTAAACCCTTATTATACTTAATATAACAAAGACGAAGATAACTAAGTTGTGACTGCAGATTTTTAAGAACATTTTATTTCTTTGCAATGATTACACAAATATATTTTTCCAAAAGTAAACAGAATTTTGAATTTGTGCTTTCTTATTTTTGCTGAGTATATTTCCAGGTAACGAGCAAGTTTCAAGGAGATCACAAAATCAACGACCATGATTTAAAGCCTCTATTGTTACCGACTGATCAAGAACTCGATAGCATGAACGATACACAACTGAACGTTCTCTATTGGAGGTAGGTATTGATGATTTTCTCGCTTTTAACGTCATGCCCCGCCTCCTACGAGTGCATTTATGGACTTTCATTTTTGTTATGGAGAAAGGTCCAAGCCTTGTTGAACCGGAATTTTCATACATACGAATATATTTATGTCACATGTTTGAAGAAGCATGTCTCACAAATTGTGTGACAAATACGTTTACTAAGAAAATTCACGCTTGTGTGGAAATACAATTTAGAACCCTATCCCCCATTGAAGAAAATACTAATTCCTCACTTGTATGTGACATATTCGTACGTATTTTTCACACATGGTGTGGGAAATTCCATCACACATGTGACATATTCGTACGTGTAAAAAATCCGAGTCAACAAAGCCTTGTATCAGACACAAGCAGGAAGCTGACGGTTGGTAGAAATAGCTAGATAGCTTTCTCAAATGAAGGAAGAGTCTAGAACTCAAAACCACAGCGGTAAGGGCCTGGTGATTGCTCGCCAACGGCCTGAGTCACTCGGCCGGGGACGCCTAAATCTGTAGGTACTGACAATTTGCCTTTTTTTCTAATTATGTGCTTTTCATTTATTATATGCATCCTTATCCTTGCTAGTTTTTGCGTATCCTTTTTAATTTTTTCTTCACAGGTTAAACGGAAATTGAAATCTATTTCTTTCCTTATTCGGCAGAAACCTAAAAATACATATGTAATTACTTTGATTATTTCAGTATGAAACGATTAGCACAATAATTGTAATAATTATAACGAGGATATTTGTGGTTTCACAAAACATTAATGTTATTTCACGAGTGAACCGTGACTACAAACTGATTTTACGAGTGGCTCAGCCACGAGTAAAAACATCAACTTATGGCATTCAATCGTAAAATAAAATTGATATTTAACTGAAATGAAAGCATTTTGATTTTTGATATTTATTTTATATTTTCTTGTCTTGTTTTAAAAATCGGATAAAATGGAAATGAGAGGTAATAAGTTAAAAAGTAGTTTGGCAAAACAGTAAAAAGTATAAAGTGGTATTCAACGGTTTAAAAAAAGAAAAAAAAAAGACATTTTATTTCACTGAGAAAAGGTTAAAATTTACTGGAAAACATAAAATAAGCAACAATCTTTGGATTCATTTGTTATGATGGGTAAAAGAAACCGATTTATAATTTAGTTCTTGGCCTACCCTGTAATGAAATAATTGACACAACACATTGTTTCAAAGCATATTTTTAGGTATATCAATACCATCCAGGTTTATGTCGGAACCAGACCAGAATGGGATCATTGCGAGATGGCGGAAAAGAAATTTGTATCGATAACGCTTACAAACCCCACAGCCCGTGCCTCGTTTATTCGTTCGGGTAAATATGACAATATTTCAGTCAAACAATAACTTTGAGTTCTTTAACATGGGTATTGACGGGTTGGGAAATATCTTCTTTTTTTCTCGTGGGTTACATTTTCGCGAATTTGCGCTTTTGAAAGTGCGCGAAATGAAACCTCCGCGATATCAAAATATTGAATCTCAACTTTATGATATTACAACTGAGTGAAATTATACCCGCGCGAAAAGTACAATCCAGCAATAAGATGCACATTGTTCCAGTCCCAAAGAAGAGTTTCACCTTCTAACGAGCTGCGTTTTGTCTTATCTTAAAGTTTTATAAATTTGAGGGTTATTGTGGGTTATTGTGGGCAAGATAAGCTTCCTTTTACACAAATCTTGAATGTCTTTAAAAAGTTATATTTAATCACAATATTTGTTGATGTTACATGTTTTTTATCGTTTCAGGTCAAAATTTCAATTTGATTTTGAACTTGCAGTGATGCAAAACTTTCAGTGCGAAATTCATACTTTCGATCCAAGGTAAAGTGTTGATATTTGTAAATTACACTACCACGTATTGCCCAGTACACATATGTCACTATTACATAATACGATTTGGTATATTTGACTTTGAAAATATATGCATATCAGGAATCGCCACACTCACAAAACACAGCCTCACACGCAGCGAAAAAGAAGAGAGAGAGAGAGAGAGAGAGAGAGAGAGAGAGAGAGAGAGAGAGAGAGAGAGCATGTTAGATATAAGTATGTCAATTCAAATAGTACGCCACAATTAACGAAAAGGAGAACAATTGGGGATACCGCCTTGGAACGGTCAGTGGCAAAACAAATTGCCACTAGAGTTTTAAACAAAGTTCTAGGGTGAACCAACCCCACACTTGCCCCAACAGGTTCTCATATTAACAAAGATGTAGAAGTTGTCTTGGTGAAATGATTCCAACTCATCCATCAGCTCAACAACGTTGCATGCAAAAGTACACAAACATACAAAACATAAGAAGCTAGTAGCATTGCAAAGCCAAATGGGTGAGTTCTCGATGATCTTACCGAGATCAGAGGCCCTGGACACGATGACAGGGATAAAAGAAACAAATCGAGCATTTTTTCTTTCTTTAAAGAAAAGATTTCTCCATAAGCCATCATAAACTCTCAAAGCCCTGCCACACCAAATCCACCGAACAAAATGCATAATTATATCTCAATGGATTTATTTTTACAAAGTAAATGATACTGCAAATTTCGATTTCAATTATATATTGACCCATTGACAATCTCCGTAAACACCTGTTGCAATGCATCATTTTACAAGACGCCGACCACAATTTTGTCATGCGACGACTGATAGAACTGCCGCTCTAATTAAACGACGTTATTTTACTTCCCAATCGATTTTGCTGTAAATCAAATTTTCGACGCAGTGGGTTCATTCCCCATGCGGATGTTGAATCAATAATAAAAGATGTGGCTTAAAGTAAAAGACCCGAAGGCGTGATTAACAACGATCTAACAATTACACTTCCCGCGCTACTTCTGAACGAACATATCAGTCGCCGCGCATCGTGTTTGATGTTTTGGTTGCAAGCCAAAATTTTACTGAAATCAAAATTTGTAGTATGAATGAACATGGGAACCTCCAATTGTGTTTGATGTAGATATAATAATGTAGGGACGAACATACACTACTCAAAGTTGCTATTTAGTAAGCACCATGAATATTTTTTTACATATCTTTTGACGTATGACAATTTTAGTTTTATGTTTCATACTTCTTTTTATTCACCTCACTAAGACCGATAAAACATTAGACAAGTGTTTTAACAATTAACACCTAGACTAGTTTATTTTAAATTTGAAAGGGATATTGCGAAAAATATAATATTTGCCAAAACAAAAAACGACTATGATAATTGATGTCTCCGTCCAATTAATGTCTTATCACATTCGCATTTGCCATTAATTCAGTCATCGCATTCGGTTTTTCAAGTGAGAGTAAAGATATCTACAAATGTCAGATACACGTATGCAGCGTTAATTAAATACTGTGAAAATACCGGGTCACCTCGTATACACGACTGTCGCTCGTGGTAATGTGTACACAGGGGGCATTCTCGATAAATCACTAAACGATCTCCAATGTAATTGCATATAATGTAGAATTCACAATGGTGCATGGTTAACTTGGTGCTTAGCAAACTTTGA
Organism: Corbicula japonica; assembly: GCA_038501625.1. NCBI lineage: Eukaryota > Metazoa > Mollusca > Bivalvia > Venerida > Cyrenidae > Corbicula > Corbicula japonica. Next base: position 183,360 of record JAZAYU010000133.1, read on the forward strand.
GTAGTATACTTTTATATAAATAAAAACTATCTATCAATATGTATTTCAGCATAAAGCCGAAAGAGGGACAAGTTCCAAAAGGCATTTCCTTTCACCTCATTGGACTTGGTAAAGAAAACTTCACTAATAAATTTCAATGGAAAATGGACTCGTTCTCAAATATAAGAAAGTCCTTAAATCATACTACAGTAAGTATTAATTCAAGCTGTTTTTTTTTTGCTCGTGACAGTAGTTGGTACCTGATTGGATAAGAAATTATTTCTCGAGACAGTAATAAGCACCCGGTTGGAAAAGTAATTAATTCTCGAGACAGTAATGAGTACCCGGTTGGACAAGTAATTATTTCTCGAGAAAGTAATAAGCACCCATATATACACTTCAACTTCATTCTCTACGATGAAGTCTTATTCACCTAAGGAATCATAATTTCTAATGGTAAACAGTGTGACGTAATAGTTTAAAAGGCGTGGCTCCAGAAGAACCGTTCACAGTTTATTGGACGTTGCACAATGTTTTGACCTGTGACGTCGCCGAGCATGCACATTTTGCCACGAGCTGTTGCGAAAAAGCGTGCAGTCATTCACTTTGTCGTGAACATGGCTGTTCTAACAGCCATAAGAAAAAGCCGTTATATTACGAATTCTTCTAATAATTTCTGTATTTATGAGAGTATAAATATGTGTAAATATAAGGATTGAATCGATATTTGATGTTTTTCATTTGGGTATGAAAAACAGTTGGATTGTTTAAAGTATGCATGAAGCCCTTCGGGCTTCACACACTTTAAACAACCCAACTGTTTACCATACCCAAATGAAAAACATCAAATATCGATTCAATCCTTAAGTAAATAAGAAATAAATTCTCGAGACAGTAATTAGTACCCGATTGGATAAGTAATGAATTCTCGAGACAGTAATTAGTACCCGGTTGGATAAGTAATTCTCGAGACAGTAATTAGCACCCGGTTGGATAAGTAGTTATTTCCCGAAACAGTATTCGGTACCCGGTTTGATAAGTAACTATTTTTCGCGATAGTAATTAGCACCCGATTGGATAAGTTATTAATTCTCGAAACAGTAATTAGTACCTGGTTGGATAAGTTATTATTTCTCGAGACAGTAATTAGCACCAGGTTGGATAAGTAATTAATTCTCGAGACAGTAATAAGTACCTGGTTGGATAAGTTATTATTTCTCGAGACAGTAATTAGCACCAGGTTGGATAAGTTATTAATTCTCGAAACTGTAATAAGTACCCGGTTGGATAAGTAATTATTTCTCGAGACAGTAATTAGTACCTGGTTGGATAAGTTATTATTTCTCGAGACAGTAATTAGCACCAGGTTGGATAAGTAATTAATTCTCGAGACAGTAATAAGTACCCGGTTAAGTAAAACTAACCTTGACTTACTAAATGTTCAGGTTACCTATAAATACTATGCTCTTTATGTTGTCAGTTGGTCCAGTGCGACATGTGTTTGATATGGTTTCATGCAGAGTGCCAAAATGTAAACAACTCTCTATATAAAATGTTTGAAAGATGGTAATTATGTCACGAGATAGTAATTTGTACCAGGTCAGATCAGTAATTATTTCTCGTATAAATGATTTATTTCAGATAAATAAAAAGCATTTAAAACATAGAATCAAGAATAAAGTTTAAAATTTATGTTTAACGGTCGTTTTGCCATTTGCGCTTATTGTAGCTGGAATGATTAGCAATTCATTTTTTTTCCTTTTTAGAGATCGATCGACATACTGAAAATTGATATAGAGGGAGGCGAATGGGAAGCTCTGTTTGAAATGATTTCATCCGGCGATTTGAAACATGTGAAACAGTTATGCATAGAGTTGCATTTCGGTAATATGAAAGAGGTGCCCGTAACTTCAAACAATCAGTTGAAAGTGCTGCGAAAGCTGTATGAACAAGGATTACATATATTTATGCGTGATCGTAACTTGGTTGTAATTAAACCTCTGTCGAAGGAGTTCCCGTCAATGACCCCACTTAATGAGATATCATTAATAAATATTAATTAGCTGCTTAAATCCGATTGGTGTTGTTTGCTAAATTAAGACTGATAATATGATTGGTGTTATCACAATTTTCACCCAGTTGGATCCAATTAGAATATCAAATACTCTAAATGCTATCATATCTTAGACCATATACACTTAACAGCTTTTCGGCGTAGCTGTCTAAGCTCCCTTTTGACCTATTTTATAAACCAATGAAGTGTTGTAAATAATACTCGTATACTATTGTTATGCAGCGGGAAAACAAAATAAACTAATTCGATTGGTAGCTTTTTACACCAGAGAGGCATCTAGCAGGTTGAAGAGGTATATAGTGGGATTTTTAACCAATTAGTTTACTCTGAAACGATTATTGCTGTTGCTATTCTGTTAAGTGAAATGAGGCACACTCCATTACTCGTCATTGGTTAGGTTTATTTGTCGGAAACTATACAGTCACTCTTTATCATCCTATCCAAATGAAAGTGAAAGTAAGTGGAACTGCCTTCTGGCAACTTCATGTAATATACTACGCGGTATAAACAATGAGTTCGCTATTTAAAATTTTCAATAAATATATTTTATTCTTTCAGCAATTGATGTATCATCTAATACGTTATGTTATAAGAATAAACAATATCAAGTCTTTGGCGTGTGGAACGTTGCAAAATTCAAAATATATTTTTATGTGATATAATTTTATATTTATATTTAAACATTTTTCATTTATGTTGTAAAAAAAAAATATTTATATGGTAAAAATCAGCATTTATATTGTATAAAAGTATTTATGTTCTATATTTTTATTTATATTTGAAACGCATATAGTTATATGGTAAAAATAATTTTTATGTGGCATAAAACCCGCATTTGTATTTGATAAAGTGAGAAAAAAATTTATGTTCAATAATGGCATCATGGGACACTAAATTAATAACATTTGTAACGCACGATTTCATTGGACCACGATATTTTACGCGGAAAACACGGCTGCCTCCACTAGATATGGCCCAAAATGTGCACCTCTGCACAAAGAGGTTCATTTGTAACCTCCTATTACTATTTGGTCACTCTTGGTCACCTTTGGTCACTTTGGCTATATGCTTTTAGAGTAAAATATCCGCTCGTAAGCTATTTGCTTTAAGAGTAAAATATCCCCTCATATTTCTGGTCACCTAGTCACACTTCATTTTCTTTGGTCACCTAAGGTCACCCTAGGCTATATGCTTTTAGAGTAAAATATGCCCTTATATTTCTGGTCACACAGTTACCCTTCATTGTCTTTGGTCACTCTTGGTCACCTATGGTCACTTTGGCTATATGCTTTGAGAGTAAAATATACCCTCATATTTCTGGTAATCAGGTCCCTCTTCATTGGTTTTGGTCACAATTGGTAACCTATGGTAAATTTGGCTATATGATTTTAGATTAAAATATACCCTCATATTTCTGATCACCTAGTCACCCTTCATTTTCTTTAGTCACTCTTGGTCACCTTTGGTCACCTAAAACTATATGGCCAGGAAGTTAGCAGTGCAGCAGTAACAGCAGTAACACTGCAGTAACACTGCTGGCAGTAACAGCAGTAACACTGCTGTAACACTGCTGGCAGTAACAGCAGTAACACTGCAGTAACACTGCTGGCAGTAACAGCAGTAACACTGCTGAACACTGCTGGCGGTAACAGCAGTAACACTGCTGTAACACTGCTGGCGGCAACAGCAGTAACACTGCTGTAACACTGCTGGCGGTAACAGCAGTAATACTGCTGTAACACTGCTGGCGGTAACAGCAGTAATACTGCTGTAACACTGCTGGCAGTAACAGCAGTAATACTGCTGGGACTAACAGCAGTAATACAACAGCAGTAATACTGCTGGCAGTAACAGCAGTATTAACACTAACACCAGTAACACTGCCGGCAGTTACATCAGTAACACTTCTTGAGGAACAGCAGTAATACAAGTGATACTGCTGGTAGTAACAACACTGCTGTTGTTACTGATGACACCAACAACTGTTAGCAAAAGCACATGTATCAGAACATATACATTTGAAATTTGAACCAGGAAAATCTTCAACCATGCTAGCATTATCACTGCTGACAGTCATATGCATTTCAAAAGTATCCACATTCAGAAAACACAGCCTCATACAGCTGTAAAGAAGACAGGAAATGAGAACGAGTTTATATTATGATTAATTTCAAATCACGGTTCATTAAAAAAATGATGATAATCCGAGGTTTCACTACCGTAGTAACTGTTTGCGGTAACGTCAGAAACAATATTATAATTGCTGCCAGTAACAGAATCAACAGCGAGTATACTGCTTGTAGTAATAGGGGTTAGAACAGTAATACTTCTGGCAGAAGATTTCGTTATAGCAGTCATAATCCCAACAGTAACAGCAGTAACTTCACTACAATGCCAAAAGTATTACTTTATTGTAGTTTCAGCATAAAGATAAAATTTACTGATTATGTATGAGCAATAGCAATGCAGCAGTCAGCAATAAAAGTAGAAGCACTTAAGGCAGCTGCAGTATTATTACTGCTAGCAGTAGCATAAATAAGAGCAAAGAAGCTGCTAATAGTAGGATGACACTTATGGGAATTAGTAAAAAAAAGTACATCTGACTGTTACATCAGTATTGCGGCGTGAAAAGCAAGATAATCTTTCCTTATTGTTATCCTCTGTTTAGAAACAACCACTGACGATTCCACTTAGGGCGCCACTATCATATCTTACTAATGTTAAAAAAAGTGAAATGTGCATATCAGGAATCGAAACATACAGAGGACACAGCCTCCCCACACAGTCAAGAAGAAGAGAAAGAGAGAGAAAGAGATCATGTTTAATAAAATGATCAGTTTCAAAACTGACACCACAAACAATTAAAAAAAATTGAGAACCCGAGGGGTTACCGCCTTGGAACGGTCAGTGGCAAAACAATTTGCCACGGGCGGGGGGGGGGGTGGGTTAAACCAGGTTCTAGGGTGCACCAACCTCACACTTGCACCTAAAAAGCGTACAGCTAAATATACATTCGCGCAGTTTTACTTCTAGATGAGGTTTAAAACGGTAAAATATTTGTTGTTGTTTTTTTTTGCTAAGAAGAACTTGTAGAATTCCTGATTTATAATCGTAGGATAAACCACGATCACCAGTAGTAAAGGCTTGGGTGATATTGTGTATTTTAGCAGGATTTTGCGGTATGCGGTGATTGTGGGATATAAAACTGAGATATAACATGGATGGAGTTCTCTGTTATAATTTATCTTACAATGTTCACACTTCTGCAGACGTTTTAATGTCTGAATTGTATAATATAGCTTATTTTCTATTCTTTGTACAGGCATAATTGCACACATATACACGAAGATTAAGTAGAAAAATAAAATGGTTTGGGCATAAAGTGCTTACAACATGTGCCCTTCCCTTAATTGTTTAATGATATGAAATGGATGCAATTGATGTTTATGATATGCGATATGATATGTGAAATAATTTATTTGTAATAAATGGACTTTAAATACATTATATGAAAAGAACCAATGACACGGTAACAGCTACTTTACAGATGTACTTAAAGGATAATGCAAGTTCGTAATTATTGATAAACGTTTATCAAGCCTTTTTTTTATTCGACCACATGTAGACTCACAATAATTATTTAGACCTCTTTTCAACAACAGCAACTTAATTTTGTCATATTTGCTTTGCGGTATTTTATGGTGATTTTGGTGGAATTAGAACACCCAGCTTTAATGCATACTACAACGATGTTATTTGCGGTTCCACGCTAATAAAGTTCAATGTTTTTATGAAGTGTAAGTTTCAGTTGTCTCTTTTTTATTGTTGCATTGTACCCACAAAGTTAAATAACACGATCACTAACACCAAATATGTACTGCGTGTGAATTCATGAATATAAAGTTAGTTCCCGTTTCCCGGTTCCTTATTCCCTTTTCAGCGTTAAGTTGGTTCCTGTTTCCCGTTTCCTTTTTCGAAAAAGGAATAGGGAACTGAGACATACAGTTCCCGTTTCCCGGTTCCTTATTCCTTTTTCAGCGTTAAGTTAGTTCCTGTTTCCCGTTTCCTTTTTCCTTTTTCGAAAAAGGAATAGGGAACTGATACATACAGTTCCCGGTTCCCGGTTCCTTATTCCTTTTTCAGCGTTAAGTTAGTTCCTGTTTCCCGTTTCCTTTTTCCTTTTTCGAAAAAGGAATAGGAACTGATACATACAGTTGTTTTGCTGCTGCTGCTGTTGCTATTGTTGTTGTTGTTTTTGTTTCTGCTTACTTATCTGTCCTCATAATGTTCTGTATAGACAGGCTACATACTACTTGGTTAATTTGATGAAAGCGAACATTGGTTCAGTGATTGATGGCTTCGTTTTCGGCTAGCGTGGCAGTTTTACACTATAAATTTAGAAATAGACGACCTTATTGGCTTTCACAAAACTTTTTTTGTAATTCCATAATTTTGATATCTTTTTCAAGGGCTTCAAATTGCCGCTCTTACTGTGTTTAGGCTGTCCTTTTTCTGATATGCAGATATAACCTGTTTGTACAGTTAAGGTCATGATAAGAATTTTTAATAAAACATGAAATAATTTCATTTCGCGGGGACGAATTTTCGCTCAAAATTCACAAATGATTATTGCGAACGGGCATACATTCGTTCTATCCAGACATCAGACATCACATAACATGGTGCTTTTCCGCCGAGTTTTGAATTCGTGCATTTTTCCTAGCGCGAAATTTATGAAAAGTAAACATTAACTTTTTCCAAGAATTTTCTGTGTGAAAGAGAAATGTTCGAAAGGGAAGATGATTTGATCTGCGTTAAGAAAATCGTTACTATAATCTCCAGTTCCTTTTTCGAATCTGAATAAGGAATAAGGAACCAGTTCCCGTTTCCTTATTCGCGCGGAAAAGGAACTGGCAAATATAATGAAATGTAGTTGATTGTTTTCTGCGAACAGTTTCTAGATAAAAGCCATCATTCTTAACAAGGGGGAGATAACTATAACACTGATTGATAATGTGTGTATGAGATCTGAACAAAAAACTTCAGTTCCTTTTTCGAATCTGAATAAGGAATAAGGAACCAGTTCCCGTTTCCTTATTCGAATCTGAATAAGGAATAAGGAACCACTTCCCGTTTCCTTATTCGCGCGAATAAGGAACTTGCAAATATAATGAAATGTAGTTGATTGTTTGTTTCCTCCGAGCAGTTTCCAGATAAAAGCCATTGTTCTTAACAAGGGGGAGATAACTTTAACACTGATTGATAATGTGTGTATGATATCTGAACAAAAAACTTCAGTTCCTTTTTCAAATCTGAATAAGGAATAAGGAACCAGTTCCCGTTTCCTTATTCGAATCTGAATAAGGAATAAGGAACCACTTCCCGTTTCCTTATTCGCGCGAATAAGGAACTGGCAAATATAATGAAATGTAGTTGATTGTTTGTTTCCTCCGAGCAGTTTCTAGATAAAAGCCATTGTTCTTAACAAGGGGGAGATAACTTTAACACTGATTGATAATGTGTGTATGATATCTGAACAAAAAACTTCAGTTCCTTTTTCAAATCTGAATAAGGAATAAGGAACCAGTTCCCGTTTCCTTATTCGAATCTGAATAAGGAATAGGGAACAAGTTCCCGTTTCCTCATTCGATCGAATAAGGAACTAGCAAATATAATGAAATGAAGCTGATTGTTTGCTTTCTGTGAGCAGTTTCTAGATAAGAGCCGCTGTTATGAACAAGGGAGAGATAACTTCAACAATGATTAATAATGTGTGTATGAAATTTGTACAAAACTTTAGTTCCTTTTTCAAATCTGAATAAGGAATAAGGAACCAGTTCCCGTTTCCTTATTCGAATCTGAATAAGGAATAAGGAACCAGTTCCCGTTTCCTTATTCGGGCGAATAAGGAACTGGCAAATATAATGAAATATGGTTGATTGTTTGTTTTCTCCGAGCAGTTTCTAGATAAAAGCCATTGTTCTTAAAAAGGGGGAGATAACTTTAACACTGATTTATAATGTGTGTATGAGATCTGAACATATAACTTCAGTTCCTTTTTCGAATCTGAATAAGGAATAAGGAACCAGTTCCCGTTTCCTTATTCGAATCTGAATAAGGAATAAGGAACCAGTTCCCGTTTCCTTATTCGCGCGAATAAGGAACTGGCAAATATAATGATATGTAGTTGATTGTTTGTTTCCTCCGAGCAGTTTCTAGATAAAAGCCATTGTTCTTAACAAGAGGGAGATAACTTTAACACTGATTGATAATGTGTGTATGAGATCTGCACAAAAAAATTCAGTTCCTTTTTCAAATCTGAATAAGGAATAAGGAACCAGTTCCCGTTTCCTTATTCGAATCTGAATAAGGAATAGGGAACAAGTTCCCGTTTCCTTATTCGATCGAATAAGGAACTGGCAAATATAATGAAATGAAGTTGATTGTTTGCTTTCCGTGAGCAGTTTCTAGATAAGAGCCGCTGTTATGAACAAGGGAGAGATAACTTCAACAATGATTAATAATGTGTGTATGAATTTTGTACAAAACTTTAGTTCCTTTTTCAAATCTGAATAAGGAATAAGGAACCATTTCCCGTTTCCTTATTCGAATCTGAATAAGGAATAAGGAACCAGTTCCCGTTTCCTTATTCGCGCGAATAAGGAACTGGCAAATATAATGAAATATGGTTGATTGTTTGTTTTATCCTAGCAGTTTCTAGATAAAAGCCATTGTTCTTAACAAGGGGGAGATAACTTTAACACTGATTGATAATGTGTGTATGAGAGCTGAACAAAAAACTTCAGTTCCTTTTTCGAATCTGAATAAGGAATAAGGAACCAGTTCCCGTTTCCTTATTCGAATCTGAATAAGGAATAAGGAACCAGTTCCCGTTTCCTTATTCGCGCGAATAAGGAACTGGAAAATATAATGAAATATGGTTGATCGTTTGTTTTCTCCGAGGAGTTTCTAAATAAAAGCCATTGTTCTTAACAAGGGGGAGATAACTTTAACACTAATTGATAATGTGTGTATGAGATCTGAACAAAAAATTTCAGTTCCTTTTTCGAATCTGAATAAGGAATAAGGAACCAGTTCCCGTTTCCTTATTCGAATCTGAATAAGGAATAAGGAACAAGTTCCCGTTTCCTTTTTCGCGCGAAAAAGGAACTGGCAAATATAATGAAATGTAGTTGATTGTTTGTTTTCTCCGAGCAGTTTCTATATAAAAGCTGCTGTTGTGAACAAGGGGGAGATAACTTCAACAATGATTGATAATGTGTGTATGAAATCTGTACAAAACTTCAGTTCATTTTTTGAATCTGAATAAGGAATAAGGAATCAGTTCCCGTTTCCTTTTTCGAATCTGAATAAGGAATAAGGAACCAGTTCCCGTTTCCTTATTCGCGCGAATAACAAACTGGCAAATATAATGAAATATGGTTGATTGGTTGTTTTCTCCGAGCAGTTTCTCGATAAAACCCATTGTTCTTAAAAAGGAGGAGATAACTTTAACACTGATTGATAATGTGTGTATGAGATCTGAACAAAAAACTTCAGTTCCATTTTCGAATCTGAATAAGGAATAAGGAACCACTTCCCGTTTCCTTATTCGCGCGAATAAGGAACTGGCAAATATAATGAAATGTAGTTGATTGTTTGTTTCCTCCGAGCAGTTTCTAGATAAAAGCCATTGTTCTTAACAAGGGGGAGATAACTTTAACACTGATTGATAATGTGTGTATGATATCTGAACAAAAAACTTCAGTTCCTTTTTCAAATCTGAATAAGGAATAAGGAACCAGTTCCCGTTTCCTTATTCGAATCTGAATAAGGAATAGGGAACAAGTTCCCGTTTCCTCATTCGATCGAATAAGGAACTAGCAAATATAATGAAATGAAGCTGATTGTTTGCTTTCTGTGAGCAGTTTCTAGATAAGAGCCGCTGTTATGAACAAGGGAGAGATAACTTCAACAATGATTAATAATGTGTGTATGAAATTTGTACAAAACTTTAGTTCCTTTTTCAAATCTGAATAAGGAATAAGGAACCAGTTCCCGTTTCCTTATTCGAATCTGAATAAGGAATAAGGAACCAGTTCCCGTTTCCTTATTCGGGCGAATAAGGAACTGGCAAATATAATGAAATATGGTTGATTGTTTGTTTTCTCCGAGCAGTTTCTAGATAAAAGCCATTGTTCTTAAAAAGGGGGAGATAACTTTAACACTGATTTATAATGTGTGTATGAGATCTGAACATATAACTTCAGTTCCTTTTTCGAATCTGAATAAGGAATAAGGAACCAGTTCCCGTTTCCTTATTCGAATCTGAATAAGGAATAAGGAACCAGTTCCCGTTTCCTTATTCGCGCGAATAAGGAACTGGCAAATATAATGATATGTAGTTGATTGTTTGTTTCCTCCGAGCAGTTTCTAGATAAAAGCCATTGTTCTTAACAAGAGGGAGATAACTTTAACACTGATTGATAATGTGTGTATGAGATCTGCACAAAAAAATTCAGTTCCTTTTTCAAATCTGAATAAGGAATAAGGAACCAGTTCCCGTTTCCTTATTCGAATCTGAATAAGGAATAGGGAACAAGTTCCCGTTTCCTTATTCGATCGAATAAGGAACTGGCAAATATAATGAAATGAAGTTGATTGTTTGCTTTCCGTGAGCAGTTTCTAGATAAGAGCCGCTGTTATGAACAAGGGAGAGATAACTTCAACAATGATTAATAATGTGTGTATGAATTTTGTACAAAACTTTAGTTCCTTTTTCAAATCTGAATAAGGAATAAGGAACCATTTCCCGTTTCCTTATTCGAATCTGAATAAGGAATAAGGAACCAGTTCCCGTTTCCTTATTCGCGCGAATAAGGAACTGGCAAATATAATGAAATATGGTTGATTGTTTGTTTTATCCTAGCAGTTTCTAGATAAAAGCCATTGTTCTTAACAAGGGGGAGATAACTTTAACACTGATTGATAATGTGTGTATGAGAGCTGAACAAAAAACTTCAGTTCCTTTTTCGAATCTGAATAAGGAATAAGGAACCAGTTCCCGTTTCCTTCTTCGAATCTGAATAAGGAATAAGGAACCAGTTCCCGTTTCCTTATTCGCGCGAATAAGGAACTGGAAAATATAATGAAATATGGTTGATCGTTTGTTTTCTCCGAGGAGTTTCTAAATAAAAGCCATTGTTCTTAACAAGGGGGAGATAACTTTAACACTAATTGATAATGTGTGTATGAGATCTGAACAAAAAATTTCAGTTCCTTTTTCGAATCTGAATAAGGAATAAGGAACCAGTTCCCGTTTCCTTATTCGAATCTGAATAAGGAATAAGGAACAAGTTCCCGTTTCCTTTTTCGCGCGAAAAAGGAACTGGCAAATATAATGAAATGTAGTTGATTGTTTGTTTTCTCCGAGCAGTTTCTATATAAAAGCTGCTGTTGTGAACAAGGGGGAGATAACTTCAACAATGATTGATAATGTGTGTATGAAATCTGTACAAAACTTCAGTTCATTTTTTGAATCTGAATAAGGAATAAGGAATCAGTTCCCGTTTCCTTTTTCGAATCTGAATAAGGAATAAGGAACCAGTTCCCGTTTCCTTATTCGCGCGAATAACAAACTGGCAAATATAATGAAATATGGTTGATTGGTTGTTTTCTCCGAGCAGTTTCTCGATAAAACCCATTAATCTTAAAAAGGAGGAGATAACTTTAACACTGATTGATAATGTGTGTATGAGATCTGAACAAAAAACTTCAGTTCCATTTTCGAATCTGAATAAGGAATAAGGAACCACTTCCCGTTTCCTTATTCGCGCGAATAAGGAACTGGCAAATATAATGAAATGTAGTTGATTGTTTGTTTCCTCCGAGCAGTTTCTAGATAAAAGCCATTGTTCTTAACAAGGGGGAGATAACTTTAACACTGATTGATAATGTGTGTATGATATCTGAACAAAAAACTTCAGTTCCTTTTTCAAATCTGAATAAGGAATAAGGAACCAGTTCCCGTTTCCTTATTCGAATCTGAATAAGGAATAGGGAACAAGTTCCCGTTTCCTCATTCGATCGAATAAGGAACTAGCAAATATAATGAAATGAAGCTGATTGTTTGCTTTCTGTGAGCAGTTTCTAGATAAGAGCCGCTGTTATGAACAAGGGAGAGATAACTTCAACAATGATTAATAATGTGTGTATGAAATTTGTACAAAACTTTAGTTCCTTTTTCAAATCTGAATAAGGAATAAGGAACCAGTTCCCGTTTCCTTATTCGAATCTGAATAAGGAATAAGGAACCAGTTCCCGTTTCCTTATTCGGGCGAATAAGGAACTGGCAAATATAATGAAATATGGTTGATTGTTTGTTTTCTCCGAGCAGTTTCTAGATAAAAGCCATTGTTCTTAAAAAGGGGGAGATAACTTTAACACTGATTTATAATGTGTGTATGAGATCTGAACATATAACTTCAGTTCCTTTTTCGAATCTGAATAAGGAATAAGGAACCAGTTCCCGTTTCCTTATTCGAATCTGAATAAGGAATAAGGAACCAGTTCCCGTTTCCTTATTCGCGCGAATAAGGAACTGGCAAATATAATGATATGTAGTTGATTGTTTGTTTCCTCCGAGCAGTTTCTAGATAAAAGCCATTGTTCTTAACAAGAGGGAGATAACTTTAACACTGATTGATAATGTGTGTATGAGATCTGCACAAAAAAATTCAGTTCCTTTTTCAAATCTGAATAAGGAATACGGAACCAGTTCCCGTTTCCTTATTCGAATCTGAATAAGGAATAGAGAACAAGTTCCCGTTTCCTTATTCGATCGAATAAGGAACTGGCAAATATAATGAAATGAAGTTGATTGTTTGCTTTCCGTGAGCAGTTTCTAGATAAGAGCCGCTGTTATGAACAAGGGAGAGATAACTTCAACAATGATTAATAATGTGTGTATGAATTTTGTACAAAACTTTAGTTCCTTTTTCAAATCTGAATAAGGAATAAGGAACCATTTCCCGTTTCCTTATTCGAATCTGAATAAGGAATAAGGAACCAGTTCCCGTTTCCTTATTCGCGCGAATAAGGAACTGGCAAATATAATGAAATATGGTTGATTGTTTGTTTTATCCTAGCAGTTTCTAGATAAAAGCCATTGTTCTTAACAAGGGGGAGATAACTTTAACACTGATTGATAATGTGTGTATGAGAGCTGAACAAAAAACTTCAGTTCCTTTTTCGAATCTGAATTAGGAATAAGGAACCAGTTCCCCTTTCCTTATTCGAATCTGAATAAGGAATAAGGAACCAGTTCCCGTTTCCTTATTCGCGCGAATAAGGAACTGGAAAATATAATGAAATATGGTTGATCGTTTGTTTTCTCCGAGGAGTTTCTAGATAAAAGCCATTGTTCTTAACAAGGGGGAGATAACTTTAACACTAATTGATAATGTGTGTATGAGATCTGAACAAAAAATTTCAGTTCCTTTTTCGAATCTGAATAAGGAATAAGGAACCAGTTCCCGTTTCCTTATTCGAATCTGAATAAGGAAAAAGGAACAAGTTCCCGTTTCCTTTTTCGCGCGAAAAGGGAACTGGCAAATATAATGAAATGTAGTTGATTGTTTGTTTCTCCGAGCAGTTTCTAGATAAAAGCTGCTGTTGTGAACAAGGGGGAGATAACTTCAACAATGATTGATAATGTGTGTATGAAATCTGTACAAAACTTCAGTTCCTTTTTCGAATCTGAATAAGGAATAAGGAATCAGTTCCCGTTTCCTTATTCGAATCTGAATAAGGAATAAGGAACCAGTTCCCGTTTCCTTATTCGCGCGAATAAGGAACTGGCAAATATAATGAAATATGGTTGATTGGTTGTTTTCTCCGAGCAGTTTCTCGATAAAACCCATTGTTCTTAAAAAGGAGGAGATAACTTTAACACTGATTGATAATGTGTGTATGAGATCTGAACAAAAAACTTCAGTTCCATTTTCGAATCTGAATAAGGAATAAGGAACCAGTTCCCGTTTCCTTATTCGAATCTGAATAAGGAATAAGGAACCAGTTCCCGTTTCCTTATTTGCGCGAATAAGGAACTGGCAAATATAATGAAATGTAGTTGATTGTTTGTTTTATCCTAGCAGTTTCTAGATAAAAGCCATGGTTCTTAACAAGGGGGAGATAACTTTAACACTGATTGATAATGAGTGTATGAGATCTGAACAAAAAACTTCAGTTCCTTTTTCGAATCTGAATAAGGAATAAGGAACCAGTTCCCGTTTCCTTATTCGAATCTGAATAAGGAATAAGGAACCAGTTCCCGTTTCCTTATTCGAATCTGAATAAGGAATAAGGAACAAGTTCCCGTTTCCTTATTCGCGCGAATAAGGAACTGGCAAATATAATGAAATATGGTTGATAGTTTGTTTTCTCCGAGCAGTTTCTAGATAAAACCCATTGTTCTTAACAAGGGGGAGATAACTTTAACACTGATTGATAATGTGTGTATGAGATCTGAACAAAAAACTTCAGTTCCATTTTCGAATCTGAATAAGGAATAAGGAACCAGTTCCCGTTTCCTTATTCGAATCTGAATAAGGAATAAGGAACCAGTTCCCGTTTCCTTATTCGCGCGAATAAGGAACTGGCAAATATAATGAAATGTAGTTGATTGTTTGTTTTATCCTAGCAGTTTCTAGATAAAAGCCATGGTTCTTAACAAGGGGGAGATAACTTTAACACTGATTGATAATGTGTGTATAAGATCTGAACAAAAAACTTCAGTTCCTTTTTCGAATCTGAATAAGGAATAAGGAACCAGTTCCCGTTTCCTTATTCGAATCTGAATAAGGAATAAGGAACCAGTTCCCGTTTCCTTATTCGAATCTGAATAAGGAATAAGGAACCAGTTCCCGTTTCCTTATTCGAGCGAATAAGGAACTGGCAAATATATAATGAAATGAAGTTGATTGTTTGCTTTCCGTGAGCAGTTTCTAGATAAGAGCCGCTGTTATGAACAAGGGGGAGATAACTTCAACAATGATTAATAATGTGTGTATGAAATCTGTACAAAACTTCAGTTCCTTTTTCAAATCTGAATAAGGAATAAGGAACCAGTTCCCGTTTCCTTATTCGAATCTGAATAAGGAATAAGGAACCAGTTCCCGTTTCATTATTCGCGCGAATAAGGAACTGGCAAATATAATGAAATATGGTTGATTGTTTGTTTTCTCCGAGCAGTTTCTAGATAAAAGCCATTGTTCTTAACAAGGGGGAGATAACTTTAACACTGATTTATAATGTTTGTATGAGATCTGAACAAAAAACTTCAGTTCCTTTTTCGAATCTGAATAAGGAAT
The DNA here is from genome assembly GCA_038501625.1 of Corbicula japonica. Lineage (NCBI taxonomy): Eukaryota > Metazoa > Mollusca > Bivalvia > Venerida > Cyrenidae > Corbicula > Corbicula japonica. Next base: position 198,783 of record JAZAYU010000133.1, read on the forward strand.
AAGGAACCAGTTCCCGTTTCCTTATTCGAATCTGAATAAGGAATAAGGAACCAGTTCCCGTTTCCTTATTCGAGCGAATAAGGAACTGGCAAATATAATGAAATGAAGTTGAGTGTTTGTTTTCCCTGAGCAGTTTCTAGAAAGAAAACCGTTGTTCTGAACAAGGGGAGATAGCTTCGACAATGATTGATGATGTGTGTATGAAATCTGTACACAAACTTTAGTTCCTTTTTCGAATCTGAATAAGGAATTAGGAACCAGTTCGCGTTTCCTTTTTCGAATCTGAATAAGGAATAAGTAACCAGTTCCCGTTTCCTTATTCGAGCGAATAAGGAACTGGCAAATATAATGAAATGTAGTAGATTGCTTGTTTTCTCCGAGCAGTTTCTAGATAAAACCCGTTTTTCTGAACAAGGGGGAGATAACGTCGACAATGATTGATAATGTGTGTATGAAATCTGTACAAAAACTTCAGTTCCTTTTTCGAATCTGAATAAGGAAAAAGGAACCAGTTCCCGTTTCCTTATTCGAATCTGAATAAGGAATAAGGAACCAGTTCCCGTTTCCTTATTCGAGCGAATAAGGAACTGGCAAGTATGATCAATTGTAGTTGAATTTGTTATTACCAGATCGGCTTTTAGGTATAATCCGTTGATCTGAATATTGGTTATATGACTTCAACAATGATAGTTATATGTTTGAGAAAGCTGTTCTGATTCTGATACAATGTACCTCAGTTCCTTTTTGGAATTTTAATAAGAAATAATTATGGAACTAGTTTACTTACTCTGTCGTATAAGGAACTGACAACTATTATCTTATATAGAGCACATTCGCCTTCTCTTCTTGATTTGTCTCATTATCGCTAAACAATCAACAAAGGAGATATAATTTCTTTCAACAGTTATTTCGGATACGTTAAGAAAAAAAGGTACAACACTAAAACAGCTAGTAATAAAGGGGCCTGTATAAAACGCAGCTTTTAACCCAGCCAATATAAACATATAGAAAATACGCAGCTTTTACGCATAGAATATATAGGGAAAAAGTGTGAATTACTCTGCAGTTAGGCATTTTTTGGAAAATAAGTCAAAATGTATTTTGATAAGAAAAATGGCTTATGTATCAATCATAAATGAATGAAATTATTAATAAATATATGAATAAAATTGATATTGTGATTTATTAACGTGGTCGTTATTTTGACTTGACCACCGAAAAGAAGAAATAACATCAATAAGTAGTAATCTTTTTTTAAAAGGAGGGCGGATTTCAAAGAATTCTTTTTAAAATGAAAGATCAGGGAGATATTATTATAACTATTAATATGTAGACAAAAAAGTCGCTCCTGCTTTCTCACACAGGGCTTGGGACCCAACGATGGTGCATTTGGTTATTTTGCTTTTGTTCTTTTAAGCCTAAACTTATATTGAAATGCTGAAGATATGTTGTGATATCGAAATTTAAAGCAAAATAAAACATCAAGTTTATTTCTTTTCCAAAAACAAAAACAAAGAAGAATGAACATTGCAACATGCAGCTATCAAAGTAGAATCAACTGTAACAACCTTCACATGCATTTGACATAAGGAGGAGTGAATAATCAACACTCTTACACAAATCAACAATTGTCAAAACACATAACCATTTGTATACGGTTGATTATTGATACATGTAATATATACATGTATAATGACAGTTATGTGTGAATTCATTTTCATAGCAAAAAAGGCTTACTGTAGAAGATTTGGTTTAGTAATATATATGTTCAGTAATAAATATTTTTAATCTTTTTTATTTCTTAGAATGACAAACATGAAAAGCTTAACCATGTTTTCTTGTAATTTTTATTGAACTATCCCACCTGAACCACTCTGGCTAAACTTTAGTAAAACACAAAGTAAACAAATTGTGAGTCGAGTGCAAAACAGTTAAACTGCATTTTTTTATACAGCTACAACTGCTTTTCACTGTACAATATTAAGTTAGGTTTTTTCTACATCATTGTTCTTTTTTTAAATTCTGTCTCAGAATCAAGGCTACCTCCAAAAGATGTTGGAACGAAACATGCTAAATAAATTATATTTAAAAGAACCAGAAATTTAACAAAAAGATGTTTTGTTCATGTTATCAAAATACTGTTAATTACTGATATTCATATTTCACTTAATGAACCAATTTAAGTTTAAAGAAGATATTAACCATTGGATATTGCTGTCATCAGCACCATCTAATCTAGGTCTACATTTGCCATCTGATCAAGATGTACACTTGCCATCTGGTCTGGATCTACACTTTGCATTTTGTGATACATTGGGTTATTTCTGAACAAGAAGTGAACAGTGTAGACATCAGATCGCACAAATTTGCAAGCTGATCTGGATAAACACTGTTGCATATATGCAATAAACCCATATGTATATTGAGGGAGTAAACAGTTAATTGTCATGAAATTTAAAAGATCGCATACTGGCTTTTATCTTGTTTAGATTTCCCAATTTCGGCTACCAATTTGGAATGCCTTTAGTCAAGTTCAACTAAGATCATATTACATGTTACGAGTTATGCTCTCGTCAAGAATATATCGAAAAGAGAAGTTAAAAATTATAAGGAACAGCAGAGGTTTAAGTCCAAACAGTTGATGATAAGACATATTTAAAGTATAAACCCCATTTCTGTTATAGAATACTGGTATATAACTAGATGGGTGTTCAGTTGAACACTTGTATCGCCCTCTGGTACAATGTCGGAAAAAAATGCAAGTTCAAAACGGGGCATAACTCCTTTTTGGCCAAAACAACTTGTCATCATCACAAGTATGTCGTTTTGAGCAAAATAATTTAAAAGTTTCATGAAGAAATGTTGAGAAATGGCAAGATTATAGCCAACATTAAGTTTTCATGCCAACATACAAGTACAAAAAGGGGCATAACTCCAACAAATGTGACCTTGACCTAAAGAATATGGCACTATCATGAGCTTTTTGTCATATGCAATATAATTTATTTAATTTAAGAAATGATAAGAAATGGCAAGGTTATTGCAAACGTTAAGTTTTCATGTAAAAATCCAAGTACAAAAAGGGGCATAACTCCATCAAATGTGAACTTGACCTAAAGAATTCAGCATCACCATGAGCATGTTGTCATAAACAATATCATTTGAAAGTTTCATGAAGAAATATTGAAAAATGGCAAAGTTTTAGTCAATGTTATGTTTTCAGGTCAAAATCCAAGTACAAAAAGGGGCATAACTCCATCAAATGTGACCTTGACCTAAAGAATTTGGCATCATCATGAGTGTGTTTTCATAAGCTATATAATTTGAATGTTTCATAAAGAAATATTAAGAAATGGCAAAGTTATAGCGAATGTTAAGTTTTCGTGATGGATAGATGTACAGACAGTCTGAACGAACAGACAAAGCGATTCCTATGTATCGTCATTTCTTTGAAAGGGCGACACAAAAAATGAGCTTTGGTGAAAAATCATAACTTTGATTTGATTTGGTTATCATGACCTTTAACGTAGTGATCTCAATATCAGTAGGAATCATTCTCCAATCAAGGGCTTTCAACACACGAGGAGTGTTGACTGTAGGCATAAACAATGTCCAGCTATTGTCCAGACAAACTTTGCCATTTGTCATATTTGATCATGTGACCTAGACCATCGACTTAATCACATTACCCAAGTATCGCTGACTTTAGGACAGCTGCTGTCATCCTGAAAGACACCTGGATGGATGGACAATGCCCTAACTTAATGCGTCCCATCTTAAGATGCACTCTGTACAATATAAATTGTATATATAAAAATAGCACATCAGCCATAACTCATGCAAATTTAGGCCAACCACAACATTCCTGTTACATGGCCAGAAGCCCTTTGTTACATTAGTTTGCCAAGTTTCATTAAAGCCTTTGCAGACATGCAGGAACAGCGCACAAACACTTAAAAGTGACTGTAATACCAGGGACAGTTACTGTTATCCAATTAATATGAGAAAGTGAAAACTAGCATCTGACAGATAATCATGTATCATTCAGACTAGAGGCATTAATGTCACCCGGTTACAGTTAATAGAGAAACCACATGGCTATACTGTGTATCCCTTTTTTTGTCTAGAAATTCAATTTGAACTTGTTTTCATAATTCTTTATTCTCAGTAACATTTTACAATTAAATACAGTCATCCATGTCAAGGGGAATGTTTTAACAGTCTGTTTCTAGCTGCTCTTTCCTTCTCACAATTCATAAATCTGAAAATGAAAACATTTAAATTAATAATAAGGAAATAATGTCAGTACATATGAGCCAGTCTTCAAATTGTATTAACTTCAGTTTGAAGATAAACCAATACTGATATACATCTACATTATCAAGTAAATGATGAGAGGAAAATTATTTCAAATAACCCTGTTAATTCCTTAATGTACCATATTTATTAAACTGAAAAGGGGGTTAACAATAAAATTTTTTTGGAAGAGAATAACTGTTTCAGTTGGCATTTATAGATTAACATTTAAAAATACATCATAAATTTAAAAAACCCATTCACTATATAAATTATAAATAAGCACTGGCATTACTTAGCAGTTTAACGTTGTTAACAGAGTTAAATCATTAAGCTCAGGGCTATTCCAAATAGTGAAATACACGTGGCTTTACTATTATTGCCAAAATTTAATGGAGGCAAATGGTTTGATGACTCTGTAACACATTTCTATAAGAATTATTATACAAGTTAAATAAATAAATATTGCACATGAGAGATTTTTCATGTATTACATTCATTATTTATATTGAAGGAATGACAATTAACAAAAGAGTATTAATACTGAAATTTAACCCTTTACTCCATGCGATCTGGCTGTTGTTATTCACAGATGGACAGTGTAGATCAAGATCAGCCGATACATATAGAAATTGTCTGATCATGATTTACTTTGTTTGCTGTTTAATTCATTAGGTTGTTTCTGATTGAAATGCGAACAGTTTAGATCCTGATCAGAAGCTACAGATGTGCCAGCTGATCTGGATATACGAAGGTTGTCCCAATAAATCGTAGACTTACGAAGGTTGTCCCAATAAATCGTAGACTATCTGAATGAAAAGAAAACTACTGAACACATATTTATGCAACTTTCACAGTTAGTTAAAACATTAATTGGTAATTTGTAGATGAAATATCAAAGAAAAATAGACTACCATAAAGAAATTGGAAACATTTTAACAATTCGACCTGTCGACCAGCGGCGCACATCGCAACGTCATTAAAATGCTCACACAGCATACCGTTACTCCTTCCTGAAGTACTCTTCAGCATTTTGATAAACTCACTGTGTCTGATCACCTGACTATTAAATAAATTAATGTAACACTCTGTTACATTATTTCAAGAATTTTGTTGAAGGCCAAGCTTTCTGATCTTGTCAGAGATCTGAGATTTGCGACCTATGAGCCTGAAAGTACACAACGTCTACCAGAGCAAGGTCTAGTGAGTACGGGGGATGACTGATTCCGAGTATTATTTCCGTTTCGCCATGCGAAAACTTTCTGTGCCACTTTTGTATACTAACGCTCTAGAAATGAGAATGCTTTTTAACTTGTTTTTATTCCTTAATCGTGTCTTTTGGCGTCAATTCGCTTTTATCACAATATTGGATGATCGAAATGTGCGCCGCAGCTTCTTCAAACGTCGCGATTTTTATTAGAAGTTAATATTTACTCATTAGCATGAAACCAGCACTACTCTTATACAAATTATGGCAACTTTTTGAAACTTTGCATATTGATTTCAGAATTATCACCAGTTAAGGCAACATTAACAATTAGCCGCTAAAATGGCACTGTGTAATGTATTAACTGTTTAAAGTAAATTATTGAATTCAAAATCATGGCGCTTTTTGACGTGCGTCGCCAATCGCTATCTCGGTTTAATAAAGTGTGTGTAATTTCTTTATTTTAAAAGATTTTTCGTTGAAATTCAGCATACCTGTTACCAAATGATGTCTTAACTAACTGTGAAATTTGCTTAAAGATGTGTTCAGTAGTTTTCTTTTTATTCAAAAAGTCTACGATTTATTGGGACAACCCTCGTACACTTTATGAACATGCGACAAAACCTGTATATAATGAGTAAAGTGTTATAATGTGCGTTTTTTTTTAGAATTTCTAGACATACATGTAAGTGACTGTTAAAAATTAAATAAATAACAGTACTGTTGAATTACTGAAAATTTCAATCAATCAAACTTAATTAATAATTTTACAATGAATCATATATTTTTGAGAAATATCAACCACATACCGTAAATTGGTTTATTTTGGCATTGTTTAATAATTTGCCTAATTGGCCACCATGATAAAAAGGCCAAAATTAAACACACTAAAATATGTCACAGGTGAAAATTCAGCCCATTTAGTGCAAACACAACAACAATACAGATTGACTTTCACACGTCATCGACGCTGACCACTATTTATCGCTTATCAAACCAACCAGATAAATCTCATAATTTTTAATTTAATTACTGTATTTCATTCAGTTTGTTGGATTATTGTGTGCTGCAATAAATGTTCTGAAAATGTCGATCTTAAAATATTTTATGCATTACACGTGACAAAAAAACGTATCTGTGTTTATTTTTTGCCACACCATGATAAATGGCCAAAATTAAACTGCCCAAAATAAAACACAGGTATTATGGGGCAAAATGGACAAAATATCGCGACGCCAAAATATCCCAATTTACGGTATTGAGGTCACTTAAGTTTTAGAAACATAAATGATCATCAGAAATACCTTGGAGTCAATAAAATGTTCGTCCATGTACATAACCAGATCTTGTGAATTAAACAGCAACTATAATAAGGTCAGCTGCAGGGAGTCATCCTTCCAACTGTCTTTTCTTCTTAACTGAAGTAAAAATTTAAATACAAGATACATATACTATATAGGTGTTAATAAAACCACCAGTCATTGCAATTAAAAGTTTCAGGTATGCTATTATGTGATTCCAATCTTCCAATCCTAAACTTGTTTTTGACACAACAAAGATGTAAGGAAAATTAAAGACATCAGTTTCATGACAGGTTTCATAGTTAGTTTCCAAAGACCATTTGAATTGATCAGACAAACTGATTATTATGAAATAATTATTATAATTTTACTGCTTGCTGCTGTTGTTTCTAGATTATTTTTAAATCAGTGAACAGAAGATTAGAACTGTCAACTGTATGTGTAAGCTGGCACATCCATGCCGTCTGATCAGGATCTGCACTGTTGGCTTTAAGCAACAACAACAACAACAACAATCACATTTATTGCATTAAACACAAAGTGCTTATAGCAAACACATACATATTAAGTGGTAGACATTTATCTGAGAGGCATAATTAAACTAAATGTTAACAATTTAATTTTCAAAATATTATTGTCTTTCTTTTACAGCTGAAAAAATAAACTTCGCAATATTATACATAGTTTCATAGTTAAGATTGCATAGTTAACGGGACCAGTGCAGATCCTGATCAGACGAAATGCTGAATGATGAATATTTCTCCGGGACAACCTATTGTCAGGTCAGAATGTTCTGCTACAACCTAGCGATGAACATATTACCACGCTTTAAGACGATTATTTTCTTTTCACACCTCATCACCTTCATAACACTATGGTGTACAATTCATTATTCAGAACGATCATTTAACCCATTGATCCCACCCCTATCAGGCTGATCAATTGCACTGCTCACATTATAATTTTTGACATTGCCAGATAAAATTATGTTTGAAAAAGCCAATTATAACAATTTATTGTTTACAAGACCGATTTTCAAATTATGTAAACACTTATAATCCTATTCAGGCTATTTGTTATATACCTTGTTTTCAGTGTTGTACTTTAACTTACCGGTTATTTCACGTGTTTTCTCGGACAGCTGGGTCTTGAACCCAGGAGGAATGAAGTTTAATGATCATTGTCCTCTATTATTATATTATCTACATGTAGAAAACGACGGAAGTTTAATCAAAATAGCTAAATTAAAGAAATTTCAGTTTCATGGAAGTCGCCATATTTTGTGTTTGACAGGTGCGCGCTAAAAACCTCGCGCCCGGAAACGGCTGTTTTTAGACTGATCGGGACCTAGGTCTTTATGAAACGCGTTTGTCACATTCGTAAATTCTTTCGTAAATGGGTATCGCAGTTTACGATACGACACTATCGTAAATTCTTAATGAAACGCAGCCAATATTTGTCAGTTCCTTAAGTTCCTTATATGACAGAGTAAGTAAACGGGAACTAGTTCCATATTTCTTATAAAGATTCCAAAAAGGACCTGAGGTATCAGAATCAGAACAGCTTTCTCACACATAAAACTATCATTGTTGAAGCTATATCACCTATAGTCAGATCAACGGATTTACCTTAAAGCCGATTTGGTAATAAAAAATTCAACTAAAATTGAACATATTTCCCAGTTCCTTATTCGCTCAAATAAGGAAACAGGAACTGTTCATACAACTTTGCTCCACATTGTTCAGAACAACGGGTTTTATCTACAAACTGTTTTGAGAAAACAAACAATCAACTACATTTCATTATATTTGCCAATTTAGATTCGAATAAGGAAACGGGAACTGGTTCCTTATTCCTTATTCAGATATGAAAAAGGAACTGAAGTTTTTGTACAGATTTCATACACACATTATCAATCATTATTGAAGTTATCTCCCCCTTGTTCATAACAACTGGTTTTATCTAGAAACTGTTCGGAGAAAACAAACAATCAACTACATTTCATTATATTTGCCAGTTCCTTATTCGCTCGAATAAGGAAACGGGAACTGGTTCCTTATTCCTTATTCAGATTCGAATAAGGAAACGGGAACTGGTTCCTTATTCCTTATTCAGATTCGAAAAATGAACTGAAGTTTTTGTACAGATTTCATACACACATTATAAATCATTGTTGAAGTTATCTCCCCCTGGTTCATAACAACGGGTTTTATCTAGAAACTGTTCGGAGAAAACAAACAATCAACTACATTTCATTATATTTGCAAGTTCCTTATTCGCTCGAATAAGGAAACGGGAACTGGTTACTTATTCCTTATTCAGATGCGAATAGGGAAACGGGAACTGGTTCCTTATTCCTTATTCAGATTCGAAAAAGGAACTGAAGTTTTTGTACAGATTTCTTACACACATTTTCAATCATTGTTGAAGTTATCTCCCCCTTGTTCATAACAACGGGTTTTATCTAGAAAGGGTCCGGAGAAAACAAACAATCATCTGCATTTCATTATATTTGCCAGTTCCTTATTCGCTCGAATAAGGAAACGGGAACTGGTTCCTTATTCCTTAATTGCTAGAATAAGGAAACGGGAACTGGTTCCTTATTCCTTATTCAGATTCGAAAAAGGAACTGAATTTTTTGTACAGATTTCCTACACACATTATAAATCATTGTTGAAGTTATCTCCCCCTGGTTCATAACAACGGGTTTTATCTAGAAACTGTTCGGAGAAAACAAACAATCAACTACATTTCATTATATTTGCCAGTTCCTTATTTGCTCGAATAAGGAAACGGGAACTGGTTCCTTATTCCTGATTCAGATTCGAATAAGGAAACGGGAACTGGTTCCTTATTCCTTATTCAGATTCGAAAAAGGAACTGAAGTTTTTGTACAGATTTCATACACACATTATCAATCATTGTTAAAGTATCTCCCCCTTGTTCATAACAACGGGTTTTATATTGAAACTGTTCAGAGAAAACAAACAATCAACTACATTTCGTTATATTTGCCAGTTCCTTATTCGCTCGAATAAGGAAACGGGAACTGGTTCCTTATTCCTTATTCAGATTCGAATAAGGAAACGGGAACTGGTTCCTTATTCCTTATTCAGATTCGAAAAAGGAACTGAAGATTTTGTACAGATTTTATACACACATTATAAATCATTGTTGAAGTGATCTACCCCTCGTTCATAACAACGGGTTTTATCTAGAAACTGTTCGGAGAAAACAAACAATCAATTACATTTCATTATATTTGCCAGTTCCTTATTCGCTCGAATAAGGAAACGGGAACTGGTTCCTTATTCCTTATTCAGATTCGAATAAGGAAACGGGAACTGGTTCCTTATTCCATATTCAGATTCGAAAAAAGAACTGAAGTTTTTGTACAGATTTCATACACACATTATAAATCATTGCTGAAGGTATCTCCCCCTGGTTCATAACAACGGGTTTTATCTAGAAACTGTTCGGAGAAAACAAACAATCAACTACATTTCATTTTATTTGCCAGTTCCTTATTCGCTCGAATAAGGAAACGGGAACTGGTTCCTTATTCCTTATTCAGATTCGAATAAGGAAACGGGAACTGGTTCCTTATTCCTTATTCAGATTCGAAAAAGGAACAGAAGTTTTTGTACAGATTTCATACACACATTATCAATCATTTTTGAAGTTATCTCCCACTTGTTCATAACAACGGGTTTTATCTAGAAACTGTTCGGAGAAAACAAACAATCAACTACATTTCATTATATTTGCCAGTTCCTTATTCGCTCGAATAAGGAAACGGGAACTGGTTCCTTATTCCTTATTCAGATTCGAAAAAGGAACTGAAGTTTTTGTACAGATTTCCTACACACATTATAATTCATTGTTGAAGTTATCTCCCGCCGGTTCATAACAACGGGTTTTATCTAGAAACTCTTCGGCGAAAACAAACAATCCACTACATTTCATTTTATTTGCCAGTTCCTTATTTGCTCGAATAAGGAAACGGGAACTGGTTCCTTATTCCTTATTCAGATTCGAAAAAGGAACTGAAGTTTTTGTACAGATTTCATACACACATTATCAATCATCGTTGAAGTTATCTCCTCCTTGTTCAAAACAACGGGTTTTATCTAGAAACTGCTCGTAGAAAACAAATATTCACCTACATTTCATTATATTTCCCAGTTCCTTATTCGCTCGAATAAGGAACTGAAGTTTTTGTACAGATTTCATACACACATTATAAATCATTGTTGAAGTTATCTCCCCCTGGTTCATAACAACGGGTTTTATCTAGAAACTGTTCGGAGAAAACAAACAATCAACTACATTTCATTATATTTGCCAGTTCCTTATTCGCTCGAATAAGGAAACGGGAACTGGTTCCTTATTCCTTATTCAGATTCGAATAAGGAAACGGGAACTGGTTCCTTATTCCTTATTCAGATTCGAAAAAGGAACTGAAGTTTTTGTACAGATTTCTTACACACATTATCAATCATTGTTAAAGTTATCTCCCCCTTGTTCATAACAACGGGTTTTATCTAGAAACTCTTCGTAGAAAACAAACAATCAACTACATTTGATTATATTTGCCAGTTCCTTATTCGCTCGAATAAGGAAACGGGAACTGGTTCCTTATTCCTTATTCAGATTCGAAAAAGGAACTGAAGTTTTTGTACAGATTTCCTACACACATTATAATTCATTGTTGAAGTTATCTCCCGCCGGTTCATAACAACGGGTTTTATCTAGAAACTCTTCGGCGAAAACAAACAATCCACTACATTTCATTTTATTTGCCAGTTCCTTATTTGCTCGAATAAGGAAACGGGAACTGGTTCCTTATTCCGTATTCAGATTCGAAAAAGGAACTGAAGTTTTTGTACAGATTTCATACACACATTATCAATCATCGTTGAAGTTAACTCCACTGTGTTCAAAACAACGGGTTTTATCTAGAAACTGCTCGTAGAAAACAAATTTTCACCTACATTTCATTATATTTCCCAGTTCCTTATTCGCTCGAATAAGGAACTGAAGTTTTTGTACAGATTTCATACACACATTATAAATCATTGTTGAAGTTATCTCCCCCTGGTTCATAACAACGGGTTTTATCTAGAAACTGTTCGGAGAAAACAAACAATCAACTACATTTCATTATATTTGCCAGTTCCTTATTCGCTCGAATAAGGAAACGGGAACTGGTTCCTTATTCCTTATTCAGATTCGAATAAGGAAACGGGAACTGGTTCCTTATTCCTTATTCAGATTCGAAAAAGGAACTGAAGTTTTTGTACAGATTTCTTACACACATTATCAATCATTGTTAAAGTTATCTCCCCCTTGTTCATAACAACGGGTTTTATCTAGAAACTGTTCGTAGAAAACAAACAATCAACTACATTTGATTATATTTGCCAGTTCCTTATTCGCTCGAATAAGGAAACGGGAACTGGTTCCTTTTTCCTTATTCAGATACGAATAAGGAAACGGGAACTGGTTCCTTATTCCTTATTCAGGTTCGAAAAGGGAGTTTCTGGAGAATTCTTGGAAAAAGTAAATGTTTACTATACATACATTCGGGTTTTTCGCGCTAGGAAAAATGCGCGAATTTAAGACTCGGCGGAATTGCACCATGTTATATTATTTCTAGATAGAAAAATATAATAGCGCGAATGTATGCCCGTTCACAATAATCACTTGTGGATTTTGAGCGAAAAAGGAAAAAGGAAACGGGAAACAGGAACCAACTTAACGGTGAAAAAGGAATAAGGAACCGGGAAACGGGAACTGTATGTATCAGTTCCCTATTCCTTTTTCGAAAAAGGAAAAAGGAAACGGGAAACAGGAACCAACTTAACGCTGAAAAAGGAATAAGGAACCGGGAAACGGGAACTAACTTTATATTCATCAATGCAGCACACCATTCCACGAATTCTGAGCGATTGATAGTAAGTTTCCGTGTAATTTTGGAGCATCCATGCCAAAAATTCCATCGGACAATGTAGAGTGAAATCATGACCAGCTACGGCAGTGAACAAGCAACTGGATATGAATGAGTAGTTTAGTTACGCCTGAAAGATTTCGTAGTTGTGTGGCATAAAAAGTAGTGCATTTTAAGAAAATACAAATATTTCGAGAAGGAATGCGAACTTTGAAAACAAATTTCTACAAATAAAAACAAGAAAACAATTTAATGTTGTGATTCGCAAGGAAAGGATATTAAAAGAACGATTAAAAACAAATCAGTCACGTGACAAGCGGGAGATAGCGTGGGTTGCCATTTTGGTTAGGTTGGAGCAGTTGTGGATCGAGATTTTGCTCGGCTAACAAGGACCGGGCCGGGTCCCAGTGTTCTCCCCAGACAACCGTTAACAAGCTTTGATCTATTTCCAACAAGTGTTAAATTCGCCGACATCCGTTTATTCAAAATCGACATGTCATAATTTTCTGTTTCTTGCATTGTAAACACAGGTCGCTTTTCAATACACACCTCATTCAAGGTTAAGCAATGGGCGATTTGACCAATCACAATCGATTTCTTTACTATCAGCTGGATAACTCCACCTCTCCACGTGGTGAATTCGCAAGTCTGTCGGTGTCGTTTGATCGTATTTTGGCTCTGTTGACTCTTGATATTCTCAATTAATAGCGGAACCCGGTGTGTTTAACATAATGTTCAATGATTTAAATGAGATGCGATCATGAGTAATTATTTGGTTATTCTTAGTTCTGTGATTAGAAGACAAACACTTCGAAAATTGTACTGTATACATGTATGAACATAATTGTGCGATAATGGAATTGTTTTAAACAAATCTATTGGCAAGTTGCATTTAGAACTTAAATTGCAAAAGAAATACATTCTGTGGCATTTTACTGCGCTATCATCGTAACCATCAGTTCATTTTCGTCGGACACATTTTCAAGTATGCATGCGCGAAAGAACGACGACTCGTCAATTCTATCTTATTTCAAGAGAAACCGGCCTTGTGAGGCTGATGCCAACTCCATCGGGCATTCTGAACTTCAAAATTCTAGAAATGAGATCGAGATCATTTCCGGATAGCCCTTCAAGAGCGACTCTTACGACGCCAAGTACCCCTTCACGTCGTGAAATTACTCCGACGCCGGACGCGGTACCCCAACATGCCGAGACACTGAATCAACGCCGGCTACCTCGAACAGCCAGTTCGATCCAGTCAGGTGTCGATCCTAAGTGGAAGAAAGTCTACTTCTGGTTGCAAGAAGTTGGCAATGTTTTTTATATATATTTACTTAGCCTTGTGACTTGCATTAAATAAATAAAATAACTCAATTTCATGCTACTATATATAAAAAGGGAAATATGCATATCAGGAATCGCCACACTCATAAAACACAGCCTCCCCTGCAGCAAAAAGAAGAGAGGAAAATAAATGATTTGTTTGTTGATTGTTTAATAAAAAAGGGGAACCGTATGGGTTAGCGCCTTGGAACAGTCAGTAGCAAATAATTTGCTACTAGGGGTTTAAACCAGGTTCTTGGGGTGCACTACATAATTTATTATACCTGTTTGTGTTAACTGAATACCTATTATGATATTATTTTTATATATGTGAAGCTATCTATATGTTTACTGGTATCGTAAATTAATTTAATTTCAGATTGTGAGTGGGGTTTTTCCACTTTATCAAGAGTGAAGACTAAGCTTAGAAGCAGGCTTAACAATTCAACATTAAATTCATTGTTAATGATATCCATGGAAGGTCCTGATGTACTGAAGTTTGATTATAATAAGGCAGTCAGCGCATGGGCCCAAGAAGAAAAGAGGCTTCTGAAAGTTTAATCCTAATTCTGTCAGTTGTAATGAAACACTGAGTTTGATATGTGTGAGATATCTTGGACAATGAAGGTGAAAAACTAACTATACAGAGTATATAGTTGGCATTGTAACTTGATGAGATCAGATCAGTTTATGTTATTAAAACACATGTTGACATACTGTTTACACATTGTTTCACATTATTTATGTTTTTTTAACTTTGTACCTTTTTTGGCTCTAAAGGGATAAAAAACATCTATGTACTATATACAGTTTTTGCAGTAAACTTTGGTACAAATATAAAATTGTATAAAATGATAGTTAAAAAATAAAGTTTCGCGAGCTTATATCCACGAAATATACAGCGACAACCCTTCCAAAAATCCTGGGGAGACCGTCAGTAAGTTGGCGAATATTTTTGTTAATGCATTGTTGCGATCGACGTAAAAATTAAGATTGTAACTGTTTCAGTCTCTTAAGGTACGTGAGCCTTGTGCATTTCATTGTTGACAATACTCAGTTGTGGCGGAGCCTGATCATCGTTATTCTAGCAAAATTTAACCACTAATCATACGCTTCTGCATCAAAAAGACCCCCGCCTAAGATTCAGGTGAAAAAAAGTGGAAAACCTAATTTCCTTGCATCAGAATACAAGTACCTGCATCTATTGAAATCCCTGAATATACAGAATTATTTGCTAATGTTGATGATAGTAACTGTCACAAAGTTTAACGAAAAAATCACACAAAGTTTCTTATGTTTACAGTAATGATATCTGTGCAGGGCATGTTCGATTCAACCAGCGCGCCAGTATTTCAACGCTTTCAGCGCTTTGATTACATAAATCTTTGATTTACAGCATTTATAACATTATTCAGTAAATTATTTCCTGTTTTCAAAATTTTATAAAGTAATTATCTCATTTGGAATATAAATTCTGTAAATTAGCAAGTACTTATTATATATTTCCAAAAGTTTGATTTTTTGTCCAAAGTAAATACTATTATTTTCTTTGGCCGAGAAAATTTTGTTTCTTAATAATAATCTAAGAATTATTATTTCCTAAAAGTAAACTATAAAGTTAGTTAATAGAAGAATTCATTATGTAAATATCTGGGTTTTTTTCTTCCCATAAACCCAGGCATTTATGTGTATTAGTTTTATTATATAAAGTGTGAATATTGTAGGAGAGTAAGTGAATCACTTCACAGTTGGCTAACAATTGCATGAGCATTGCATTTAACACTTAATTATCCTTTACCTATTGAATCTTCCCTATTGTCTGTCTTAAATAATTGGTAGCATTGCAGACCTTGGGACAGAAAATTTCATATACTTGAAAATTTGGTTGATTTTACAGTAATTGGTACATTCTGTGTGTAGTAAACAGGTATTGGAATTTCATTCATTGTTCAGTAGTAAACATAGTAGTGGTTTGTTGTAATCTCATTGGCTGGATTGTAGTGTATAGGTCAATTGAGGTCATAGATTGAACATTGTAGTGGCGAGGTTAGGTCATGTGACTTGCATTAACCTTTGGTAACCTTTGAACCGTGATGTAGATTAGGTCATCCATTTTCAGAAAACAGCTATATTGAAAGTAGACATTTAGTGACTTCATAGCCTAGTATATTACTAACAGTTGAATTAATTAATAGGTTTATTTTGATTTTCAGCTGCAGAAATAAAAATTTACTTTGTATTTATTTATTCCAGGTTTATTTTGATTTAGTGGTGTATAATTTGCACTAAAAAAGTGTATTGAATTGCAATACATTATAGTGATACAACTTGTTTATTGGGCAGTGAATATTTAATCTGACTTAGAAAAATAATTTTTCTTTCTCAGATTACATGCATTGGTATTTGAATTTGGTTAAATGAAATAAAGCATTTAATCAACTTTGTGTTTATTTGAATTCAAATTAAGTTTGTAATTTGAATTCTGGGTCATACATCGCGTTGTTTTGATTTGCGAATATATGGCGCGGCGTTAATAGAATTCTAGTCAACTAGCAGTGTGAATTGAATTGAACTGAATTGAATTGAACTGAATGGCATTGAACTGAATTCAACGCAATTGGAAGTGCTTCTTAAAAGTTGAATAAATAAAATAAATAATAGGTTAGTTCAATAATAAAAATAAATAAGATAAAAATATAAGAAATAGTTAAAGCAATTAAAAATTAATTGGAATTGATTAAATAAATTAAGGTGGTTTAATTGCTTAAAATAATTAATTTAATTAAGGTGATTTAAATAAACTAAACTTATACTGTGATATACTCACACACATTAAGGTGAAATATTAATTAAACATTAAGGTGGTTCATTAGTGTAACTTAAGTGTACATAGTAATTAAACATTAAGGTGATTCATTTGTATAAATTAAATAATATAGACTTAGTAAATTAAAATAAGACATTAAAAAAAAAAGTATTAAATAATAAAACTTAGATTAGAAATTTGATCTCAACTTTGTACTTTAAAGAAACATAAAAAGGATTGATTAATAAAACTGTAAAATAAATTAATTTAATTAATAACTTAATTAAAAATAAATTAATTTAATTAATAACTTAATTAAAAATAAATTAATTTAATTAATAACTTAATCAAACAAAATAATTTTAATTAATTTAATTCGTTACTTAAGGAATTTAAAATTTGTTTGTTTTTTTTAAAAAAAAGTAATTTCTAGTTACTTAGGTTGAAGAACTTAAAACAAATTAAATTATTAAAATGTAATTAATCTTATACTCAATTAAAAAACATTAATTGAAGCACTTGTGAAAAGCAGTGAAAGAAACATTCAGTGCAAGAATTAAAACACCATTTGTTGAAATTAAGTGATCTTAAGTGAGAATAGTGTTATATTCAAAGTGAAGTATAGTGTTTATAGTGTTATAGTGAAAGTGAAGTGTACTGTACTGTGAACAGTATTATAGTGAAAGTGAAGTATCAACAGTGTGGTGTTATAGTGACATATTTTTTGTGAAAAGTGATTAGTGAAATTAATTTGATATCATAATGGCTCACGGGGAGAAAGCGGAAGTGAAGTTAGAAGAAGGTGAAGTGAAATTGGAAGGAGAAAGTGAAGTTGAATCATTTGACATTGATGAGGATGAGAAAAAGTTGGTTGAACTTATGCGTAAGATGAGGATGAAGCCTAAAGTGGAAAGTGAAGAAGAATTAATGGAATTTATGAAAAGTCAAGTACTTGGTACTAAAGAAAAGAAACCAACATTGCTGGCTCCACCTCCAACATTGACAAGTCCAAAACCTAAGACTACAACACCAGGCTCAGCATCTGGAACAACTAGATCATCATTAAGATCTGCATCTTCAGCACCTGAAACAACAGTGACTTATTTTAAGCTACCTTCATTCTTCGGTGAACCAGGCAAGGGTGAGGTTAATTATCACACATGGTGCTATGATATTAAGTGTCTGATAGGGAAACTTAACGAAGATGAGATACTGCGTGCTATTCGCAATTCAGCTAAAGGTGAAGCAGCAAATGTAATGACAAATCTTGGTGTTGATGCATCTCTCACTGAAGTGATGAAAAAGTTTGAAAGTATTTATGGAGATATTGAAACACAGGAGTCAATCATGAAAACCCTTTATGCTTGTCATCAAAAGAAAGGAGAAACAATTGTCAAGTATGCATCAAGAATTGAGGATATTTATGCGAAAGCAGTACAGCTAGGAGCTGTCGCACATGGAAGTGATATGCTCAAGAAAATATTTTATGATGGGATGTTGAAACCACTTAAGCATAACTCAGTGTATCAGTTCCACACAATTGCTAACTATGATGATTTTAAAGTGGAGGTGAGGAGAATTGAGAAAGATTTGGAAATTGACAGTGAATCAACAAAGTGTCAAGCCATTAACAAACCAGAGAAACCCGAAGGAAAATCTGAATTAACCGAAGTTAAGGAGCTCTTGGAGAAAATGAATGATAGAATTAAAAAGTTAGAAGAAGAAAAAGATCAAACGTATACAGATAGAAATCAGTGGCAGTATACTAGAGGATTTAACAGGGGTAGAGGATTTAGAGGAATACGTTCAAACCTGCTAATACAACTGAAAATAACCAACAAAATTTCGATGCCTATGTAGACACCAGGAAATGTTACCAATGTGGTCAGGAGGGACACATTGCAAAATACTGCCAGGGAAACTAGCAAGTGCCTCTGTGCAAGGACCAAACTTAGGCACAGATAACAACGGTCCTCAACTTATTGGCAGTTCTACCGAAACTAATATTAAGATCAACAACATTGAAACAACAGCATTATTGGATACCGGTAGCTGTATTAGTTACATTAGTCAATCATTCTACCAGCAACATCTTTCAGAATTGGAAATTCATCCACTTAAGAACATACTAAATGTAGAATGTGCTGATGGCAGTAAGCTCCCATACATTGGTTATGTTGAAGCAACATTACAAACTGATGGTGTACCAAAGACTGATGGACAAATCTGCATTTTCTTGATAACACCAGATACCACTTACAACAGAAAGACACCTGTACTTATTGGAACCAACATACTAAATGAACTTCTTCTGGATTGCAGAAACAACTTTGGTGAATCGTATCTACAGAAAGCTAATCTACACACACCGTGGTATTTGGCATTCAGGTGTATAGCTTTAAGGGACAAAGAGTTAAAAAGAAACAAAGATCGTATAGCCATTATAAGAAGTGCAGAACACTGCAACGTCATCATAGAGCCAAATGCGTCAGTAAACATCAAAGCTTACACTGATAGAGAGTTGGATCATCAACCCACTTGTGCTCTCATACAGGAATCGGAGGAATGCCTAGTTAATTCACTGATTGACATAACACCTTCAGTCATACAGTATGTTTACAAACGAAATGGAGAGATAACTGTGAACATCTCAAACTTATCTACACAGACAGTTAGTATTCCACCAAGGGCAATTGTTTGTGAACTCCAACCAGTGAAAGTAGATGATGCTGTATTTCACAAACTTGAACAAACAGAAACCGAGTCTAAAGTCTTTGACCAAATACACATTGAATCAACATTAACTGAATATCAGAACAATCAATTAAATCAACTTCTTCAAAAACATATTGATATTTTTTTCCAAAGACGACACCGATATTAGAACATGTGACAAAATTAAACATCGAATAGATTTAGTTGATGATGTGCCATTCAAACAGAAGCATAGGCGAATACCACCTGCTATGGTTGAAGAAGTGAGACAACATATTGAGCAACTTCTAGCATCTGGTGTAATACAAAAATCCAAATCACCCTGGGCATCTAACATTGTATTAGTTAGGAAGAAAAATGGAAAACTCCGAATGTGTATAGACTACAGAATGCTTAATAAAAGGACTGTTAAAGATGCTTATGCTCTACCACGCATTGAAGAAGTCTTTGATTGTTTAAAAGGAGCAAAACTGTTCACTGTAATGGATATGAAGGCAGGCTATCATCAGGTTGAAGTTGAAGACACACATAAAGAAAGAACAGCATTCACTGTTGGGCCACTCGGTTTCTATGAGTATGTAAAAATGCCCTTTGGTTTGTCGAATTCACCTGCGACATATCAACGCCTCATGGAAGAGTGCTTAGGCGATTACAACATGACCATATGCTTAATTTATTTGGACGATTTGATTATTTTTTCGGAAAATTTTGAACAACATCTGCAACGTCTAGATCTTATTTTAACCAGACTTAAAGAATGTGGATTAAAATTATCAGCCGATAAATGCTTCTTTCTTCAAAAGCGCGTCAAATTTTTGGGACATGTTGTGAGTGAGGACGGAGTGGAAACTGATCCAGAAAAAATCGAGAAAGTAAGGAACTGGCCTACACCAAGCAACGCAGATGAACTGAGATCGTTCTTAGCGTTTGCTGGTTATTATAGGAGATTTGTAAAGGATTTCAGTAAGATAACCAAACCATTGAATGAGCTCTTACCACCAACCTCCAAAAAGAAAAATTCCAAATCAGAAAAAGTTTGGCAGTGGACAGAATTAGAACAAAAGACATTTGATCATCTGAAAGAAATTCTAACATCACCACCCATTTTGGCATATCCTGACTTTGACTTACCATTTGAACTCCACATTGATGCTTGCAATACAGGATTAGAAGCTGTTCTGTATCAAGTACATGAAAACAACAAAAGAGTAATTGCCTATGCCAGTAGAAGTCTCTCAAAATCAGAACAGCATTACCCGGCATTCAAACTGGAATTTTTATGTCTCAAATGGAGAGTCACAGAGAAATTCAGTGATTATCTCACAGGACATCATTTTACTGTCTTTACAGACAACAACCCCCTCACCCATGTACTAACTTCAGCAAAGCTGGATGCAACCGGTCAACGATGGGTATCAGCATTAGCAGCATTCGACTTTGACATCTTCTATAGACCAGGTCTTCGTAATGGAGATGCAGATGCAATGTCTCGCTACCCATTTCATAAGGTTACACACACTGATGGGGAATATTTGAAGATAGACAATGATGTTATCAAAGCTATCTGCAACTCAGTGAATATTGAGACTTTGATAGAGATACTCCCAGTAGCTTCAATTAACATCATCGAAGCAACAGAATCAGCCGGACAACCAATGGCACAAATAGAGCTTAGGGAAATACGTAAAGCCCAAAGAGAAGACTTTATCATAGGAAAATGGATTAGGGCTTGAATTGACAACAAACTTCCACATCAGAAAACACCTTTCAACAAATTCGACTTCCAAATGAAGAAACATTTCGACAACTTTAAGATTATAAGAGGGGTACCTTACAAAATTCTTCAACAAAATGGACAAGAGATAAAACAATTAGTTCTTCCATCAATATTTAAAAGAAAAGTGTTATTTGGCTTACACAACGATGTGGGTCATCCAGCCAAAGAGAGAACAATATCACTCATCAGGGAAAGATTCTTTTGGCCAGGAATGACTTCAGATGTAGAACAGTGGATTGGTGGCTGCAAAAGATGTACCATGAGAAAGAAGGACCCAAACAAGGCACCACTTGTTAACATCACCACTACCTTCCCTCTTGAAATGGTGTGCATGGATTTCATGTCTGTTGAGCAATCGCAAGGTGGCTATGGGAATATCTTAGTTATGACAGATCACTTCACGAAGTACGCAGTTGCAGTTCCTACGAAAAACCAAACAGCAAAAACAACAGCTGAGGCATTTTACAACAATTTTATCAGCAATTTTGGCATGCCTTCAAAAATTCATTCAGACCAAGGTGGAAATTTCGAAAGCGACATTATTAAGGAACTTTGCAAGATCTTGGGAATTCAGAAGAGCCGCACTACCCCCTATCATCCCATGGGTAATGGTGCCACAGAGCGATTGAACCGGACTCTTATCAGCATGTTGGGAACCTTAAAGCCAGAACAGAAGGCTGATTGGAAAAAGTACCTGCCATCTCTTGTGTTCGCATATAATGCAACAATACATGAATCAACAGGATACTCCCCTTATGAGCTTATGTTCGGCCGAAAACCTAAGTTGCCTGTGGACACATTATTTGAGTCAGCAGAGGAAGCAGCAGTAAAGGACACCACTGACTATATAAAAGACCTGAAAGAAAGGATGAAAGTTACACAGGACATTGTGAAACAGCATGCTGATGCTGCTAGGCTAAAGCAGAAATCACAATTTGACAAGAAAGCTAAGGCTGCACAGATTGAAGTGGGTGACAAAGTGCTAGTACGTGTTCTTGCTCACAAAGGAAAGCACAAGATTGCTGACAAGTTTGAGGAGCATATATACACCGTACTAGAACAAGCCAATCCAGACATTCCAGTTTTTAAAGTAGAGTCAGAAGCTGGAATGATTAAGATCCTACACAGAAACCATCTGCTGCCAGTAACATCATTTAACGAGGAATATGAGGACAAACAGAGCGTCAAACCAGTTCCCAAACCGAGAAAAAGACAAGAGATTAAAGTAACGGAACAAAGTGAGCTCACTGATTCAAGTGATTCAGAATGTGAACTTGTCAGACTGACAGTTGACAGTGGGGACGCCCGCTATTCTGAGAATCACAGAACAGAAGTAGATACTGAAGGAACAAATAGAGTTATAAGGGCAAAAGTCACTTATCCTGAAAGGAAAAGTACCACTCTAGATGAGTCGGTATGTGATATTGAAGATATAGAACCAGATGTCATCCGTCGCGAAGAACCAACAGACAGTGATATGACATATAGAAAAGAGAGACAAGTACAAGAGGAACTGGAAGTTCATCATGATGACCATGATGATGAAACCGACATAGATGAAACAACTGATGAAGTGTTTATTCATACAACAGATGAAGAAACTTTAGCGGTAGATACAGATGAGGAAACAAGGATAAAGTGTATTGATGGAGATACTTTGGCAAGGTTATCGCCAGAGAGAGATAATAGAGAAATACCCCAGAGACCAGAAAGAACAAGGAGAGGAAGACCTCCAAAACCAGTGGCAAGAGAACGGAGAGAGAGACTCCCGATACCGACTACAAGGTCAGGTAGGCAAAGTAAGCGGCCTAGATATTTGGAGGATTACAGTTGTAATGAAATCACTGTAGACTCGAGAGCAGCTAAGTCAGCCAATGACACTGAAACATTAAATACACGGACAGTAGATAGTAAGTTGGAAGCTCTGAACATTCTACTTAAATCTGGTGTATTTAATATGTTGACTTCAGAAGTTGCACATAGAATTTGTGAAGCCATTATGAAATAAAGAACAGAAAAGTATGATCTGATTTGTTTTTATCATTTTATGTTATGCTTGTTCAGTTTAAAGCATGATATTGTTTTTATGAATTTTAACTTATTTGAATTATAATTGCAGGGACACAATTTTTTTTGTAGGGGGAGAGTGAAGACAAGTTCTGATACATTCTCATGATCATTCAATATGGATGTTTTTTTTGTATTAATGTTTTTGGTGTTTTGATTTCAGTTAGCTAATATCTTTGTTTCTTTAACAGAGGAAAGCTGATTGGAATTAGTTGGTGAACTTGGTTCATGTTCATCTGATAGACTGATAGTATTTGTATTCATGACTTGAATATATTTGTTTTTCTCTTCATTTCTAGTTTTCACCTATGGAAGAGATATTTCGACTTACTCATATGATTTTTTTATTGTAGAGAAATGATGGGACATCATTTCCGGGGAGCGGGAGAATGTAGCAGAGTCAAATTTTAGCGTATTTGGTGTCCCATATCTAACCAATAAGTTTTTAACTTTATTCTTTTTATAGAATTTTATGTGTAAAATTAGGATTAGATCACATGCATATCATGTGATGTAGTTTAGTTTAATTCCATTGGTTAGGTAAGTCATGTGGTATGAGTTGTTGTCAGATTTTTTCGGTAGTGGGAAAGGAAAATTATTCCGCAAAAGAAGTTCTGAGTGAAATCACGTACATGACTTTTCAGTAAAGTTTAGTCAAGTTTTGATCAGTTTTAGATCTTTATGATTCTATATGGATTAAGCCATGGATGCTAAGGTAACTTGCTTAATGTAGTGTTCTTTGCAAATTGGTTTAGAATCGTTTTTGTTGGTTTTTCTGATGACATTTGATTCCTTGTCATATGTTTCCGCGAGTCTGACTTATTCAGGGTTCTGTCGCTTTGGTCTGCGCGCTGCTAATTTCCTAATTAACCCATGCATGATTTTCAAAATGGTGATTGGTATTTCAGTTTACACTGCACAGCACCAGAGAGTGTTTGAAGAGTGTGTGACAGTTGGTTGTAGACCAGTGGATGTTTTATCACATTGATAAAGGTATGTAATCATTGTAAATGAATATGATTGTGTAAATCACAAGTAATAAGTGAACAGCACTGAATCATCAGACTTGTATGTTTTAGATTCATCTATTTAAAATATCATTTGGCTATAAGCAAAGAACCACAATATTATATCTAAAATGTTGTATGTTAAAACCTTACATCTGATTAATGATCATTTCAATAATATAATGTTGTGTTATGTTTCATATCATGACTTGTTTTGTTAAGGATTGTTTTGTAAATCTGTTTTTAATACTGATATTTATGGTTCGTAATAATGTATCTTTTCAGATCGTTTGTTACTGGACTACGTACTATTGTTATTACTGGACTACGTACATTCAAGATTGTATGTGAACAGACTACGTGTATTAAAGTTGAATGTGGAACTTTCTTTTGTTATTTGGAATCACCTATAAACTGTGTATTTATGCCCATTAACGCTGAATACAAAAAGGGTTACACTTGCTACATTGTTTCCATCAGTATAGTATTTATTTTCTTACTGAAAACAGCCTCAATCAGCGAAACTGGAAATTAATGTAAATATTGTTGGTTTAGTTTAAACAATATTTATTTACCATATAATAATTTAACAAGTACATAAACAAACATTGTATAAATAAGGCACCTGGTGCCAAGGTTATAAAGCTGAGATTAGAAACCAGTCTCATATCTCAAGCATCTGATTGGCTGGAATGGCGACTGGTCGCCATTTCAGCCAATCAGATGCTTGAGATTTGAGACTGGTTTCCATGCTCAGTTTTATAACCTTAGGCACTGTAGTCAAAACAGCAAGAACACGATAACAGGGATTAAAATATGGCTGATGAGCTGCTGTGGTTGCTATAATAAAATAATGAAACAATAATTAATCTTTTAAAAAAATATGGGATTCGTGGCTGAGAAAAGGACGCATCTTTCAAACTTGCTGTCCTAGTCAACTGAGCTATATAGCCAACCGTAATCTGAGTACATAAGTGTTACATTTTTTAAATTCACCGATATACATGTATATATGTATACATTCTTTTTATAGACCCAAACATCGCTAGTTTATCTGATTATATCTTTACAATATCAGTATCATCAGGATAACACAGACCAGTGTTCAAAGTGCACATAGTTTATATTAGATCAAATCAGAACACTCGCCAGTCAGGCCAGTTAGTGAAACAAATGTCATTTTGGAGATTTCGTACATAGTTCTGATATTTTATGTTTTGTTTAGAACAAACACGTATGTGGCTGTATCTGATAAAAACAAGGTAATTTTGTTGTTTGTACTTTTACCGAGAAACGCTTAAGTAACCATGTCGCCTGCTCTGGTACATAAAACCATTTCATGAGGCAGTTCATGATTACCCTTAAGAAGTGCTAATTGAAAGGCGAATGGTAGATTAGTAATGTGTATCAGCTACAGCATATTCATGGGATACAATCTTAGAAGAATTAAAAATACCACTTTAAGTATTCATTTATGACAAATTAAAATAAGGTTTAAAAATATGAAATATTATTTTACAAAATATCAAACAGTGAACTAGTTAAAGTAAAGAACGGGTTCGAAACAATATTACGGCTGCATGGGCTCTACATTTGTCAAAATGCCATCAATTAGTTTTGAAACTTAAGAAACACTGAAAGTAAAGAAAAATAGTGTCAGGTGGTTGTATTTAAGTTTGGACGCTCAAACATTTTATTTACAATATTTTGCGGTCATCTGTCAAAATAATGACAGAAATTTTAAGTAGTACACCAAAATGTTTTGACCGTCTAACCGTGAGTAAACCCGGAAGTAAGTTTTTCTTGAATTTCTTGAAAACCCAAACAATATTTAGACGAAATGGCACTAATGATTGTAGACCAGCATATACTTATTTTATGTATGATTTGTTTTTGCATATTGTCCATAAATTTCAGAGTTCTCATGCAAATGGTTTTTCTTTTGTTTTAGTATGTGGTTGGTGACTAGAACATGCATTAGACTTAAGTGAGCTTGCAAACATTAGTACATCCGTAGGTAATACATTTCTTCACTAAAATCTAGGTGGCAATTAGTATTTTCCCCAAAATTCATTTTTGAAATTTTAGCCAGTTTTCGCCATTTGCAACGTTAGTGATACCTTAAGGACCGCTTCCGGACGTCCTTCCACTTTCATAGTAATACAAGTTTAAAAATTTCTTTTACGGAAAAATGCAGTTCAATCAAACATTGCACGTATTTATGTTATTATTGTATCTTTATTGTACATACATATACGTTGAGAAAAAGTTAAATTAGTAATGAAAAATAGCTAAACAAAGAATGTTTTATGTTGTTGATAAAAATCAATGCAAACTTTGTTCGGCCCTGAAGTTTAGACATTTACTAAAATGATAATAACTGATAAAACATTATCAATATAGAAATACCTAATTCAGGCAAGAAAGCAGACAAAACTTTGTTATTATTTATTGTCGGTCATACTGATGATTGTCGGTCAGACCAAACTTGAACTTTGAAGGGTAACACCGGTTAACAGCGGCACCGGACGTGGTCACTTTAGACAAAGCCGCCCGTCTAGAGCTTGGGAATGCTATTCCGTTCCACCTATTTGCAAGGAAAGTCTTCTAAATGTTGATGAAACAATATCTGGACGTTGCAGTAACATCAAATCAGAAATTTTGCTGATATATAACGACATGTTAAATTATATAAACATACGTTTGTTGTATTTTCTACGGGGTGTAGAAATAATGTTATGCGTCTTTTTTAGAAAGTCACGTGATGCAAACCTTCATAGCAAAATATTATTTGTGTATAAATTGAACTTATACTTAATTTGAATCAAACAACTGTTCAGGATGTTCCCATATATGAAATAGATTCGATTCGTTATATTGATTTGGTTGGTCAAAAGCAAGAGATCGTTTATGTTTTTCTTAGAGACTAATGAATATCCGACTTTGGCGGGAAAGGCTGTCTGTAAACAAAAGTTTACAAAAAGCTAGTCGGTCATTAGCATACACTTTTAACCAAAAATGTATTCCAAAATCTAGAGTTCAACAACAAAATTTCGTCAATGTCCTAGGGTGGGGGGATGAGCAGCCTGACAGGGACTCAAATTATTATATTTACTATTCTGATCTTCAACAATTTCGTTAGAATGCTGAACTTCAACATGTAATATTGGTGGTTCTCGCACATTTTCCTGTTTTTGTTTGTTTGTTTTAATGATGTCACTTTCAGTGTATGCCACGTTAGATGACATAATGCGGGTTTCAAAAAGACTCATATCCATGCATTGACTTTGAAAATTGATGAAAACTTCTACCCATGTGTTAATTTAAAACATTTTCTTTCTTGTGGCATAAATCACCAAACATACGGTCGTGAAACAGTAGAGGCATATAGCAAACGAGGAGATGTTTTAAACAAGCATTTAGGAGGAAACTAATGCTCAGAACTTGCTTAATTGTCAAAATATTGTCTTTTAAAGAGAGGTTTTGCTTTTTGCGCTTTCCAGTGCAAATGTTGCGAATGTTCTCAGAAGTTAACGGAAGTTTAGCGAAGTGAGGGGATCATTGTTTAAAGTAAAAAAAAGGGGGGTCAGCGATTTTACTATTTGTTTGCGATTTCCAGTGCAACTTTGGTGAATGTTCTCAGAAGATACCGGAGGTTTAGCGAATGTGACAGGGCCATAGTTTAAAGTAAACATATGAGGTCAGCATGGGCAATATTTTTATCTAATATCATAAGTGTAGTCAATTGGGCGGCGCTACGCTAAAAGGCAGTCATCAATACGATCAATAAGCTGCGGACGACAGAGATAAACGACTAGGATGGCCACATGAGGTTAATTGCAATTTATGATTACACGTTCAGTGTGGAAGCTTCAATAATGATTTTGTTTATTGAACTTGTCTGATATCAATTTATAGGATAAATGGCGACACGTTACCTCAGTTATAAGTACTTTGTTAGTCAAGTTTGTTGAAAAATAATTTCAATCCATAATTACAAATGTAGTTGTTATCAGATAATCAACCTCACAATTTTGCATTTCACGAGCGCACTATTGAAATAACCTGAGCTGCGAGAGTTTAAACCTAGTTGGTTTGATGACTACCCATCTCTTCATTAGTTATTAGTAATGAACATTACATTTTATCTTTTATTCGCAATTGCTCATTTAAAGGGACATATACATGTATTATGCTCTTTCTCAAAGATTTGCACAAAATTGCCTAGTTTTGAGCTTGTTGCACAAAAACTGCCATGTTTTTTTAGATCTATCTATTTCCCTGTCCTTTTGATATCCAAGTTGGAGCAGTAATTACGATGCGCTATTTTATGTTTTTTTTTATATGCTTAAAAGTCTTTAACAGGCTCAATGAAACCGAGCCTGCAATATTTTCACATTTTTCGTCTTCGGTGGTTTTCAAAGTGATCTTTCATCTATTTTAAGAAAACAAAACTTAAACAATTGTTTTGAAATAGAAACTTGGAAGCCATTCTATGCGTGCATCTGTATCTTTATCATTTAAACTTTAACTATTTAATTTATGTTACAAAACTTCCGCCGCCATAAAATTCAAAATTTGCCCTTGAATATATGCATTATTAACGAAATACGAATTGATTTATTTTGATTCCCACATTTCCTCTCAAAACCGCATCTATCCATGCGTTCTCTTCTTGGGGTCTATAGTGAACGGTTGGACTCTTGGAAAATTGAGTTTTACTTGTAAAAGATTTCCAGGGATGCCCGTGACCCCAATGTCTGCTTCCCCATACATATGCAATATAACGGATCTGATTTCGGTCTTGGGATACTAAACAATAACATTATTTCGACAAGTACAGTAAGGTAGACAACACAAGCACTATCATTTCTATGAAAGGGCGATCTACTAGAATATGCT
Organism: Corbicula japonica; assembly: GCA_038501625.1. Lineage (NCBI taxonomy): Eukaryota > Metazoa > Mollusca > Bivalvia > Venerida > Cyrenidae > Corbicula > Corbicula japonica. Next base: position 228,134 of record JAZAYU010000133.1, read on the forward strand.
GCAAGCAATGCAAAACCAGCCTTTAAAGTAGAGAAATAGTTGTTTTCAGAACAGTGGCATAACGACAATTTTTATGATGTATTTACTTTTGGCCCAATGTAAGTTCATAAAATGTAGTTTTAGTTGGTTCAGCAGATCTCGTCAAACTTGAAGTTGACGGGCGTTAAAAGACAGTAAACAATAAATTAGGATGCTGATGCATTTATTTCTTTCACTTAAGCTTTATGCTGCTCATATCTGCATCCCCGGAAATCTTTTACAAGTAAAACTCAATTTGGATTGCAACTGCGACGAGTCCAACGGTTCACTATAGACCCCAAGAAGAGAACGCATAGATATATGCGGTTTTGAGAGGGAATATGGGAATCAAAATAAATCAATTCGTATTTCGTTAATAATGCATATATTCAAGGGCAAGTTTTGAACTTTATGGCGGCGAAAGTTTTGTAACATAAATTAAATAGTTAAAGTTTAAATGATAAAAATACGGAAGGACGTATAGAATGGTTACCAAGTTTCTATTTCAAAACAATCGTTTAAGTTTTGTTTTCTTAAAATAGATTAAAAGGACACTTTGAAAACCACCGAAGACGAAAAATGTGAAAATATTACAGGCTCGGCTTCATTGAGCCTGTTAAAGACTTTAAAGCATATCAAAAACATAAAATACCGCATCGTAATTAGAGCTCCAACTTGGATATCAAAAGGACAGGGAAATAGATAGATCTAAAAACCATGGCAGTTTTTGTGCAACAAGCTCAAAACGAGGCACTTTTATGCAAATCTTTGAAAAAGAGCATAATACATGTATATAAATGTCCCTCTAAATGAGCAATTGCGAATAAAAGATAAAATGTAATGTTCATAACTAATGAAGACATGGGTAGTCATCAAACCAACTAGGTTTAAACACTCGCATCTCAGGTTATTTCAATAGTGCGCTCGTGAAATGCAAAAGTGTGTAATTATGGATTGAAATTATATTTCAACAAACTTGACTAACTAAGTACATGTAACTGAGCTAACGTGTCGCCATTTATCCTATAAATTGATATCAGACAAGTTGAATAAACAAAATCATTATTGATGCTTCCACGCTGAATGTGTAATCATAACGTCATGTGGCCATCCTAGTCGTTTATCTCTCTCGTCCGCAGCTTATTGGTCGTATTGATGACTGTCTTTTAGCGTAGCGCCGCCCAATTGACTACACTTATGATATTAGATAAAAATATTGCCCATGCTGATCTCCTATGTTAACTTTAAACAATGGCCATGTCACATTCGCTAAACCTCCGGTATCTTCTGATAACATTCACCAAATTTGCACTGGAAATCGCAAACAAATGGCAAAATCGCTGATCCCCCCTTTTGTTACTTTAACAATGATCACCTCACTTCGCTAAACTTCCGTTAACTTCTGAGAACATTCGCAACATTTGCACTGGAAAGCGCAAAAAGCAAAATTTCTCTTTAAAAGACAATATTTTGACAATTAAGCAAGTTCTGAGCATTCGTTTCCTCCTAAATGCTTGTTTAAAACATCTCATCGTTTACTATAAGCCTCTACTGTTTCACGACCGTATGTTTGGTGATTTATACCACAAGAAAGAAATTTTTAAAATTAACACATGGGTAGAAATGTTCATCAATTTTCAAAGTCAATGCATGGACATGAGTTTTTTTGAAACCCGCATAATGTCATCTAACATGGCATACACTGAAATTGACATCATTAAAACTAACAAACAAAAACAGGAAAATGTGCGAGAACCACCAATATTACATGTTTAAGTTCAGCATTCTAACGAAATTGTTGAAGATCAGAATAGTAAATTTAATAATTTGAGTCCCTGTCATGCTGCTCATCCCCCCACCCTAGGACAGTGACGAAATTGTGTTGTTGAACTCTAGATTTTGGAATACATTTTTGGTTGAAAGTGTATGCTAATGACCGACTAGCTTTTTGTAAAATTTTGTTTACAGACAGCCTTTCCCGCAAAAGTCGGAGCGTGCTCGATTGGAAATTCCGACATTTAGAACAGGGAGAACTCCAATCGAGTGCGTCGGAACTGTGTTCTGGCAGCGTTCTACCCATTCCATCGAAATAGGTGGTGTGAATCGGTCAGTGTTTTATACTGCACCAAACTGAAATATTTTTAGATACTGTTTTTTTTGCCATAAAATAAGATAATGGTTACATTTCAGTACTATGCCAAGAATTTCACCAACATAAATACCAGAAATAGTGTTATTTTTCAGTAAATTATATATATTGCTTTTTGTTGACTGATCTAAAAACTAGGAAAACTTAGTGGAACTATGAAGTATGGCTTATTAAGACCATTAGGAGTTCTTTAGACTTCAAAAGATATAATAAACATTCAATTATGTAACACTTTTTATAAAAACCTATCATGATTCTGTTCCGACATCCAATCTCACTCGTTTGGCAGATTCTTAGACTCTTTCTCCGTCGTTATCAGAAAATAAACGACTGTTGTAAACCAAAAAACTAGAGGCCTTTGATTGGCTTCTGGATTACGTCAAGCCTGTTCTCTGTATCTATTTAAAAAAAATTCTCCAGCTTCTTATCAACTAAGCCTATTGCTCATTACAATAATTCAACATAACACTTGATTAAAGAGTAAATATAAACCATTTGTAAAAAAGAAAAGAAGAGGTACAGCTTATACTGTATTAAACCAGCATTTAGAAGGTGTAAACGTCGCCCTCAACGACAGAATATGGCAAACAGTGTGCAGTATTTGTGCAACTCGAATGGTTAACATTTAAACCCCCGACGCACTACGCCAGCAGTGGTTACAAGCGTCGTAACAATACAGATACAGATCTCATCATAATATGCATTCCAAACATATGAATGGCAATAAATCAGTGACCGACATTTAAGTGGCATCAAATTGCTATCAGCAACTCTGCTGTTATAACGGTAAACATGCATCTTGTAATATGACTCCGAGTTTGTTGTATTTTTAAATCTAACACCAACTGGTGTTGTTAATCTCCAGCAGCAGTATGTACTTTACTTGCAAGCTTGGGGAATACCGCCTATTTTAAACCTCGAGGAAAGATAACTGAAGCTCGCTAAGGATTCTCTGGCGACTATAATCGCCAGACAAAATTGGTTTACTACTGTTGCTGTCTGCTGAAAGTACAGACATGCGCAGTGAAACAGTCAAGCAGATTCTGTGGAAGAGTTGGAATTTGATTCTGGCACTGTTCCGACAGCCCAATCGAGCACGTCCGGATATTCATTAGTCTCTAAGAAAAACATAAAGGTCAGAGTACACTAAATATAAAAGCCTGGTGCGGATTGGACAATTTTGTCTAGGGACGATTCGGGCTTAATTTATTTTCAAAGATTCATTGGCCAAAACTATAGAGAATAGAAATAATTTTTTGTTTTCAAAAATGTAAAATAACTTTAATTATATACTTAAAAATAAAAATGATTATTTAAAACACTGTTTGAAAGGTGATTTGTGTCACTTTAAAGAAGTTGGTACTTTCCTTATTTTGGGTTAGAGATTTGTTTACATTCTGGGGGTGGTTACTTTCGGTTTAAAATGCTGAGAGAATGAGTCGGTGAAGGCACCAATTCTTGGTCATTTTTGCATTTCTCAAGAGTGCCACTATGCAAATCTGGGGTAGTTTTGGAACAAGTCGTGTAAATAAAATCACAGGAGGACCAAATCTTATAATGTAAGTCTATGGGAAACTATTTAGTGGTCTCTGATCTAAACGATGTCTTGCTTTTGACCAACAAAATCAATATAACGGATTGAATCTATTTCATATATGGGATCATCTTGAACAGTTGTTTGAATCAAATAACGTAACAGTTCAATTTATACACAAATAATATTTTGCTATGAAGATTTTCATCACGTGACTTTCTAAAAAAAGACGCATAACATTTTTTCTACACCCTGTAGAAAATACAACACACGTATGTTTATATAATTTAAGATGTCGTTATATATCGGCTCAATTTCTGAGTTGATGTTACTACAACGTCCAGATATTGTTTCATCAACATTTAGAAGACTTTTCTTGCAAATAGGGGGGAACGGAATAGCATTCCCAAGCTCTAGACGGGCGGCTTTGTCTAAAGTGACCACGTCCGGTGCCACTGTTAACCGGTGTTACCCTTCAAAGTTCAAGTTTGGTCCATTATAATATGTCGGTCATCAGGATGACCGACAATTAAGTATCAATAAGTACGTATATGAAAGAGTCTAAAAGACGTTTCTATAACAAATAGAAGCCGAAACGTCCCAATATACTCTATCATACTTAGAAGCCGTCTTACATTTGTAGCCATGCGCATGCGCAGTTGAAAATAGGCCAAGATATTTAGTTAATTGTAAAAAGGAAAATAAAAAGAAGTTCAATTGAAATAAATCGCTGAGAAATTCGAATTTTCATAGTTTCTGATTGGCTATTAGTGTAGGACAACTTCTCAAGTCTACTTGAATTTCGCATTTCCATATAGTTTTAAGTACATAATCATTGTATTGTCACTTTTTGTCGGAAGAAATAATTTCGGGAACTTATGAAGAAAATGACTGTATTATAATTATAATTACTCATAACAATAACATAATATTTCATTCCAGGTTTAAAAGTTTTTTCCAGTGAGAAGGCAATTTTCATCTGTAGTAAGTGTAGTGTTTAAGAAGAAAAGAGAAGATGAATGAAGAAGCCTCGTCTGTATTGATATCGAGAATGCTGGATCATCTCGGGTATGGGTTATCTATGGTTCACTTTCGACAGCACTTTTACGCTAGCACTAATAAATTGGTAGATACGTTTTATAATTTTATAGCGGGGAGTAAGGCTGAAGGTCTTACAAATCCGTTGGAAAGTGACTATGATGAGATGTTTGTACCACTGAATATCATTTGTACAGACAATCCCCCAAGTTATGTAAATATGGAAAACATTTCAATATTTAAGCTAGATATGGAGTACACGGCTCCAGGTTACACAAGACTGATACTTGAAAAACTTGGTAACAGTAGACCGCCAGGACTGCTAGAATCCCTGACTGAGTCAATATCCGGTAATGTGTATATGTCCAGTGATACATGGCGAGACGAATGGCGGAAACGTTTTCAGGATGATGATACTTTAACTTTCTCTTTACAAAGTCAGGGACCATCTAATCCTGTACATGGCACCGCTGGGCTTGATGGAGACACGGTTGCTGGAATAATATGCGAATGTCCTGATTTACTGCAGTCCTGGATAGATCGTCCACGTAAATATAATTGGCCGAATGAAGATGTCGTGCGAGAGATTTATACAATGGAAGCTCATGCTGTTCCTGTTGGATATAAAGGAAGTCAGTTTCAGTTCTTAGAATGGAGAATCTGTTTCACCAAAGCGGAAATTAAACTAATCCAAAATTTCAATGACTGTCAAGTCAAACTGCTCGTTTTGTTAAAGTGGATAGCTAAAAGTTATTTGAAGCCAAGATGCAAGGAAATGACGTCATATGTGATAAAAAATCTCGTGATGTGGATGGCAGAAAAACTACCGGATCACTATTTTACTGAACAAAATCTAATAAATACCGTACACATTTCACTGAGAACATTGAAGCATTGTCTGATACGGAAGTGCCTTCCAAGCTACATGATTGCTGACAGAAATTTACTTGCAGACCGGATTACAGATCGTGAAAGATTAAGTTTATGTTTAAGGGTGGATTTATTGCTGAGAGAAGGACCCACGGCTGTTATCAAGTGTGGAAAATTAAGGAATGCATTTAATATGTTGCTCAGATCTCCAGAAACATTTTTTTCGTTCACGCAGAGACAACTTGAGTGTAATATCTTATACCTAATTAGCGTATATGCTTCTAGACAAGGATGGCAGATTGAGTTTACACTAATTTGTAGGATGACCCTCCTTATTATGCCGGACTAGTTTAACATATGTATTTCTGGAGCGGATCCAATTACAACTTATTCTGATCGATATAAAAAAATGCTGTCATAATTTCAAAACCTCAAGCAACAAACTGAAGTGTGATTTTCAACTTCAAGTTAATATCTTAAACACACTTGCCATATTTGGTTAAAGAGAAGGATGTCATATATTGTGATTACAATATGTTGTAGGGGGATTTTCCTCCTTATGATGCCAGACTTTATTAACATAATTACTTCTGGGACAGACATATTTGCAACTTGTTTTGATAGATATAAGAAAATGTTGTCATAGTTTCAAATTCTCAAGCAAAAAGTTAAAGTGTGTTTTATCCAGCTTTAAGAACAGTTGAATAATATATTTCAATAATGTCAAAAATACCCGCAACGCCCGATGTGATCTATTTGCTTAAACACTAGGTAAAACTATGCCAGAGACAATTAAACTGTTTGTTTCAGGGGCAGAGTTCTCCACCTTCTTAAAAATTAAACAAATGATATCATAGTTTCACAAATATGACCAACAAGTCGAAGTGTGACTTTTTAATCTTGGATAATGCAATAGTTCTTAGCATCATTAAATAATACTGAGAGAATAATACACGGGTTAAGGGGCCGGGGCGCGATTGTCGGCCCGAGGGGAGCATAACGGCCTAAGGAAATATGGTGTCTGCTCTGATGTAAATGCTTTGAACACTCGATGAATTAATTTATTTTTAGTTATTGTTATTTAAGTCATATATTGCATCAATATAACATTACAAGTTTTAGCTTTCAAAAAAGCTAGTCGGTAATTAGCATAACCTTTTTAACACAAGAGCCATGTTACATATAGTTAATCCCCCCGTCGGAAAAAAGTTACCTGAAAGTTGTACTTTCATATAATTTACCCGGAGAGGAAATCCTTTTAAGGTTTGGAGATAAGCTACGGACAAAATTTATCAATTAAATCTGATAAAGGGGAATAACTCTAAAAATAGGCAAGGTAGAGTTATTGGACTTGCACACTGCACTACCTATCAATGTGCTCTGTCAGTATAAAAAATTTTTAATAAATTTCCTCAAGTAGTTTTGGAGTTATGCTCCGGACAAAATTTATCAACTAAATCTGATAACAAAGAATAACTCTAAAAAGGCAAGGTAGAGTTATTGGACTAGCACACTGCACTACCTACCAAAATGCTCTGTTAGTGTAAGAAGTTTGAATAAAATCCCTCAAGTTGTTTTTGAGTTATGCTCTGGAAAAAATGTATCAAGTAAATGTGATAAAGGGGAATAACTATAAAAAAGGCAAGGTAGAGTTATTGCACCTGCACTATGCACTACCTACCAATGTGCTCTGTCAGTGTAAGAAATTTGAATAAAATCCCTTAAGTAGTTTTGGAGTTATGCTCCGGACATATTTAATCAAGTAAATATGATAAAGAGGAATAACTGTAAAAATAGGCAAGGTAGAGTTATTGTTCTTGCACATTGCACTACCTACCAATGTGCTCTGTCAGTGTATGAAGTTTGAATAAAATCCCTCAAGTAGTTTTGGACTTAGGCTCCGGACAAAATCTATCAAGTAAATATGATAAAAAGGAATAACTCTAAAATAGGGAAGGTAGAGTTCTTGTTCTTGCACACTGCACTACCTACTAATGTGCTCTGTCAGTGTATGAAGTTTGAATAAAATCCCTCAAGTAGTTTTGGAGTTATGCCTCGGACAAAATTAATCAAGTAATTCTGATAAAGGGGAATAACTCTAAAAATCGGCATGGTAGAGTTAAAGTTCTTGTACACTGCACTACCTACCAATCTGCTCTGTCAGTGTATAAAGTTTGAATAAAATCCCTCAGGTAGTTTTGGAGTTATGCTCCGGACAAAATTTATCAAGTAAATATGATAAAGAGGAATAACTCTAAAACAAGGGAAGGTGGAGTTATTGTTTTTGCACTCTGCACTTCCTACCAATGTGCTCTGTCAGTGTATGAAGTTTGAATAAAATCCCTCAAGTAGTTTTGAAATTATGCTTCGGACAAAATTTATCAAGTAAATATGATAAAAGGGGAATTACTTTAAAAAAGGCAGGGTAGATTTATTGTTCTTGCACACAGCACTACCTACCAATGTGCTCTGTCTGTGTATGAACTTTGAATAAAATCCCTTTAGTAGTGTTGGACTTATTCTCTGGACAAAATTGATCAAGTAAATATGATAAAGGGCAATCACTCTAAAAATAGGCAAGATAGACTTATTGTTCTTGCACAATGAACTACCTACCGTTGTGCTCTGTCAGTTTATGAAGTTTGAATAAAATCCCTCCAGTACTGCACACTTCCTGAAAGTCGCCGGACCGTCGGACCTGTCCAGTAAAATTTGGACTGGTCTGATGTGATTTCCAATGATGTAGGACCGGGTGTCCGGCAAAAATTTGATCTGCATATTCCAATTTTAATCGCTAAACTACAATTTTACTCGCTGTTTTGATTCGAGACTGTTTCGAGGGAAATGAGTGAGGAAATCCGAATGAAATATTTGACAATTCGTACCACTGAAAAAAACACATTTAATACTGTGTTTTGCTTATTTAATGTGTTAAATGTTTCAGTCAGACAGAATTTGTTTCGGTCAGACAGATTTTCACATCTTGTCTGACCACATGTCTGACACTTTTTTACAACTTTCAGGAAGTCTGTTTGCTTATTTAATGTGTTAAATGTTTCAGTCAGATAGAATTTGTTTCGGTCATACAGATTGTCACATCTTGTCTGACCACATGTCTGACACTTTTTTACAACTTTCTGGAAGTCTGTAGCGATCATTACACTCAAACATCTGGACCCAGGCATGTATACAAATGCTTGACACAAACTATTGGACTGCGAAAACTAAATAAAATAAATAAATTTTCAAATTTATACCAATTAAGTAATGGTCAAAACGGCTTCACCATGCAACACATTTGAATTTGTAACAGTTACTTGTTTCACAGAGCAATTATTCCTAAAATCTGAAATAAATATTTAGTGGTAAACACGGCTTCGCCGTGCTTCCTATTTAAATCATTCTACACTATGCCTCATTTGTTTATGTAATGTAGCTCTAAAGTCTAATAATTTTTATTTTTTGTAAATGAAGCATTATTCAGATAGCATTTGGTAAACACAGCTTTACTATGCCTCAAATTTCAACTTGTATTAGCAGAGTAGCTGTAAGCTATATCTGAGAACCTTGGGTTCGAGTCCTGATCATGAATACACATCTTCAATGCCATTAGCTGGTCAGATTTCATAAAATTTTGACCAGTTCTGTCCCTTCTACAATATCCAGAGATAATTCAACGCAATACCTAATCGCTTTCCCACACCAAATTAAAACGAAAGCAATCGATATTACTATCGTAACTGCAACGTTAAACTTACTGTTCATGTTGATGATTGCAGTAAAAAAATAATAAAAAGTCGTAAATTTCTAATCTTTAGAATGTTGGGGAAACCGGTGTAATTGTCACTTTGCCACTCTGTATTTTAATTAATGAACCAAAATCGAACAACTACCGTAATACGCATCGCTACGGTGGAGTCTAACTGTTAGACCTTAACTCTGTGACAATATTAGGTTTTAATCAATGTAGAAACTTATTTACCTTCATTTTTTTGCGAGTTTAATCTTAATTGTTATTTAACATATGGAAGAAAAACATCTGAAAATGTGAATCGAGAAACAAAATGGCGGCTTTTCAGTTTTAAAATCCGGAAGCAAGCCACCTGGACTATGCACCCGGATGAAAGTCACATTGTCCAATCAGAAGCCTTATTTTGCGACACGGTTTCAAAGTTTCAAGGTACTCCTTTTTGCTCATGCGCAATACCGTAATCAGACAGAATTTGTTTCGGTCATACCGTAATCGGATATTTTAATAAAAAACAAGTCAAAGCTGACCACATACCTTTCCGGGTCAAAATAAACATCGACAGAACCGTCAATGGAAGTAAGCAGAACAATTTACTCGTTTCACCAGCGGTGATGGTTGTGCGCGATCACCAGCCCACCCCCCTATCCCCCCATGATATAAATACTCGTATAGTCTATTTTAATTTCGCATCCTCATACAGTTTTAATAATTGAATGTTATTTCGTTTGATGATACCATTTAATCTCAAGAACTTGAGAAGAAAATCACTGTATTATAATTATCTAAAATAATTACCTTATATTTCATTCCATTTTCAAACAATGATTTCAAGAGAGAAGACAATCTGTGCGTGATCAATGTAGTATTTCAAAAGGAAAGAGAAGATGAATGACGAAGCATCGTCTGTATTGATATCGAGAATGCTGGATCATCTCGGGTATGGATTACCTGTGGTTCACTTACGACAGCAACCTTTTGCTACCTTTCGTAAATTGGAAAATGGGTTTTATTTGTTTACAGCAGGAAGTAAGCCTGAAGGTCTTACAAAGCCGTACGAAAGTGACGCTGATATCGTGCATGTACCACTGGACATAGTTTGTACAGATAAACCAAAACATTATTTAAATATGGAAAACATTTCAATATTTAAGCTGAATATGACGTACATGGCTCCAGGCTACACGAGACTGATACTAGAAAAACTTGGTAACAGTATACCGCGTGAACTGCTCGAATCCCTGACTGAGCCAATATCCGGTAATGTGTATATGTCCAGTGATACATGGCGAGAAAAATTTAGGAAAAATCTCCCGGATTATGATTTTTTAACCTTCTCTCAACAAAGTCAGGGACCATCTATTCCTTTACATACTATACTTGGACTTAATCAAGACAATGTTCATGGAATAATATGCGATTGTCCTGATTTACTTCAGTCCTGGATAGATCGTCCACGTAAATATAACTGGCCGAATGAAGACGTCGTGCGGGCGATATCTACAATGGAAGCTCATGATGTTCCTGTTGGATATAAAGAAAGTCAGTTTCAGTTCTTAGAGTGGAGAATCTGTTTCACCAAATGGAAATTAAACTTATCCAACATTTCAATGACGTTCAAGTGAAAGTGCTCGTTTTGTTAAAGTCGATAGCTAAATGTTATTTAAAGCCAATTTGCAAGGAAATGACGTCATTTGTGATGAAGAATCTCGTTATGTGGATGGCAGAAAAACTACCAGAGCACTGTTTCACTGAACAAAAGCTATTAAATACCTTAAACATTGCACTCAGAACATTGAAGCATTGTCTGGTTCGGAAGTGCCTTCCAAGCTACATGATTGCTGACAGAAATTTATTGGCAGACCGGCTTACGGATCGTGAGAGATCAAGGTTATGTTTAATGATCAATTTATTGCTGAGAGAAGGGCCTCAGGCAGTTATCAGGTGTGGGAAATTAAGAAACGCGTTTAATATGCTGCTCAGATCTCCGGAAACATTCTTCACGTTCACGCAGCGACAACTTCAGTTTAATATGTTATACCTACTTTGCGGATTTGCTTATAAACAAGGATGGCATCAACTTTGGTTTACTCTATTATGTAGGATGGTCCTCCTTGCTATGCCAGACTCAGTTATCATATTAACTTCTGCGGGAGACCCAGTAGCAACTTTCATGAATATATTAAAAAAAATGTTGTCGTAGTTTCAAAACCTCAAGCAACTAATTAAAGAGTGATTTTAATCCAGCTTTGAGAACCATTGAATAATACATGACAATACCGTCTGCTGTCAAGAAGGTTACTACGACTACCGATGAATTAATCATTATGGCATCTTCTTGCGTACACACTAGGTTAAATCTACACCAGACTTACCTGTTTGTTTCTTACCCTGAAGAAGGCTTTTATGGCCGAAACGTTGGTGAGGTGAAATTCATATACGTGAAAATTTTAATCGTGTTTAGTATTGTTTTTACTCCTTTTCTTTCTAAGAAGATTCGTCCTTTTTTTCTCAGGTCTACGCCCCTCGTGATTTATTCTTAAATGTTATGGACATGCCTTGGAAACTAAGTGCTAAGAAGAAAAAGTTGTTGATCATTATTCCAGATTATATATTTAAATTTATTCAATATTTCTACCCGGTGAGTTAAATGTTCGGAATTCGAATGAAATATAAACCCCAGAAATTGATTTTTACTTGTTTGTTTATAACTAAATTTATATTTATTATACAATGATAAATTCTCTGTTCTGTGTTGAGGCGAAAGGAATAAAGGTGTTTCTCCTGTTCTGCTGGCTGAATAGATTACAGTTGTTGTTTAATTATCACCCCTTTTCTCGTATTACCAAAATAAATTGTCCCGGAATGTTGCAAGACAGAACTATACGTTAAAGTTCACTATTAGTCCGTACCGTCCAGACGTTAAACGTCTCCGACAAAAAGCATGTCTGCGTCGTTCTCCACGCTTAGTTTTAGCGTTAGCAGACAAAATAAATTCGTAAAAAAATAAGTGAAGACCTTTATATGGAGTATTTCCGAACTATGGCAGATGATATTCCATATAAGATCATTTTATAATAGACCGTTGTAACTTGAAATGTCCAGTCGGCGACTTTGGAATCCAGCCTTGGCAATAATGCATTAACCTACTCTACAAGCCATCCAACATTGTATCGCAATAGCAGAACTAAAATATTTCCATTTTATCCACGACCTGTGCAAAAGATTATAAAACTGAGATTTAAAACCTGTCTCAAATCTCAAGTATCTGGTCGGCTTACACGGCGACCAATCTCCAATTCAGCCAATGAGATGCTTGAGATTTGTGACTGGTTTCCAATCTCAGTTTTATCAGCGTGGGTTATGTCCACAACACTTACATTTTAAAATGCAGCGTGAGTTCGTGGCGACATGTCGCATGGGGACGCCGATAATGGGGAAGAAGGCGCCGTTTTAAAAAGATTACCTCGTAAACTTGAACACCAACAGTAGCAGTTATTTTCGAACGAGCAATTCTCAAAGTTAGGACATTTCTAAATCCAGGGTGAAATTGTGTCGGCCTGGCCGTTGTGCTAAATCAAAACCACGATCGGACATTAACTGCTATTGGCATAGTTTCCATTGTGTCGGCCTGGACCGTTGTGCTAACGCAAAACCACGAACGGACATTAACTGCTTATGGCATAGTATCCATTGTGTCAGACTGGTCCGTTGTGCTAACGCAAAACCACCAACGGATATAACTGCTAAATTAAATGGTCTAGTTTCCATTGTGTCGGCCTGGACCGTTGTGCTAACGCAAAACCACGATCGGACATTCACTGCTAACGACATAGTCTCCATTGTGTCGGCCTGGTCCGTTGTGCTAACGCAAAACCACGAACGGACATTCACTGCTAATGGCATAGTTTTCATTGTGTCGGCCTGGTCCGTTGTGCTAACGCAAAACCACGAACGGAAATTAACTGCTAATGGCATAGTTTCCATTGTGTCGGCCTTATTCGTTGTGCTAACTCAAAACCGCGAACGGATATTTACTGCTTATAGCATAGTTTCCATTGTGTCAGCCTGGTCCGCTGTATTTACGCAAAACCGCGAACGGACATTAACTGCTAATGGCATAGTTTTCATTGTGTCGGCCTTGTCCGTTGTATTTACGCAAAACCACGAACGGATATTAACTGCTAACGACATAGTTTCCATTGTGTCGGCCTGGTCCGTTGTACTTACGCAAAACCACGAACGGATATTAACTGCTAATGACATAGTTTCCATTGTGTCGGCGTGGTCCGTTGTGCTAACGCAAAACCACGAACGAATTTTAACTGCTAATGGCATAGTTTCCATTGTGTCGGCCTGGTCCGTTGTGCTACCGTAAAACCACGAACGGATTTTGACTGCTAATGGCATAGTTTCCATCGTGTCGCCCTGGTCCCTTGTGCTAACGCAAAACCACTAACGGACATTAACTGCTAATGGCATAGTTTCAATTGTGTCAGACTGGTCCGTTGTGCTAATGCAAAAACACGAACGGATATGAACTGCTAATGGCATAGTTTCCATTGTGTCGGCCTGGTCCGTTGTGTTAACGCAAAACCACGATCCGACATTAACTGCTAATGACATAGTTTTCATTGTGTCGTCCTGGTTCGTAATGCTAACGCAAAACCACGAACGGACATTAACTGCAAATGGAATAGTTTCAATTTTGTCAGCCAGGTCCGTTGTGCTAACGCAAAAGTACGAACGGATCACTGGCGCTTGTCCAGCCGCCCCACCCCTGCCAACCCTTACTAATACGCCCTTTTTTGTAAAAATGGTGTCGAGTCACTAATATTATTCCATTCTATTAAAATATGCAAAAATACACCGTCAAAATCGTATTCTAAAAAAAAATGGTAGAACTATTGACGTAGTCCGGGACATACTTTGTACACAAATTGTTCGTACAATCAGAAAACAAAACAAAACAAAAGCGTCTGGGAATTCCGGAAGTCGCACGGAGGTGAAGAATCTATGAACAAATAACCTGCATTTCAGAGGCCGTTTTTTTGTTGAATATTACGCGTATTTCGAGCTTTTGGTGAGACTTTTTGACATTTACTGTTAGATCATACCCTCTTGCGTTGAACCAAACAGCTGTCTAGCTGGAACCCACAGAAATGTATAAGAAACAGCCTCTCGAACGAGGTTAGGGTCTGGAGCCGTTCCTGACCATTATTCAATTATATACATATAAATATAATTTTTTTTGAATACGATTTTGACGGTGTATTTTTGTATATTTTAATAAAATGGAATAATATTAGTGACTTGACACCATTTTTACAAAAAAAGGCGTACTAGTAAGGGTTGGCATGGGGTGGGTGGCTGGTCAAGCGCCAGTGGAACGGATATTAACTGCTGATGGCGTAGTTTCCATTGTGTCGGCCTGGTCCGTTGTGCTTACGCAAAACCACGAACGGACATTAACTGCTAATGGCATAGTTTCCATTGTGTTGGCCTGGTTCGTTGTGTTAACGCAAAACCACGAACGGACATTAACTGCTAATGGCATAGTTTCAATTGTGTCAGCCAGGTCCGTTGTGCTAACGCAAAACTACGAACGGACATTAACTGCTAATGGCATAGTTGCAATTGTGTTAGCCAGGTCCGTTGTGCTAACTCAAAAATACGAACGGATATTAACTGCTAATGGCGTAGTTTCCATTGTGTCGGCCTGGTCCGTTGTGCTAACGCAAAACCACAAACGGATATTAACTGCTAATGGCATAGTTTCCATTGTGTCGGCCTGGTCCGTTGTGCTAACGCAAAACCACGAAAGGACATTAACTGCTAATGGCATAGCATTCATTGTGTCGGCCTGGTCCGTTGTGCTAACGCAAAACCACGAACGGACGTTAACTGCTAATGGCATAGTTTCCATTGTGTCGGCCTGGTCCATTGTGCATACTCAAATCCACGAACGGACATTAACTGCTAATGGCATAGTTATCATTGTCGGCCTGGTCCGTTGTGCATACCCAAAACCACGAACGGACATTAACAGCTAATGGCATAGTTTCCATTGTGTCGGCCTGGTTCGTTGTGCTAACGCAAAACCACGAACGGACGTTAACTGCTAATGGCATAGTTTCCATTAAGTCGGCCTGGTCCATTGTGCATACTCAAATCCACGAACGGACATTAACTGCTAATGGCATAGTTATCATTGTCGGCCTGGTCCGTTGTGCATACCCAAAACCACGAACGGACATTAACTGCTATTGGCATAGTTTCCATTGTGTCGGCCAGGTCCGTTGTGCTTATTACAAACCACGGACTGACATTTACTGCTAATGGCATAGTTTTAATTGTGCCGGCCTTGTCCGTTCTGCTTATTACAAACCACGGACTGACATTAACTGCTAATGGCATAGTTTTCATTAAGTCGGCCTGGTCCGTTGTGCAAACGCAAAACCACGAACGGACATTTACTGCTTTTGGCATAGTTTCCATTAAGTCGGCCTGGTCCGTTGTGCATACTCAAATCCACGAACGGACATTTACTGCTAATGGCATAGTTATCATTGTCGGCCTGGTCCGTTGTGCATACTCAAAACCACGAACGGACATTAACTGCTAATGGCATAGTTATCATTGTCGGCCTGGTCCGTTGTGCATACTCAAAACCACGAACGGACATTAACTGCTAATGGCATAGTTATCATTGTCGGCCTGGTCCGTTGTGCATACTCAAAACCACGAACGGACATTAACTGCTAATGGCATAGTTATCATTGTCGGCCTGGTCCGTTGTGCATACTCAAAACCACGAACGGACATTAGCTGCTAATGGCATAGTTTTCATTGTGTCGGCCTGGTCCGCTGTGCTAACGCAAATACACGAACGAACATTAACTGCTAATGGCTTAGTTTCCATTGCGTCGGCCTCAAAACCACGAACGGATATTAACTGCTAATGGCATAGTTTGCATTGTGTCGGCCTGGACCGTTGCGCTTACTGAAAACCAAGAACGGATATTAACTGCTAACGACATAGTTTCCATTGTGTCGGCCTGGTCCGCTGTGCTTACGCAAAACCACGAACGGATATTAACTGCTAACGACATAGTTACCATTGTGTCGGCCTGGTCCGCTGTGCAAACGCAAAACCACGAACGGACATTAACTGCTTTTGGCATAGTTTCCATTAAGTCGGCCTGGTCCGTTGTGCATACTCAAATCCACGAACGGACATTAACTGCTAATGGCATAGTTATCATTGTCGGCCTGGTCCGTTGTGCATACTCAAAACCACGAACGGACATTAACTGCTAATGGCATAGTTATCATTGTCGGCCTGGTCCGTTGTGCATACTCAAAACCACGAACGGACATTAACTGCTAATGGCATAGTTTCCATTGTGTCGGCCTGGTCCGCTGTGCTAACGCAAATACACGAACGGACATTAACTGCTAATGGCATAGTTTTCATTGTGTCGGCCTGGTCCGCTGTGCTAACGCAAAACCACGAACGGATATTAACTGCTAAGGACATAGTTTCCATTGTGTCGGCCTGGTCCGCTGTGCTAACGCAAATACACGAACGGACATTAACTGCTAATGGCATAGTTTTCATTGTGTCGGCCTGGTCCGCTGTGCTAACGCAAAACCACGAACGGATATTAACTGCTAACGGCATAGTTTCGAGCAGTAGCTGTTAAATGCTATTGACGTAATTTCTTGCCAGAGTTAATTAACTGCTACTGCCATTTTCTTGAATTTCTGGAAAACCCTAACATTATTTCTGACGAATCGGCACTTATGAATGTGTCCACTATATACTTATTTCATTTATGAGTTGTTTTGGCATATTGTCCATGAATTTCAGAGTTCTCATACAAATAGTTTTTCCTTTGTTTTTGTAAATGCTTGGTCATTATAACATGAATGCGCTAGCAAACATTAGTACATCCTTAGATAAATACATTTCTAAAATCTAGGTGGCAATGAGTATGTTGCCCAAAACTAATTTTTTAATTTTCGCCAGTTTTTCACGAATTGCAACGTTAGTGCCCCCTTAAAACATTTGTAAAGTGGACAAACTAATTAGCTGAAACTAATTAGCTAAAAATGAATATGCAATTAAGATGAAACGATAGGAATACTCCCAGAAGCCAGTTCTTCGAATAAGACCAGGCGAGCCTCCATGTTGTTTTTTTCCGACATGGCAGCACCCATATAATTTTAATTTCCGGTTTCGTTGTCTCGCTATTCCGGAGCAAATCTTGAGCAAAAAGAAACGCTTCATCTAAGACAAAGTAGAAATCATACTTCTGGTAAGAAGTGGGGTTGATAAATCAATGGATGAAACCGAATACAAACATTGTTCAAGTTTCATGATTATTGCACATACAATACACTGTTTTTATCACACACTATGGCGTGTGGAACGTTGCAAAATTCAAAAAATATTTTTATGTGATATAATTTTATATTTATATTTAAACATTTTTCATTTATGTTGTAAAAAATAATATTTATATGGTAAAAATCAGCATTTATATTGTATAAAAGTATTTATGTTGTAAAAATAAATATTCATGTGGTAAAATTCCGCATTTGCATTGTATAAAAATATTTGTATTTACATTCAAAACATATTTTATATTTATAAAAATATTGTTGTTGTAAAAATGACACGTTTATATTCTATAAAAAGCAAACAAAAATATTTGTTCAATAATTGCATCATGGGTAATGATTGTAACGAACGATTTCATTGGAAGATGTACCGAACATGGCTGCGTATTGATGAAGACAGGCGGCGGACGCCAGTACCCGGTCCTAATTTCACAGTCCGACACACACTCTGTACCTAGTCTATGAAATCAATCCACAATAACAACCTGAAACAGAACTCAGTGATTACTGTAAACATATTGCTATAAGCTACTCAGGCAACACAAATTCAGGCTATGAAGAACTCCGGAAAAAATCCAAGGAACACTGAAACACGGTCCATTTATCACTTTTGCACAGTCGGCAGAGGCAAAAATCACGAAAACTAAAATCTTGCAAAATATTAATGTTTAACCGACAACTCCCAGAAATGGTTGCTTTCAAACCAGCTGAAACAGCAGATTAAAAAAAGCCAATAGCTGTCATCCCTACCGATTTTCCGCAAAATAAATCCAAAAACATGCAACTGAATTTCTGACGAGGAAACAAATTACTATACAGGATTTCCCTAGTTTCGAATTCAAGCCCCTGCATCACACTGATCATCACCTGGCTGCTTTTGGTTTTTAATAGTTATTAAACAAATATATTCTTAATACTTTGAAAACACAAAATCTGTATCTATAATTAATTTAGGCTTGATAAATGTCAAAATATCTTTATACGGCAAAAGCCCGGGCGCGAAGCGCCCGGGCGTTGCCGCTTATAGGTTACACGTATTTTTATTTAAAAACAATCAAATTTATTCAAAAATCGTATGTAATTATTGTTTAGACAATGTTAGAGGGTATAAACCCGTGTCCTTTTTTGGCGGCCATTGGGCCGGAAGTTGAAATCTTTTTTTAAGATATTTAAACGAAAATTTAAATTTATCTAGAAGATAATTATTTTCAATGCCCATCTTAAAAAACCTTGAAGTTTATACAATTAAATTGTCTTACAATAAAGTAGTTTTCTTGGTTCACAGTTTTTCAATTCCAAAACGAATGCCTGCACACCCAAACATTCACGCCGTCTGCTTCTAATCTCCACTGTGGAGAGTTGGGTTTCAGCTAAAAACTAGATTCTGGAAGACTATCACACAGTCTTTATCATTGGATAGACTCCCAGACAGCTTTGTACATCGAAATCTTTTTAGTATATATCTGTACTGCTTATCATTTGGGATGTATACACATTTGTTTTGACTTTTGTGTCTGGCTTAATGGCACAGACAGTAATTTACATTTACAGTCCCTGAAGGCATACACATTTAAATGCATTTCCAGTCCATAGATAGACTAAATCAAATAGTCTATTTTCATGTGTGTGTTTTTTCCTGTGATTTCAAAGATTCCTTTCTGTATCACAGTTATTACTCAAATTTATGTGTATTATTCACAAATATACAAATTATGCAGCTTCACCAAAGTTAAAGAAAGGCTTTATTTTCCCAACCTTTGAGACTATTATATATTTTTTGGAAGATTTTCTGTTCAATTACTTGCCATCTGTATGGGGGAGTGTATGACCTTCATATCATTGATATTATCTGGCCTTTCAGCACTACAAATTAAAATATTCATGTCAGACAAAGTCAATAAGAAATCAAAATCTCTGCATAGCCTATAAAAAAGTATGCAGTACAGCCATTGTTTTGCGTATTAGAATTTTCTAATTTCAATCACTCTAGGATCAAAATAATTAAAGGATGACATAACCCACACAAAAAAGTGAAATATGCAACTTTTCTCATTAAAGAACGATAAAAATACAAATACAAGTGGATAATTTTGTAATTCTAACCTTAACACACAGATCACATGTGTGACATGCAAGGGCATAAACATAATATAGAACTTGAAAAAAAGGATTATTTTGCAAAGATAAAATTCTCTTGAAGAGGTCTCTCTGAACATTACATCAAACATAAATCAGCAAGATCACTAGAGAAGTAGTTGCAGGAAGACCTATACAGAAAAGATAGGCAATCATACTGAGATGTTCAAAATGAGAAGTGCAAACTTTTCCCATAAGATCAACACAATATCATGTGATCAATCAGCTACACGTCGTGTTGAGAACACACCTCTATAAAATCATTTATAGATGATCTTGCTTATTGTTGTCATGAAAACTGACAACATGGGATTTTGTTAATATTCTCCAACTGCCTGTTAATGCAAAATGACTGTAGGAAAATGGTGTTTGGAAAAAAAGGTTAATAAATCTGAAAAAACTCATCTATCTCTATTGTGCTTCTTTCATCATCATTTAGCAAATTAATTTTGGGGAAAGCTTAAACATATTTGAGAGTCAAATTAAAAAAAAAAATTTAATGCCTAAATGCAGAGATCAGAATTCCTTGTCATATTTCTAGTAGAGGCTCCATCATGCAAACACTCTTTGGCTGTGTGGGGAGGCAGTGTATGCTGGATGTGGCCATTCCTGATATGCATTTTTCATTTTTTTTGGTATGAAATGAAAACAACTGTATGACAAACTGATCACAAAACTTGTAAAGAACTATAAAATAACATGGTGGTTACTGTTCAGTGTTGTTAGCTCTGAAAATAAATAAAGTTTGAATTGAACTAATGTGTGTAAATAGGCTGAAATAACTAAAAGTCACACTGTATAACATTCATCAGTGCACATGAACAGGCTCAATGAAACCAAGCCTCCAATATTTTCATATTTTTCTTGTTCATTTGCTAGTCTGGATTACCTGCCCCAACACTATGTTATCACCCGTACTGTTTGATAGTACGACGGGTACCAGACTAGTTCATTTGCTTGCAAAGTTCTCCATTAGCTTGTAAAGAGAAAATGTTCATGCCAGATAATGTACATATGATTTAAGCAAATTAACTATTTTTATTATTGTGATTAATCCATGTAAAATCCAATTGGTAAAATTATGTTTGTAACTAAAATGTTGTTATATAATAAATAAGTAGTTAGAACTCATGTTCATTAAGGTAAACTTTGCGCACAGAAATTACCAGTATTTTATGTTGAATCAGTTATCTACAGGGCTGCCAACAGCAAATTGTGAAAAAAGAGGACTATGCACCGGGGATCAAGGGGGCCGCGTTAGCCCCCGAAGCTCCTGGTTTCTAGCTGTTTTGGTGGGCTTAGAACCCAATCTCCTGCAATGTTTTTTTTTTCTCATTGAGAGTATCATCATCTTCTATTTATTGATATACAAATGAAAAATTCTCTTACAGTAATATTTATTCCTTTTTAATCTCTGTCTAGAAAACAAGATATATGTATGCATAACAAGTATGTGAACTTGTTTAAAAGCAAAAAGCTTTTTGTCTAAAAACAACATTTCTTTTTTGCAAAGTTTGCAGAACACCAGACCAAGAGAAGCAAGCGTAACGTAATCAACTTCGATAAGAATAGATTTAGTCCACTTTGACTTCTAACCACTTAAAATTAAATTTGTTGACAACACCTCTGTCTATTTCTTTAATCCTTTCTGTGTCTTTTAAAAGAGCAATTTCCATTTTATTATATAAATTTCTAATCTTCCGATTTTAGAGAATTGTATCTTTTTGCAAGCCGTTTCTCAGAAATTCTCTACCTCCTACCCCTCCCCATTTTTTTTGGATTTATGGACATCGATCTCAAAATTGACCCCAAATCTGAAAATCTGCAGCTCTAAATCTAAAAACTGGCTTTGTTTACAAGCAATTTATTATTTTTTTAATGGCATTTAAGGCTTTTGCCGCAACTAGGCATAGCCTAATTCATATTAGTATCCCCTATTTCATACTTTCTATATGGCCAGTTCGAGTAAGTGGCTATCTTACTGGTATGCGCTTCCACATGTTGTACACACCTTGTGAAGGCAGCCATGTTTTCCGCGTAGAATATCGTGGTCCAATGAAATCGTTCGTTACAAATGTTATTCATTTGGTATCCCATGATGCCATTATTAAACATAAATATTTTTTTCACTTTATCGAATACAAATGCGGGTTTCATACCATACAAAATTTATTTTTACCATATAAATATATGCGTTTCAAATATAAATAAAAAATATAGAACATAAATACTTTTATACAATATAAATGCTGATTTTTATCATATAAATATTATTTTTACAACATAAATGAAAAATGTTTAAATATAAATATAAAATTATATCACATAAAAATATTTTTTGAATTTTGCAACGTTCCACACGCCATACACACACAGTGAAATTAATTTGCGTGTAGAGCAAATTCAAGAAGCGTTTCCTTTGTGATCCAGTTTATTATATAATACCCATCCAAATATAGTTTTTCGAGAGAGTTTTCATCCATTAAAATAGTAACTTTCGAAATGTTTATATTCATACGCGCACTACTTGTTCAAGCGTATAGATACCGTTCAAAATTTTGGACATTGTGAAACGCCCATGTTGTATAGTAGCGGAGATAGCCGAAGTTTGCCGATTACGAAACAAATGATAGTGATGACTTCGTTAAAGGATAAGGTAGTCTTAATAACAGGTAGGATTGATAATTTTATTGAAAACGATCAAACGTATGCATTGTATATCGTTGGATACGAATTTACCTGTCTGAGGTGTTAATTTTGGAGATGTTAATAATATAGTTGCAATGGCGTAACTGAGAATGGAAATCAGTCTCAAAGCTCAAGCATCTGATTGGCTTAAATTTTTAGCGACCAGTCTCTCAGTTTTATAACCTTTTCAAAAAGCTCCTAGAGGAAAATTTAACCAGCCCGACGGTCAAAATTTATGTGATCTGACGAAACGTTTTGTTGATTACACAACCTGTAGTGTGTATATTGATCGGAACTTAACTATCCGGATTGTGTTGTTATTTGTTAAATAGTTAAACAGATCGGCGACTAACAAGTTAAGGCGTCGCAAACATTGCAAATAGCAAACACACGCTAATATTTCAAAAATGAATTTTGGAGAGAATACTTATTGCCAACTAGATTTTAGTAAAGAAATATATTTAGCTACGGATGTAGTTAATGTTTGCAAGCTCAATTTAGTCTAATTCATGTTCTAATTATCAAGCACATACTAAAACAAAAGAAAAACCGTTTGCATGAGAACTCGAATTTCGGTTTGAACCAGGAAGTAAGTTTTCATCGAATATTTTTGAAAACCCTAACATTATTTAGACGAATTGGCACTAAACATTGTAGACCAGCATAAACTTATTTCAGATATGAGTTGGTTTGGTATATTGTCCATGAATTTCAGAGTTCTCATGCTTTCAACTACTTTTACTTGAACTCAAAGAAATAGTTCACCATTTACATTTACAATAGCTTGGGTTTCTTCGGTTTTAATGAAAGATAGTGAAGATTTCTGTCATTTGTTTTACCGCAAGCTTTCAAATTCATAATTATGACTGTATATAATAGGGCTGGTAAAAAATCTTGACATTGAGCCTTTCACACAGATGCAAAGTGAGTGTAAGGAACGACAACGGTGTGGGGGGGGGGGGGGGTGGGAGGCAGCATCGTTGATTCGCCACGTGGACCTCTTAGTTGAGAAGGGTAAAATAACAAAAAACGATACGAACTCGTCTTTTCGTAATCTCGCCCTACCCAACAAAGAGGTCGGCAGGGCGAAATAACAATGACCATAAAGGAACAGCGTCTTTCATAAAGATGTGGAGTAAATTTGCGTGAGATGAATCACTTTTAGTTTTCCTTCCCAGGATCAGGTGATGAAAGTGGAATCGGAGCCATTACAGCTCAACACATGGTACAGTTTGGTCTTAAGCTGGTACTAACTGGTAGAAACGAGGATAATCTCGAGAGAGTGGGCAAGCTGGTGCAGGACAAAGGTCAACGCAGAGATGACGTAAGTGTTGTCACTTTATTACTGTTGCCTTTGATGGCATCTAGGTGGAGCTTTGTGTAATTGCGATTGTTGCCTTTGATGGCATCTATGTGAAGCTGTGTGTAATTGTGATTGTTGCCTTTGATGGCATCTGTGTGGAGCTGTGTGTAATTGTTATTGTTGCCTTTGATGGCATCTTTGTGGAGCTGTGTGTAATTGTGATTGTTGTCTTTGATGGCATCTATGTGGAGCTTTGTGCAATTGTAATTGTAGCAGATGTCGGCATAGGTGTTGGCTAACTTAAGCAGATGTTGAAATATCAGTAAGCAGCTTTTACTGCGATTGTTGCCTTTGATGGCATCTATGTGGAGCTGTGTGTAATTGTGATTGTTGCCTTTGATGGCATCTATGTGGAGCTGTGTGTAATTGTGATTGTTGCCTTTGATGGCATCTATGTGGAGCTGTGTGTAATTGTGATTGTTGCCTTTGATGGCATCTATGTGGAGCTGTGTGTAATTGTGATTGTTGCCTTTGATGGCATCTATGTGGAGCTGTGTGTAATTGTGATTGTTGCCTTTGATGGCATCTATGTGGGGCTGTGTGTAATTGTGATTGTTGCCTTTGATGGCATCTATGTGGAGCTGTGTGTAATTGTGATTGTTGCCTTTGATGGCATCTATGTGGAGCTGTGTGTAATTGTGATTGTTGCCTTTGATGGCATCTATGTGGAGCTGTGTGTAATTGTGATTGTTACCTTTGATGGCATCTATATGGAGCTTTGTGCAATTGTAATTGTAGCAGATGTCGGCATAGGTGTTGGCTAACTTAAGCAGATGTTGAAATATCAGTAAGCAGCTTTTACTTATTGCCGCTGATGTTTATTTCTCTTTTAAGCTGTTGCTGATCGAAGCACATGTTGACGTCACAGTTATATAAGAATCAGTTACTTATTTTAGCGGATGTATATCTTTTTCTCAGTTTTTACTCATTACAGCAAATATTGACGTCAGATAGCAGCAGTTACTCATTGTAGCGAATGTTTATCTTTTTCTCAGTTGTTACTCTTTGAAGCAAATGTTGACCTTAGTTAGCAGCGACTACTAATTTTCGCGGTTGTTTACATCTCTTTGCAGCTGTTGCTAGTTGTTGCTGACGTTACTGTAGATTCGGACTTGCAGGTGCTAGTACAGAAAGTGATTGACAAGTTCCAACGACTGGACGTTCTTGTAAGTTGGAAAGAAATGTAAGAATATCCATATTTCAACACTGAATTTTCTGGTTGAAGTCGCTGAGAAAGAATAAAGAAACATCAAAATTGAACACCATAAAATAATACTTTCGTCTGTTAATAATCATAACGTTCAGTTAATCTGTTCATTATGCTTAAGGCTCCAACGTTTACACGTTTAAACGGTAACGTTTCGTTTTCGGGCCGTAAACGTTTACAGAATCTCGAACCGTTTATACGAACGGTCATGTGATTGTAAAGGCGGCAAAATATTTGCTGAAAATCGGCAACGATACACTTAGAAAATATTAATTTTATTTACGCACTAAGTACACAATTGTATTTTAATATGTAATTAACATTTTTGAGGTATGAAAAACTCTCGCTTTGTTATGGATTTCCGCGATGTTCATGGGTTTCAATAGCTTCTGAAAACCAGGGGTCATCTGATCCCTGTTGAGAATGTTCATAGGGTCATTATCAGATCGACACTAGTCATATCTTGTATTTAGTGAACTTAACTACTTATAAACTTGCTTTATTTTCATTTTAAATTATGTTAGCGGTTAAATAAGGGTTTACTTTATTTTTAAAATGGAATTTAAACAAAAGTTTTCATTATTCTTGCAACGGTGGGGTGGAAAGTGGAAAAACAATTGCTTGCACAAAATGCAAGAATTTGCATCAGCTGAAATCCCTGGATGTCGTGATCATGTCGGTGAATGTAGCAAAGTGACATGCAGAATTTCACAGGATTCCCACTAAAGTTTAGCGATCCTATAAGATCCCGTTATAATGGAGTTGCATTGTTATTTACAACTTACAAAGTTCAGTGAAACTTGTCACATTGCTATCAGGGTTGTATGATATAAACAACGTTTAAACGGCATCGTTTCGTTTTTCATGGCCCGTGTAAACGTTTACAAAAATTTGTAAACGTTGGAGCCTTAATTATGCTCGATCGCTGTTTACTGTCCAATTGGCCATTTCATTATGGGGAAAGTAAATTTTGTTCCTTGTTCACAAACTATCTTGATTGAATTTCATTGTCAGAAGACGTTGAAGTCAAATGTTGGCTTTGATTTTCATCGTCAGCTGATATTGAATGACAAATATTGACTTTGATTTTCATTGTCAGCTGATATTGAATGACAAATGTTGACTTTGATTTTCATTGTCAGCTGATATTGAATGACAAATGTTCACTTTGATTTTCATTGTCAGCTGATATTGAATGACAAATGTTGACTTTGATTTTCATTGTCAGCTGATATTGAATGACAAATGTTGACTTTGATTTTCATTGTCAGCTGATATTGAATGTCAAATGCTGACATTGATTTTCATTGTCAGCTGATATTGAATGCCAAATGCTGACATTGATATTCATCGTCAGCTGATATTGAATGTCAAATGTTGACTTTGATTTTCATCGTCAGCTGATATTGAATGTCAAATGCTGACACGGATTTCCATCGTCAGCTGATATTGAATGTCAAATGCTGACATGGATTTTCATCGTCAGCTGATATTGAATGTCAAATGCTGACATGGATTTTCATCGTCAGCTGATATTGAATGTCAAATGTTGACTTTTATTTTCATCGTCAGCTGATATTGAATGACAAATGCTGACATTGATTTTCATCGTTAGCTGATATAGAATGTAAAATGTTGACTTTGATTTTCGTCGTCAACTTACATGAATGTTCGATATTGACGTTGATATTCATCGTCAGCTAACATGGAATGTCGAATGTTGACATTGATTTTCATCGTCTGCTGATATTGAATGTCAAATGTTGACATTAATTTTATTGTCAAAGTTTGAGATGCGAAACTGCTATACCGGTTCCTTGTGAACAGATGGGGTATAAAGGCTAGTTATATTTGGACCGGGAATAGAATTCCGCTGACCCGGTGTTATGATAGGATTTGACCCTCACTGGGGACTCGATCAAACCGAGGCCGTTTTTTTTTCAAAATATGTTTGCGATCTATTATTTCTAAAGATGCCTTTATTGGTAATAATAAAACATTGTAAATGAAAATATGAATTTTCATACATGCACTCAGTCAGCCCTGTCCATCAACTTTCACCCTCTGACTTTAAACGTTCTACTACAATAATAGGAAGGCCACATTTACCAATCAAACTTTAACAAAACTCTTTTTTCTTAAAAAAGCAAGTTTTAAAATATAAAATTAAATAAAATAATTAAACTATATATATACATGTATTAAATTTTGCTACTGAAATACAGTTTTTCATATTTTGGCTTTTTTTAACTCTTCCTGTTTAAGCTGTTTCACTGCAGATAAACAATGCCGCCATAGTTGCATATCATACAGTGTTGGATACTCCTATGGAAGAGTTTGATCACGTGATGGGAACCAATTTGAGATCTCCATTCTACCTCACAAAGTTATGTCTTCCGTATCTTATTCAAACAAAAGGTAATTTCGATAAAATATAGACTTCTTCACTGCGCATGCCCCTTCTTCAGGTGATGAGAACCAATTTAAAATATCTCCGGTTCTGCCTTTCAAAAATAAGTTGAAGCATGAAGCATACACCAAAACGGTGAAAGTAAGAGCTGCTTACTACCCCATCAAGGTAAGGTATGTTGAATCAAATCAAGACTGCTTCACTGCGCATGCCCCTTTTTAAATCACGTGATGAAAACCAATTTGAAATCTCCTTCCCGATCATATACAAATGAAACGTTTGTTTGTATTTCCATTTATTTATCCTCGCTATACCGGTTACCCATATGAGCGACCCCTCCAGACTGAGAGTGTTAGTCATTTTAGGTGTTTTGGAGGATAGTGCAAGATACAGAGGACTCTCAAATTCCAGAATCGTCCCTTGTTCTTTTAAGTTCCCGGTGTATAGCACTGGACCTCGGTTTTAAGTCCCGTCCGAACGACTATATTAGTTATTTTAGTTGGAGAAGCGGGGGATCTAGCCAGCGATCCCTGGACTCGGAGGCAGACGCGCTAACCACTGAGCTAATGATCCGCTTTAATGAAACGTAAGTTAGATAGACAAGCCATAAATACGATTTCAATGCCAGACTGCTTTAGTGCGCATGACACTGCTTCAGCAGACTGTGCGAGACTGTTTCAAAGCGAGAGGAGAACTTTCAAAATTGGACTGTAGCTTCTTCGACCTATTTTATTATCGTGTTCTGCCTTAGTCTTTAAGCAAATAAGCGAATGATGCGATTACGCGAAGGGACTATGGCGAGGGGACAACTAAAAACAGGTATGTAGAAAGCTTGGTAGGTCTGCTGAGTATGAGCGTTACCACCTGTGCCTCTTAGGCAACTTAGACCAATGATCAAGATGCCTACTCGCTACAGAAGCCTTAGACTGAGGGAGGGAAAACCTCGGAACAGAACTTCAGGACAGAACATCGGCCGAGGTTCTGCACCCTTCCGATCTGTCTTCAAAAACCACTTTTTGGATTTCCCTTGAATGGACTTTGAAGGCAGGTTTGACTGTATCAAAACCTTTGACACAAAAACGAAACTCTTGCATCGCTTAAATTCGCTTTATACCGTTTTAAAGATAACGGAACACGTTAAGTAGAATGATTTTTCTTTCAGGGTGCATCGTGAATGTTTCGAGCATATCGGGTCAAAAAACGGTAAGATTTTTTCCCTGAAATTAAACCGGATGCAAATTCTGTGATCATGTAATTTCGTGGGCCTTATTTTCGCGCTTACGCTGTTAATGACATTTTCGCGAAAATTAATTCACGCTTATATGATTAAATTTTGCTTGGGTGAAATTTCAACCAATGACAACAAAGGCCAAACGTAAAATTTTTTTATGTTGAAATTTTACGACAGATGATGCGAAATTAAATACACTGTTATCATTATATTTCGCGAGGGTTTTGGTCTTGCTTCCTTCCTTTAATTCCCCTTTTTTCACATGACATTTCAGTATACAGGGGAGGCATCTTACGGCATCAGTAAAGCCGGGCTGGACCACTTTACAGGAATTCTTGCGATGGGTAAGTGAAGTCTCAAGGGCGGGGCCAGTCTGGGTTCAGTGGGGTTGCCCGAACTCCTTTTTAGGGCAGCAATGTTTAATTTTCATAGGGATTTTTGCCAGAAAGTTGAATTATTATGTAACTACCCTAAGAAAGCCCTAATAGAACCATCTTTCTGGCGGCCTTGCATCCGACACTGACTCAGTTCCTCTTACTAATCTTTGGTGTAAATGATGCATTTTTCGGTGGTTGTATTTCACTACTTCCTCTTCCATTCCATTTAAAAGGAATGACAAAATATAACCTGGATGCAGGTTTAACTCTTTTCGAAGGTAAAGCAGCATATAGAGTTAGACGGGAAACTCTGTTGTTTTTTTTTTACAAACTCATTTGTGTGCTAGTTGTTTCACTTTCGGTTATCTCTTTGATCCATAATGCACATTCTTTGCTGACAAACGAAAATATTTATATATTAAGAATTATTATATTACAAATATTCTTTCAGAAGTTGCCAAGAATGGCGTAAGAGTTAACTCAGTCAAGTAAGTACCAATCATTTTTAGGAGGTCCAGTGTGCTATTGGCTAAAAACGAATAATTACCATGGATATTTTATATCATAATGGAATGTGATTTATAAAAAATCAACTAAATGTAAATAAGTAACTTTATTGGAAAACAAAGGAGTCTTTTGGAACATGATTCCATTCCATGAAATAATGTAAACTGTGTAGCAGTTGACACTGACAAGATGAATTTGGTGGGAATAAATATCGTATAATGAATTATTTTCGCGACCGACAATTTTCGCGATTTTTCCATTATTTCAATTTTTGCGTTTGTAATTTTAGCGAATTTGCGCCCGCAGAAACTAATTTAGTATTATGATGCACTTCGCGAAAGTTAAGTTGGAAATTTTTGTCGTTTATAATTTTAGCGAATTCACGACGGTCGCGAAATTAGCGAAAATGTTATGCTCGCGAATAAAACCCATTATATGGTATATAATGTGGTCAACATATTTTATAAAATGTTCAGTAGAAAACTCAATACACTATCGGCTTGAATTCGTAACGCTTTATACAAAAATAACATGTGCCGCCAGAGTAGATCCAGTGCCCAAGGTTATAAAACTGAGCATGGAAACCAGTCTCAAATCTCAAGCATCTGATTGGCTGAAATGGCGACCAGTCGCCATTTCAGCCAATCAGATGCTTGAGATTTGAGACTGGTTTCCAAACTCAGTTTTATAACCTTAAATTCAACCCTGATCAGACAGCATGGATGTACCAGCTGATATGAATCTTCATTGTTCCCCAATGCAATAAATGTGAATCTGTGTGGTAAAATGTTAATAAAAATAACAAAAAGCTCAACAATAAACTGACTATGATGCACACGTGGTTAACATTCGCTCCACTACCAAAGAGATAATAACAAAATGAGCGAAAGTCACTTCTGACATTAAGCAAAAGCGTAGATTTGTTTACAAAAAGTGAGTATGACCAACATTTTTTTTCTCTATAAGACGAAAACAGATATTTAAAAAAAGGGCATTTGGTGACGTGTAAGAATGATGAAGCATCACGGAAAACATCTCAGAAGTGACTTTTTTTTTTAGCTCTTTTCACTATTATCTCTGGTTGTGGAGCGAATGTTCAACGGGCGCGTGACACAAAACCGGGCCAGCTTGATTTGCCCAGACGGCTTACGAACCGGCGTTAACCGGTCACCGATCACCGGTGTGAATATGAATAAAGCGTGCCGGCTAAACTTAAATGGCGTCAATAGCTACGGCTGTGTTGATACACGCTCGCCGCTTCAACGTACCCGGCGTATTCGGCGTGCGCCGGTTAATGATCCCGGCTTATAATGATCTCGGAACAAATCAAGTGATTTGTCGGTGCCCGTTTAGGAATCGGTGTACGCCGGTGTAAGCCGTCTTGGCAAATGAAGTTGGTCCAGTTGTTCAATATTAAGGGATTGCCACAGTCCTCCCAACTTTGTTCGTCGATAAAAAGAAAAATATCAAAATTTCAATAACGGCTAAATGCCGTTAAATGAAACTTTGCACAAATGTATGTTATTAATGTATCTTTATTTTGCAGATGGTAAGACACGTTAGAAGAGTAAAGACAAATAGCGAGATCTAAAAATTCCCTAAACTTCTATTTACATAAATTCACAAAAACTAAACAACACAAAACATCATTTTAAAGCCCACATTAGTAATATGATACTGACAACAATTTATTGTGTCCTCGTGACTTACATATGTAAACTTTACGAGATATTAGTAAACGTGTGTTTGACCTTCAAGTTTCTGTTCGCTTTCTGGTCGCGTAAACCGATGACAATCACCGATTTCTCTTTTAGTTGTTGAAATTTTTTTTACAAAGTACACAACATTTTCTTGTCAGTATCATTGCGCTCACGTGGGAATTGAAAATTATGTTTTGTATTGCTTAGTTTTTGTGAATTTATGTAAATAGAATTTAAAGGAATTTTAGGTCTATCTTTTTTTCCTAACTTTTCTAACGTGTCTTACTGTATGCAAAATAAAGATTTATTAGTAACATTCATTTGTGCAAAGTTTCATAGAACGGCATTTTGCCATTATTGAGATTTTGATGATTTTCTTTTTATCGATGAACAAAGCTGGGAGGAGTGTGAAAATCCCTTAAGTCTTCATATGCGAGTAAATAAAATATCATATTGTTTTAGTCCTGGGGTTATTCGCACTGGAATACAGAGGAAAGGTGGTATGACGGATGAAAGGTACGCAGAGGTAAGAAAATGTCATAATCGTTTAATTACAACCGAATCTTGCAGTTACAAAATAAACTGAAAATAGTATTATTATAAAATGTCGACGAAAGAGATTTAAGTTAAAACTAAACATGACAGAAAGGAAATTGTTTTGAAAATGAAGATTTGTATTCATGATGAACAGTCGGTTTTTGAATCTTATTGTATACACAGTGTCTAAGCGTACAGTTAACTGACACGGAAGTTGCTGAACTGTACGCCGATGATCACGTAGTTGCTTATAGAAAAACACGCGACATCGGCTTTTTATTTGTAAAATATATTCAAATTAAACGCGCTTTTGCAGAAATTATTTTAATAATAAGTGCATCGTTGATTAATAGTCTTACTGTGATCTTGAACTAACGGCTAGTTAAATTGCAATCTGTAATCTTTTCACACTTGATCAGTACAAAACGGGGAAAAAGAGTGGAGAAAATCTGCATTTGTGACCTCATATTTTATAATGTATATATTGGAAAGGTATATATTTGACTTCCCGTGAAAGAAAAATCATTTCCAACGCTCTCAAAATGCGTTGAACGGTGCTTGAACGAATTAGCACCGAGAAAATGGTCTTTCTGTGCAGCAACCGAAAGTGACAAGACTGTACGCAAAGTTGCAGTACTTCAATGTCAGACTGTACGAACAGTTGCGATCAGAAGTTCACCATATACTGATCAACTGAAAAACATCAATGAAGCAAGAACTTGTTAAAGGAATCAATCAAAGGGATCAACCAAATCTAATGTATTATTTACCAAAAATAAAACCTTATATGATCACATTTTAGAACTGACAAGCAAATTTTGAGCTATAAATTGATATGTTTTTTACTCTGATCTACTGTTGAACCATATGAACGAATTGGTACAAATAAGACACTGATAATTGATACAAATAATAAATCCTCTGATGTTGACATTTAATAAAACCTAGCATAAACCTGCAGAAATCCCTGCAAAAATATACATTATGCACAAATATTACCCAATATCATAAAGACTTTAACAACCTGGTCTTTGACAGGAAAATTCCATTAAGTGGTTTCAGATATTGAAATCCACCACTTCGTGACTGAGTTAAGTTAGTCTACAATTACGTCTGCATCTGCTAAGAATTTCATGTTTACGGTCGTTAAAATGTCGAATTGTGTTTCATTTTGGCCGAATTTCATTGGTAGATTTCAGGGATTATGTTAATGTGATTGGAGCATTCTATGAAATCTTTAACTATGGTTGAAGTACTAACGCGTATGTGTCCAGCTATATTATCATTATGGCTTCTACTGTTCGCTCTTTAGAGAAAAAATGAAAACATTACAGCGGGCCTTTAAATATCTTACATGGTCTAACACTGATATAGCTCGGTTGGACTATAGTCGGTTTTTTTCACGCCTCCTTTCATGAAGAGCTAACATTAGATTTAAAAACAAATCTGACTTTGAAACAGAAGCCAAGATCAGTTATTTGTTGTTTTATTAAAAGAATGAGCAAATTTGTTGAAAAAATATGCGTTTCGTGCAAGAATTATAAAGGTTAACTGAAGCTAAAATGATAACTTGCCGATATAATCAGAAAACATTAACTGGAACCATAAATTGTTAATGATCTGTCTGACAACTATGCGTACAGATGTTCGGCAATTGTTAACAACTAACGATCGTGTACAGTTGCAACTATGCGTACAGTCTTATCATTTACAGTGACATAAAGAAAGTATCATTTTCTCGTTGCTAAGTCGTTCAAACTCAAGTCAACGAAGTACACAAGTTGAATAAATAAATTTTCTCCCATACCAACACAAATATGGTCCAAAATATATTTACGCAAAGAAATTTGAACCCAAAACGTCCCGTTTTGTTCAATGTTTTGCTCCTATTTTCACTGATCGAGTTGGGAAGGATGATGGATTATAACAATACTAACCATTCCTTTAAGTCTATATGATCACAGCAGGACTAACAATTAACGTTGTACTTACCACAGAAATATTTTTTTTCCAAATGCACATTAAATTTGGTTTATTTACCAATAAATAATTCGATGTCGCAGGTTTTTCTGTAAGCGACTATGTGATCATCAGCGTACAGATCAGCAACTTCCGTTTCGGTTAACTGTACGCTTAGACACTGTGGTATATGTCACCGATCTCTAAGAGTTGGGCATATATGAAGATCATCTTATCTGTCCGTATTGTTCAATTAGTGCCAGTTGATTGTGGATGATTCGCTCTCATATGATTTCGTGGACTGCGTGCACATTGGTCTTAACTACAATGAAAAAAGGAGTACGAGTCATGCAAACCTCGATTTATATCTTTTATTAAGATTGGAAACTGGAACTTTTTTCCTCACCCGGTGAAATATTTATTGCTCAAAACATCGACCGTGAATAATTTCCATTATATGTTTGCAATTTCATTTGCAAATTCGATACTTTTTTCTTTGCATCTCCGTTAGTTCCCATTCAACATTTTTTTTAGTAAAAGGGGGCATTTGCCAGATCATGCTCATCGTTTTGTGTAAAAATATGACTTTCTAAATATTGCAGTATACCGAGCAGTGTAAATTAACACATCCGCTAGGTGGCATGGGTGAGCCAGAGGATGTCGCAAAAGCAATCACATTTCTGGCATCGGACGATTCCGCCTTCATAACTGGAGAGCTGCTGTTTGTGGATGGTGGACGACATAAACAACCAGTTTAAAATATTTTCAGTAGTATACATTTTTGAGTCATCTCCGAGTTACGGTCAAATGATTGATAATCATACAACAAGGTTAAAAATTAAACAAAATTTAATGAGACATCTTGTTCATTAGTTATATATACCTACCAAATTTAAGTAGACAATTTCTTATGCATTTGTTTAATATACCAACCAAATTTAATGAGACGTGTTCTTCTGCATTTGGTTAATATATCAAATTTAATGAGAAACAGACTTGTGCATTTGTTTAAGATACAGACACACATATTATAGCATCTAATATGAATTTAGGCTATGCCTAGGTACGGCAAAAGCATTTTCCAAATAAACTGAAACTGGTTTATTTAGTTAAACGCCTATTTCTATATACATATTCAATGGCATTGTACAGTAAAGCAAAGTAAAAGAGTAAATATATATAGATAGAAAATGACATATACAGGGCAAATGAACGACAAATAAACACAATAAAATAAATTAAAGAAATCAGCCTAGTAAAATGTCCGAAGTATTAAAAGCTTATTAAGATATAAAACAATAAAAAAATAATGTCTATCTCGGTAGAAATTCTAGACACATTTTCATATTACGATCGGTTTACAGCTTAATCTTAATCTTAAAACAATGCGTAACAAGAAAAGTATAACACACACGTGTTATATGTGGACGACATTCATGCTAATGATGTAATGTCCTTGAGCCAAGTTGTGGATTGAATTGATTGTAGATATGAAGTGAATAGTTGTTTGACCTATGATATGAAATAGACATCAAGTATAAGTAGTTATAAAAGTAGTAAATTTTATTGAATATCACATGTGACTGGCAATGATGTGATTATGATGTCTTCAAGAATATCAGCATGGATGAAAGATCCCTGGCTAGAGGGAAGTGGATATTGTCCGCATAAGTTAAGCAATGTATTAAAAACATTTAGTTAGACTAGATTTCACAAAACATAGACATGAGAACTTCTGACGTACATGTAAATAGATGTTGCAATATTAAATGATACAAAGTAAAAAGGTGTTTTATGCAATCCACAGTGTAAACAATGGTTCCTTGTGATAAGATATTTGCTGTAAATTTAACAGAAAATTCTGAACCTTGAAGTAAGTTTCGCTCATCTGACATAACTTGAGCATTGAAATGTTTAACTGAAACTTAGATAAAAGTGTCAAGGTTTATATTTGTCAGGGAAAAGGCAAGCATTAATTGAAAAGATTCATAGAAATTCTCATAGTATTTTCATATCAAGCAGTTAAAGCATGCATTATATAATCTTGAGCTGGAGGTGGTCAGAAACAGGTGCAGTTTCAGTATCTTTATGGTGTATCATGACTAATCTTGTCTGTATATTTAAGTTAAAGATATTGTAAAATTAATATGGCTAATTATGTATGTAGGTATTCTTGCCAGTAATTATGTTAATATACTTAAGGACATTAAAAAGGATGGAGGGGATAATTGCATTTTGACAAGGAAATATACATATTATCAACATTTTCACAGTTTCATAATACCGAATGCATTGCAGTAATTTAGATACCAAAATTATGAAAATTTATTAATAATAAAAAAGTTATTGCGTAATAAAAACTGTACCCCGAAAATAAAAAAAAACACTTTTTGCTAAATGTGACAATTAATTGGTTCAATCTGTTTCCTGTTGTTCATTGTCATTAAGTATATTTTATCAAATGTGGAAATTAAATGTATTGTTTTTGTTGTTGTTGTAATTGTGTTTTAGATGCAAGGCAGGTATTGATGCTGGGGACGAGAAGGATATTATGTATTATTAATTGATTAGGGCAAATGGTTCCAAATTTATAGTACCATAATTCAAAAGAGAAAAGTTATATAGATGCCTCAAAATTACTATTGGTTTAAATAGTATTTATTTCAAAGTATACATATACATCGATGTATAACAGAGCAAGACAATACAAGTATATTTGAGAGGATGAGAAAACAAGCTATCAGATGATAGCTTATATTAATTCTTCTCCCCGAAAATTACTATTCTGCCATGCAAAAAATGTCTACAGCTAAAAGATTGACTTAATTTTCTATACCTAAAGCGGAATATAAGAGGCTCGAATAGGGTATGGATTTCTTTCTGTAGGTCCTTTTCCTCCAACAAAATATCAACTGAATTTGCATGTCCACTTTTAATTTTTTTTTCCTTTGTCAATAATGAAATACAGCTGACCACATGCACTTATCCACTTTTTGAACTTGTGTTCATTTGTGGGTATAAAGATTTTGGTTTCAGATCATGCATCAACACAAGCTAATTTTTAGTAAACTGAATGCAAGTCATACAAAAATTTGTACAGCTAACAAGGTTGCTTAGGTCAATAATCTTATCAGTGAATCTATTTTTACCTGTGAATCCTTCCTATACAATATTTAGATGCAAAGGGAGAGAAATCAAACATAATTTACTGAAAGGGGAGAGCAGTCAAACATAACTTAATGAAAGGGATGTTCAAAAAGTTCTTCTACCTCGTCAAATTCACTCAACAATTTCACTTCAAAAACTAAGGTTTCTACCCATAAAAACGTTTATAACATTACATTTCATTTCTAAAACAATAACTTTGAATACTAAGTAACAAAAAACATGTATTTACCATGTATTTACCAAAACAACATCTTTCCTGAACTTTTTCAGTAACCCTCTTTTCTCTCTTGGGTCAAACTAATTGTACATATTAAACATCCTCTATTAATAGTTAATAATAAACATAATACATGACCCATAATTCGTCCAGAAAATCTCTAAAATAGTAGGATTTGAGATTTTTATTGAACATTTCCATAGAAGAAGACTGTCTTATATACAGAGGCAATTTATTCCAGAGAGTTGGACCAATGGTGCTAAAACTTCTGTCTTTAAATGTTTTCCTGTTGTTAAAGGGAACAGCAAAACAGTAATCCACATTATCAGCAGATCTTAGATTTGGTCTTTTGATGACAGGTTTGTGTAACCAATGCAGTTCAATCAAGGAGTCTTTGGAACTAACATATTTACCACGTTGCAAAACAAGTTTAGCGCACATATTCTGGATACGCTGTAATTCACTTTCTGAAATTCCAAACAATATAGCGTTGCAATAATCCAAATGTGAGATTACTAAGGACAAAACTAGAATTTTTCTTGCATCCTGAGTCAGATATTTGCGAATGTTCTGATAAATAATACAACTTCATCGATATAGTTGATAATAGTTCACTTTCCTTGAGTTCTGTTTGAAGAATTCTACTTTTCAACCTATCTTTGATCTTGACTGGACTTAGAGTAGACATAGATTTGGTATAAGTAGCACTGAATGAACCAATTGTTCACAATTACAAAACATAATACTAGGTGCAGTCAGCTGTACTGGAACCAACCTGTAATAAGAATGTCATACCACCAGTCTTTATATTGTTTTTTTAAAGAAAGACAGAAATAAATTGCAGTTGTCCGGAAAGCACCTTAATCGATTTTAAGGTAATGAATTACAAGCACACAGTCAGAATCATATGCAGAATCATCATGGTAGAAAAATATGCAAGCCAGGAATTTTTTTCAGAAACCAATGACAACTGACAACTGAACAAACCCAAGTCCAGAGGAGCGGATCAAAACAATCCATGTTGAAAGCTGAACTCTGATATTGAGGAGTCTCCCAAATGTTACATGTTATTCTTTTATTGATCATGTCCATCATGATCTACATTTATATCCTGGTTTCTTTGAACTCTTTCAGTCAGCACTGTAAAATAGTTGTGCCACAGTCCTCAAGTAAACATATAGTATTTTTGATTTTGTTAATGGTGTGTAAACTATGATTGATATGTATATCGTGTCTGGCTCTGCATAGTAAGATTGATAATGATATTCTCTTTAACACCGTATCAATGTTAATTTTCAAAACATTATGTGCAGCTTTAATCTTACACATTGTTGCCTAGCCATTTCTTAGAATCATTGAATTGTAATACGGAGTGATGAAACCATTGGTTAGGCCATGAGTGACAGTAGCAATATCTTTCCACAGAACCCAGTTCTCAATTATATGCTTGCTGATCATAATCCTGTAGTGAAAAGTTTTAGAAACAACTCCTTGTAGAGACATGCTGAGACAATGACAAAAAAACACAGTTGCCATTCCCTGGAACATCAATATTTGAATACTGAACTCCATTAAAACACTTATTGTTGCAGTGGCCTGGTTGTTTTTTTTTTTCTGGTTGTTTTTATTACTTGCTGAGTACCTATGTTCTGTTAATATTGAAGTGTCAATTTGTTGTACACTTTGTTCATTTATAGCATTAAAAAAGTTTTGGTCTTATGCATGAAATCCTTCTTTCAATAACACTTGGATTTAACATGTAACTATGCTCATTCAAAATGGTGCATTCTTAAAATTCTTAAAAGAATGTTAAGTTTACATATTTGCATGTATTGAAATTTATTATTTAAAAATTAAAAAAAAAATTAAGTGATGGAATTGACCTGCATATTTATCCTCACATTTACATCAATAGGACAACTATAGACCTAAGAATTACAAATGCTCTTATGCCTTAGTCTTGATGATCATGGCTGAAACTCATGTGCAACAGATTTGAAATGATCGTCGATGTACAGAAAAATGTGTTATTTTCATGAAAAAAATATTTTAAATTAATTTTACACTGCAGCAGATATTTTACCCACCAAAAAATTGGTATGCCACTACTTCGGTATAGCTAGAGTCTAGTGTGCGGCATCGCAAGTCTAGTGTTCAACAGACGTAACCGTTACACGGACCTTAACGGGAATCAGGTTTTTAGCAAAAACATTATCTGACTGTGAAGCAAAATAATCATGCGGGCATTCTTTTTGATAGCGAAAAACATTGAACCAAGGAAAACCATTTTTTTTCTGGGACAATTTAATTTCAGTAGCGGCTTGCTTATTTATGACGAAAATCGAAAATGGTTAAAATATGCATGTATGTTAGACACCGTTTAAATATCTTAAGAAAAAAAAAAACTACCGGAAGTTAATGGCCGCTAAAAAAGGACACGGGTAAATTTCAAATATCCAACTTATCAAAATTACATCCGACCCTGATTACATACATACATACGTGTTACCTATAAGCGGCAACGCCCGGGCGCTTCGCACCCGGGCTTTTGCCGTATCATTAATATATGGGATACATTATTTGTGAAGTGTCAGTATAAAATTAAATGATATAAAATGTTTTAATACAGTATGACTAAAACCCCTCATAATACCAACCTGAAATTAAATCCACCGCAGGAATAAGACCACTTTTTCCTTTTTGAAGCAGTGTAGATCTAGATCAGCTAGCGCATAAGTGGTCAGCAAAATATAAATATATTTGTTAAAAGGGAAGTGTAGATCCTGATCAGATGGCACAGATGTGCTGGCTAATCTAGATCTACAGTGTTCACCATGTGATTAAATTTGAATCTATGGAGTAAATGGTTTATAAATATTTTAATAGAGCTATTTTAATTTTTATTAATTTGCATACTTTAATATTCAAATATTATATTTTAATATTAAAAATTTAAAATACCTATAAGG
Source organism: Corbicula japonica (assembly GCA_038501625.1). Taxonomy (NCBI): domain Eukaryota; kingdom Metazoa; phylum Mollusca; class Bivalvia; order Venerida; family Cyrenidae; genus Corbicula; species Corbicula japonica. The sequence goes on from JAZAYU010000133.1 coordinate 268,366, forward strand.
AAGTATGTAAACAACTTAAGGAAAGAAAACTAACAAATAACGCACAGAACACCAAAAGCAAAAGCTTTATTGGGTACCAAGGTGTTTTATAATTATAATACAGTTATGTCATTTAAGTAATACAAAATACAACAATACTTGGCCATTACATAGCAATTACAGCAGCTCTACAGAACAAATGTAAACCCTTTACTCCATGGGATATGGCTGTTATCCCATGGCAAATAGTGTTGATCCAGATCAGCTGGCACACCTGGGCTGAAGGTTATAAAACTGAGTTTGGAAACCAATCTCAAATCTCAAGCATCTGATTGGCTGAAATGGCGACTGGTAGCCATTTCAGCCAATCAGATGCTTGAGATTTGAGACTGGTTTCCATGCTCAGTTTTATAACATTGGGCACTGTGCTGTCTGATCAGGATCTACAATGTTTGATTTTAGATTCATAAGGTTATTTCTCATCAAGAAGGGAAAAGTGTAAATCCAGATCCAACCATAAAGATTTGCCAGCTGATCTGGATCTACGCTGGTCGCACAACTGATAAAACCCTTATATATGGAGTTAAAGATTTACCAATCAGTCCTTTACAAATGCTACACCAATGATTTATTTAACCCTTTCCTCCATGGATACACCTTTATTGCATGGGCCAACAGTTTAGATCCAGATCAGCTGGCACATCCATGCCATCTGATAAGGATATAAACTGTTCGCTTTTTGACCTGTAAGGTTATTTCTGACCAAAATGCGACCAGTGCAGATCCTGATCAGATGGCACAGATGTGCCAGCTGATCTGGATCTACACTAGTCACACATGCGTAAAAATGTGCATATATGGAGAAAATGGTTAAGATATATTCCATGAAATATTTTGTTGTACTACTGCCTGGTAATTTACACATTTCAAAGTCCATTGACTCTGTGGCTCCCATAAGATACAACCTTGATATTGATTTTTTTTTAATCTTTCAACAGAACTTAACATTCAAACAAAATGATATTTTTAACCTTTTCCTCCATTTTAACGCACTTTTATGCATGTGTGACCAGTATAGTTCCCGATCAGCGGGCACATGCATGCCGTCTGATCAGGATCTGCACTGATCACATTTTGGTTAGAATTAACCTAACAAATAAAAAAACAAAAAGTGCAGATCCTGATCAGATGGCACGAATGTGCTTGCTGATCTGGATCTAAATTTTTTGCCCATGCAATAAAAGTACATCTACAGAGGAAAGGGTCAATACACGTAGAATTAAATATCCATTCTTCTGAACTCTTTACTCAGTGAATATGGCTTACGTCCCACTGCCATCATTTTAAAACCAGATCAGTCTTCAAATCCAAGCAGTCTGATCTGGATCTATGATGTTTGGTCAAAGACTTTATAAGACAATTTCAGAGATCACAATGCATGGATGCAAGCTAATTTGGGCCCAAGATCATAAAAGTAAATCAGGAGACCAGTCTCAAATCTCAAGCATCTGATTAGCTGAAAGGGCAACTGGTCGCCATAAAAGCCAATCAGTACCCAAGGTTATAAAACTGAGCATGGAAACCAGTATCAAATCTCAAGCATCTGATTGGCTGAAATGGCGACTGGTCGCCATTTCAGCCAATCAGATGCTTGAGATTTGAGACTGGTTTCCAATCTCAGCTTTATAACCTTCAGGCCAGAAGATGCTCGAGACTTGAGACCGGTCTCCAATGTAAGTTTTATGATCTCGAACCCTGGACCACAATGGTCACACAAGGGATGCATTTCCACTGGGTTTAGTGTTTACAGTTATATAAAATGAGACTCAACATAAGGAAATAACAAATACTCTAACAAAACACTAACAAACATAAGTAGCGGGTCCAGGTGTGGGGGGGGGGGGGGGGGGGGGGGGGAGGGGAGTAGTACCCCTTAAATTTCTAAATTATCACCTCTTTTTTGGTTTTCATAAACAAACATCAAATATTCAATTTTGAATTCGAAATGCTTGTTTTTTTCATTTATTTGTGCAATATTGCCATATAAGTGTAAAGAGTGACTGACTGATGTTCCAATGCAGTTATGAATTAACACTGTTCTAACCCTTTCCTCCATTAATACCCATTTTACGCGTGTGCCACCAGTGTAGATCCAGATCAGCTGGCACATCCATGCTGTCTGATCAGGATCTGCACTGGTTGCATTTTGTTCAGAAATTACCTAATGAATCTAAAAGAGAACAGTTTAGATACCGATCAGACGGCACGGATAGGTTCGCCGATGCAATAAAGGTGTATATATGGAGGAAAGGGTTAAATTATGATTTGACAAGTTAAACCACCCTTGATCCACCCTGAACATTACGCGAGATTTGACATAAGCTGTTAAGGCTCCAACGCGTGATCAACAAAGATCAGATGTCTTCTGGTAACCCAAATTAGTTTCAGTCAAATGGTTTTTGGGTCGGCAGACCCACAGTTACCTGTTTTCTAATTCTTGACAGTCTCACCTGGTCCAATAATACCAGTCAAACCTGTCTTTAGCAGCTACCCAAGGTAGTGACAAAAAAGGGCTGCTGAAGACAGGTGGATGTTAAAGACAGTAAAAAAATAGAATAAAAAGTCAGTTTAGGTCATATTCCAACCGGCTGTTTAAGACAGGTGGTTGCTATCTGCAGGTGGCTGCTATGTCAGGTATTTGTAGTAACAAACTGCTGACCTATGAACCGTCCTTAAACTCCACATTACAATGTGAACTGTCCCTTATACTCCACACAACAATTGCCTACTGTCAATTTTAAAGGATGAAATGGTTTGCAATACCTCGAGGTAACAAACTGTTAAAAGTAACTTAATCTCAACACAGAAATACTGTAAAATCATATGTCAACATAATTAATATAGGAGGTGATGCCTCACATTAGCAAACCTGTATAACAATAGTAACACATACTCTCAAACATATTTACACACACTGATGTAGTATAAATTAATTTTACCAGGCTAATTTTCACACGAAAGGCGAACATTTTGAATTTGCATGGACAATTTTCCAAATTGTGGACATAATATTACATTTTACGGTTCCATGACACTGTGACGCGCCCGAAATGAAATAAAAACTTAAAAGCCTCTCACTAACACTTGATCATGCTGCAAAAAATCCTCTAACGCACTTTTATCAGATTATTATGTACATGTACCCCTTTCATCATGAGCTACCAGTGTAGATCCAGGACTGAAGGTTATACAGCTGAGCATGGAAACCAGTCTCAAATCTCAAGCATCTGATTGGCTGAAATGGCAACTGGTCGCCATTTCTGCCAATCAGATGCTTGAGATTTGAGACTGGTTTCTATGCTCAGTTTTATAACCTTGGGCACAGGTCAGCCGGCACATATATGGTAAACAAGAGGGCCATGATGGCCCTATATTGCTCACCTGAGTACAAAAGTACTCTCAGCTTTACCCAAGGGCCTACATTTAAATAATGCTGGTAAAGGTTCTCTTCACAATACTCAAAACGAAATATCTAAGGTCTAGTCTCATTAGTTTCAGAGAAAAATGATTATTTATGTTTTCCTATATAAATCAATGTAAACTAAGAGAACACTGGGGCGTGGCCAATTTTGGCCCAGGGGCCATAATTTGAACAAACTTGGTAAGTATCCACTAGACAATGCTACATACCAAATATCTTAGCTTAAGGCATTGAGGTTTCCAGTAAGAAGATTTTTAAAAATTGCCTTTTACATATTAAGGGCCCCTGGGGCGGGGCCAATATTGACCCCAGGGCCAACATTTAAACAATGTTGGTAAAGGGTCTCTTCACAATACTCAACACCAAATATCTAAGGTCTAGTCCTATTAGTTTTGGATAAAAATGATTTTTCATGCTTTCCTATATAAATCAATGTAAACTAAGAAAACCCTGGGGTGTCGCCAATTTCGGCCCAGGGGACATAATTTGAACAAACTTGGTAGACATCCACTAGACAATGCTACATACCAAATATGTAAGCTTAAGGCATTGAGGTTTCCAGTAGGAAGATTTTAAAAGTTTTCCTTTTTTACATATTTAGGGCCCCCAGGACAGGGCCAATTTTGACCCCAGGGACAACATTTAAACAATGTTGGTAAAGGGTCTCTTCAAAATACTCAACACCAAATATCTAAGGTCTAGTCCTATTAGTTTCGGAGAAAAATGATTTTCCATGTTTTTCCTATATAACTGTATGTAAACCAAGAGAACCCTAGGGCGTGGCAGATTTTGGCCCAGGGGACATAATTTGAACAAATTTAGTAGACATCCATTAGACAATGCTACTTACAAAATATCTAAGCTGTACGCATTGTGGTTTGTGAGAAGAAGCTTTTTAAAGATTTCCTATATAAGTCTATGTAAAATGAAGTGACCCCTGGGGCAGGGCCAATTTTGACCCCAGGGAAATAATTTGAACAATCTTTGTAGAGTTCCACTAGAGGGTGCTAAATGCCAAATATCTAAGCTCTAGGCCTTGTGGTTTCAGACAAAAAGATTTTTAAAGTTTTTCCTATATAAGTCTATATAAAATGAAGTGACACCTGGAATGGGGCCAATTTTGACCCCAGGGAAATAATTTGAACAATCTGTGTAGAGTACCACTGAAGGATGCTAAATGCCAAATATCTAAGCTCTAGGCCTTGTGGTTTCAGACAAAAAGATTTTTAAAGTTTTTCCTATATAAGTCTATATAAAATGAAGTGACCCCTGGGGCGGGGCCAATTTTGACCCCAGGGAAATAATTTGAACAATCTTTGTAGAGTTCCACTGAAGGATGCTAAATGCCAAATATCTAAGCTCTAGGCCTTGTGGTTTCAGACAAGAAGATTTTTAAAGTTTTTCCTATATATGTCTATATAAAATGAAGTGACCCCTGGGGCGGGGCCAATTTTGACCCCAGGGAAATAATTTGAACAATCTTTGTAGAGTTCCACTAGAGGGTGCTAAATGCCAAATATCTAAGCTCTAGGCCTTGTGGTTTCAGACAAGAAGATTTTTAAAGTTTTTCCTATATAAGTCTATATAAAATGAAATGACCCCTGGGGCGGGGACATTTTGACCCCAGGGAAATAATTTGAACAATCTTTGTAGAGTTCCACTAGAGGATGCTAAATGCCAAATATCTAAGCTCTAGGCCTTGTGGTTTCAGACAAGAAGATTTTTAAAGTTTTTCCTATACAAGTCTATGTAAAATGAAGTGACAACTGGGGCGGGGACAATTTTGACCCCAGGGAAATAATTTGAACAATCTTTGTAGAGTTCCACTAGAGGATGCTAAATGCCAAATATCTAAGCTCTAGGCCTTGTGGTTTCAGACATGAAGATTTTTAAAGTTTTTCCTATATAAGTCTATATAAAATGAAGTGACCCCTGGGGCGGGGCCAATTTTGACCCCAGGGAAATAATTTGAACAATCTTTGTAGAGTTCCACTAGAGGGTGCTAAATGCCAAATATCTAAGCTCTAGGCCTTGTGGTTTCAGACAAGAAGATTTTTAAATTTTTTCCTATATAAGTCTATGTAAAATGAAGTGACCCCTGGGGCGGGGCCAATTTTGACCCCAGGGAAATAATTTGAACAATCTTTGTAGAGTTCCACTAGAGGATGCTTAATACCAAATATCTAAGCTCTAGGCCTTGTGGTTTCAGACAAGAAGATTTTTAAAGTTTTTCCTATATACATGTAAGGCTATATAAAATGAAGTGACCCCTGGGGCGGGGCCAATTTTGACCCCAGGGAAATAATTTGAACAATCTTTTTAGAGTTCCACTAGAGGATGCTAAATGCCAAATATCTAAGCTCTAGGCCTTGTGGTTTCAGACAAGAAGATTTTTAAAGTTTTTCCTATATAAGTCTATATAAAATGAAGAGACCCCTGGGGCGGGGCCAATTTTGACCCAAGGGAAATAATTTGAACAATCTTTGTAGAGTTCCACTAGAGGGTGCTAAATGCCAAATAACTAAGCTCTAGGCCTTGTGGTTTCAGACAAGAAGATTTTTAAAGTTTTTCCTATATAAGTCTATATAAAATGAAGTGACCCCTGGGGCGGGGCCAACTTTGACCCCAGGGAAATAATTTGAACAATCTTTGTAGAGTTCAACTAGAGGGTGCTTAATGCCAAATATCTAAGCTCTAGGCCTTGTGGTTTCAGACAAGAAGATTTTTAAAGTTTTTCCTTTCGGTTGCCATGGCAACCAGAGTTCTGCATGGAATTGATTTCTTTGAACAACTTTGGAAGAGCTTCATGCAAGGAACATCCGTGGCAAGTTTCATCAACTTTGGCCCAGGGGTTTAAGAGGAGATGTTGTTTAAAGCAAAAATTGACGACGCACGACGCACGACGGACACAGGGCGATCATAAAAGCTCACCATGAGCACAAGTGCTCAGGTGAGCTAAAAATAACCTAACGAATAAAAAATAAACAGTGTAGATCCTGATCGAATGGCACACAGTGTGTGTCAGCTGCCCTTTTAGCCCATGCAACTAAAGTTGTATCTATGGAGTAATAATGTGTAAAACCCTTAAGTGCTGAACTGCCTGAACATGTATGTATAAACATTCCTCATTTATCACTTAACTCAACCATTTTATCACATGTGCATCCAGATTAGATCTTTTTTCAGCTTGCATACTAGTGATCATCGACCCTCAGATCTGGATCTAAACTGGTCTCAAGGTTATAAAGCTGAGATTGGAAACCAGTCTCAAATCTCAAGCATCTGATTGGCTGAAATGGCGACAGGTCGCCATTTCAGCGAATCAGATGCTTGAGATTTGAGACTGGTTTCCATGCTCAGTTTTATAACCTTGGGCACTGGTCACTTTTTGCTAAATCTGAAAGGAAACAGTGCAAGGATGTGCAGGGTGATCTGGATCTGCACTGTTCATCCATGGGATTAAAGCTGTAACCCACAAGTTAACCCTTTTCTCCATATACACAATTTTATGCATGTGCGACCAGTCTACATCCAGGTCAGCCGGTACATACGTGCAGTCTGATCAGGATCTGCACTGGTTGCATTTTAGTCAAAAATAACATAATGATTCATAAAGCGAACAGTTTAGATCCTGATCAGACGGCACGGATGTGCCGGCTGATCTGGATCTAAACTGTTCGCCCTAGCAATAATAGATTATAGCAGATCTTGATCAGATGCAATAAAGGTGTGTATATGGAGCAAAGGGTTAAAGGAGTATACGTGTATTACATGATATTTCGACTGTGCACTACATTATGCAAACGCTAAAATGCACCTCACTATGATAAAAAAATTTATCAATAAATAAACCAATCAATTTGATGCAAGCCCCAAACACCTCACTATGATAAACAAATTTATCAATAAATAAACCAATCAATTTGATACAAGCCCCAAATGACATAAATTTATGAGGGCATAAGTCCACTCAAATAAATTTTCCCATTAAGACATTTTATTATAAGTGTTATTTTCCTGGGGTTTCAAAATGAGCATTCATCCTAGTGCGAAATACGTGAAATTTAAACCTGCACGAAATATAACGATACTGCAGTAACATATGCTATTTGTCTTCTAACCTGTCAAAGCCACAAACTTTGTGCATTTACAATCATATATTTTAACAGTTAGTTTTTCAAAGTACACATGATCACTTGTGTGTGTAGAAAACACTAAGAAAATTCTCCTTGAAAATTATAACACACATGCCGCAAGCCATAAGTATTTCAATTCTACCAGCAAAGTATCAATTTCAAAATATTCATCCACTCTGGTTGGGTAATCGCCTAATGATAGAGTATTCTTGCAGATATTCCCTTAACTCCATGGAATTTGGCTGACATTCCAAACCAGTGTAAGTTGATATATATGCAGTCTGATCATGATCGTGTTTAGCTCTATTAGGCTACATCTGACCAACTGTGCAGACTGATCAGGATCTACACTGTTTGCATTTAGGCACATTAGGCTACTTCTGACCAATTGTGCATTTTGATCAAGATCTACACTGGTTGCATTTAGATACATTAGGCTACTTCTCACAAAGAAGTGAACAGTGTATAGTGAAACCCCTCTATAACGGACACCTAAGGGACTGAGGGAAAGTGTCCTTAAAAGCAGGTTGTCCTTAATTGTGGGTTTAAAGCAAGAAGAAGAGAACATGTCTGTTCTTTTAAAAATCGGCCATAATACCGTGGTGCCCGTTATATCGAGTGTCCGTAATGTGGAGTTTCACTGTACATAGGAATCAGACCGCACATATATACTTCCTGATCTGGATCTAGTCACTCATGGAATATGAGCCATATCTCATGGAGTCGAGGATTACCATCCATAACAAGCACACAATTGCCACGAGCCACGAGTAAAATTCCCTCTAACGACTTTTAAAAATCTTCTTAGCCGAGTACCGACATCAATGGTCCAATTCATCCAGGATAAATTTGTTGATTATCAGCGGCACTGTTGCATCAAATCCACCAATATCTAACATGCCTCCTATTCGGGCAAAGTCCAGTTTCGGTGCATTCAGTGCACAAAGGATCATCCTGAAACAAAGATCATAGAGTTCAATAACATCAGGGTTCATATGACACTATCAGGGTTCGGGGATTGTTTGACCCTTTTTTTCTTGAAAAACTTTCCTTACTTCTAATGCATCAAAAGCACAGTGGTAAAATTCAAATTTTCTTAAGTCAAAATGCAAGAATCTACATTTTTTGAAATCCCTAAGATAATCAGATTATTTGGGGCACATCATAGGAAAAGATTTCTTCAATCGTATTTTTGATATTTTAGTTAAAATTTTAGGAAACAACTTAAAAATACATAATTATTTTTTCCTCAAAACGAATTGGAGATTTTGTTACACATTTTACAATTTAATATATATTATATCAGTGAGATTGGATGTGGCCCAAATCATAGTTTATGCCACACTCAAGATATAGCTAGTCTAAGAACGCTTATACACATAATGTCCACTTTGTGCAAGAACCATATAACTCCTTATTTTAACTCTTACTACTGTGTGGGCAAACACTTAAGATTCAGATCAGCTGCCATCTGAATAGGATCTAAATTGTTTGCTGTAAAATTCCTGACTTTTGTCTTTTTAGACGATCATTGTAGATCCGGTTCAGATGACACAGATGTGAAAGCTAGTCAGGATCTAAACTGGTCACTTGTGTGATAAAAGGCAAAAACATATATGGACAACACTGAAGGGACAATAAGCACTTACTTTGTATTCGGTAATTTCATCTTATGTCTGTATTCTTGCAGTCGGTCAGCCGCAGTGACCTCCCCGTGTGTCTCCGTGCCATCGGACATCAATAAGAACACATCATAACTTTTCTTCTTTTCTAGGGCCCATGTGATTGGTGCAGCGGGGTCACATGCTAAGTTTGGTACCTAGCAACAAAATCATTAAATTATTGTCGGTATATTGGTATATGGATGTATACTTTACCGATTACTCTATGGATACAGCTCACATGCCATGTACAAAAAGAGTAGATCTAGATCAGCCTGCACATCCAAGCAGTCTGTTCAGGATCCACACTGCTTGATTCTAGCAGAATGTCTATGTGACATTTGATACAGTACATTGTACCAATGTAACCCAGAAAATTTCTTAACAGATTTTCATTGTTTTCGATCAACATGCATATGCAAGATAATGAATGCTTTCCATTCAGTGTATTTCAACATGGTTCAATTATCAGTTATTTCGCCTTAGGGAAACTGCACTATATAAACCCCAGCAAAACATAACCATGTAATAGCTTATTTTACAGGTATATTACAGCTGCGCAAATTTATGCCCCAATAAACCTAGTTTCCACCTTCTGTGAGAAAATTCATCCATTGGAAATAAAATGATAAAACAGTGAACTTACTGGTGCGGCCATGTTGCCAATTTCCTGTAAGATATCTTCCATTTCAACGTTGGCCTTTGAAGTCATCGGGGTCAAAGCTGCCGTAAAAAATCCCAGATCTACCGTCTTTTCCTTCTTCTTTAAGAACGTCGCATTCAGTGCCATCACCTCTAGAGGTGATATTGAAGGTGTACCGCGTATACCTTTACCTAGCTCATTCACCGATGCTTTGAAGGCAAGCAGATAGCGTTTCCCTGTTGACTGGAGATTTTTCTGCAGAATAAAGAAATAGTACACGAAAATGAAATCAGATATTCCAATTGATGCTAGAAATGATAGTCCGACAGGAAATGTCCAAAAAGCCTCATGATGCCTACCATATTAAATGGTCATTTTTGTCTTCAAGTTAGGGCCCTTAAAATGATAAAAATTACCCTTAAGATTCAGCAGCTAGTGAAAATGTTGTTCTTTTCATAGGAAATCCTGCCAAATAATAGCCAAAACAACCCTTTTTTAATGATAAAAAGATAATAAAACTAAAATCACAGGGAGTCAAAATGAGGCTTTTTTTAAAAAGTCAAGAGTGAGAGGGCCATCATCTGTCAAATGGAACCTCTGTTTGAATGTTGTTTTTATTTGATTAGTTTTTCTTGATTTTCAAAGACAGAATCAGGGATATACCTACCATCAAGCCGAGGGTTCATGGATGATCTTACCCTCACCACAACTACCCACGTGCAGGCAAGATGGATGTTGACAGCCCTGTCAGATGTAGCGTCATGGGCCAGAATGAAGTTCAAGGCCGTAAAATCCAGATCCCTGATCATCAAGAAAGGCAAGACAACAGACAGATTTACCCTCCGAGTACAGAACGAGGAGATCCCTTCAATCATGAAGAGTCCAATCAAGTGCCTTGGGAAATGGTTTGATGCAAGTCTGCAGGACAGAGATAATGTCAAAAAGCTTGTGACCCAGGTAGAAGACGGACTGAAGAAGATAGACCGTAGCAACCTCCCTGGAAAGTACAAAGCCTGGCTATACCAGCATGCCCTACTACCAAGGCTAGCCTGGCTAATGATGCTGTACGAGGTACCCAGCTCAACTATACACTCAACAAAAGTTCTAATTGGTCACTTTTGTCCGTCATTTTCTATCAGAAAGACGTTGAATTCATTTTTTATTTATGGTCATATGCCAAGAACAGTCTTCAACTTAAGCTTTAATCATATAATAATTGACTTCGGAATAGTTTGGCGAGAGTTATTCTTAATTGTGCTAAAATGCATTTCTTGAATAAAAACGTCAAGCAAACAAAAGTGTGCTCTTAATTCCTTGTTTTATTTTAATAGGACCCATCATTAGTAGGAAAATCATAAAACCTGCTTTAATCAACAGCACATTTGTTTAAATAAACCCCTTTCAAAGTATCCAATTTTAAAATTACCTCCCTTTTAATTAAAGACTGTTCTAATTTTGACCCTGCGGTGTAAGTAAATGGTATTGGATTCATTTAAGAAAACAATCAATAAAAATTAAAAAGACATTATAGAATTGATTTCAGGATAAAACAGTTCTTTCCACAACCTCTCTTGACGTAGGGAAGAAACGAAACTAGCATACATTGTAAACATATACAATTAATGACCAATTAGAACTTTGTTTGAGTGTAGAATCATTAGAGAGGATCACCAGCCGCCACCTGAGACAATGGCTAGGCGTCCCTCCTAGTTTCTCCAGCGTTGGCCTCTATGGAAAGAGCAACCAGCTTCAACTCCCACTATCTTCGCTGGTTGAGGAGTTCAAGACAGCCAAGACAAGACTGGTCCTCACCCTAAGAGATTCCCCTGATGAGCAGATCCGAGAAGCAGGGATCGTTACCCGTACAGGCAGAAAGTGGTCAGCTACAGAGACTGTCAGCCAAGCAGAGAGTGCACTCAAGCACAAGGACATTATAGGAATGACTGCTGTCGGACGACAAGGGATTGGTGCAACTAAGACACTTCTGTGGAGCCAGGCAACCCAGAATGAGAGGCGTGCCATGATACAGTCAGAAGTAAGGAGAACAGAAGAAAACAGAAGGCAAGCTAAAGCAGTAGAGATGGGGGCACAAGGAGCATGGACAACATGGGATACCATAGACAGAAAGCTGACCTGGGAAGACATCTGGAAGTACGAACCACTGAGGCTGTCCTTCCTCCTCAGATCAGTCCACGACCTCCTTCCATCCCCAGCTAACCTCTGCCGATGGGGACTGTCATCAGACCCAACATGCAAGCTTTGTGACCGCCCAGGCACTTTAGAACATGTCCTGTCTTCCTGTTCTACAGCGCTGACGCAAGGAAGATTTAGGTGGCGTCATGACAACATCCTCAGAGAGGTGGCTGACTGGCTGGAAATTGAAAGAAAGAAGGATCGAAGAAGTAACCCGCAGCAATGTCACATCGACTTTGTGAAGCCGGGTGAAGCTGCCAAACTACAGCCAACCAAGAAGACATCAATCCTGGATGGTACTACAGGCTGGAACACGGAGGTGGACCTAGGAAAGAAGCTTGTGTTCCCAGGTATTGTCCAGACCAACCTCAGACCAGACATCTTACTGTGGTCGGAAACAGGGAAGAAGCTCATCATGATCGAGCTAACAGTACCCTGGGAAACACGATGTGAAGAAGCCTACGAGAGGAAGAAAGCCAAGTATACAGAGCTTCTCACAGCGTGCAGAGAAAGAGGCTACCGCACATGGCTGTTTCCAATTGAAGTAGGCGCCAGGGGATTTTGTTCGCAATCTGTGTGCCGACTGATGGCAGCAATCGGGACGACTGGCAGAGACAGGCGCAAGACAATACAAAGACTGAGCCAAGCTGCAGAGCGTGCGTCTAGCTGGCTGTGGCTACGACGAGAGGAGAAGAGCTGGAAGCTATCGACCTCCACACCGTAAGACGGTGGGGCTACTAGCTATCAGATATACATGGATAAGGCCCGAAATATCAATGATGGCGAGCACCATGCTGATGATGGAGGTCGAGGAGCAAACCACTGACCACAACAAAGCGACAGTTCCTGGGTCTCTGGCCGGCGGTACTCGTGGGTCTGCTCAACAGGCCTGGGGAAACTGGTTAGAGACGGATCCTCAACAGATGCAGGGAAGCAGGAATGATTGTCAGCAGGCTGTTTCACATACACATTTGCAACTTTTATTGGTGTATTGGACCCATGCAAGAAAACTGCATCAACTTTTCTGAGGTCAATACAACATAAACCATATTTCTTTTAATCCTTTGCCATGAGGTGAATAGTAGATAACATTATTTAATTTGAACTTTAATGTTGTCACTTTGTAAACAAGAGCCATGTTCCACATGGTCAATCCCCCCGCCGGAAAAAATTATCTGAAGGTTATACTTTCGTATAATTTACCTGGAGAGGAAATCCTTTTAAGTTTTGGAGTTAAAGTACAGACAAAATTTATCAAGTAAATCTGATAAAGGGGAATAACTTTAAAACTAGAAATGTGTCCAAAGGACACGGATGCCCCCGCTATAGGTTTTTCATAAAGCTCCCAGCAGTAGTGTAGGACAAGTTGTGTTCACGAGATATATTCCTATTACAAGAAAATTCTATTTTTAGTAACAGTGACCTTGACCTTGGATCTACAGGCATGGGTATTGTGCGGACACACCGCCTTGTCATGGTCCCTCCATTCATAACAAAGTTACAGCCTGAAGAAGAAAATTCTATTTTAAGTAACAGTGACCTTAACCTTGGACCTACAGGCTTGGGAATGTATGTGACACACAGTCTTAATATGGTGATCAATTAAACCAAGTTATTTAAAAATCCAATAACAAATAACAAAGTTACAGAGCGGACACAATTTTGCAAGAAATTTCTATTTTTAGTAACAGTGACCTTGACCTTGGACCTACAGGCATGGGTGTTGTATGCGACACACCACCTTGTCATGATGAACATTTGTGCCAAGTTATTTTGAAATCCCTCCATTCATAACAAAGTTAAGGGCCAAGTGTATATTTTGCTTAACACGAAATGTAAGGGAAAAAGGGGCATAATTTGAAAAAATATTGGAAGCAGGGTTATGGGTCTTGTTGGTTATGATGTAGATTTTGATGGTGAAAATATATTTCAAGTTTCAAGGCAATATCTCAAGTAGTTTTAAAGTTATGGGCAAAATGCATATTTTGCTTAACACAAAATATAAGAATAAAACTAATGTAAATGAAATTATCAAAGGGCCATAACTTTTGAACAGAACATGCAAGAGCAAAACCCCGCCTTTATGCACAACAACATATCAGGCCAAGCATTGTGGTAAAGTTTTATTAAATTCCCTCCAGTAGTGTAGGAGGAGTTGCGTTCACGAGATATATTCCTATTAAAACTAATGTAAATGGAAGTATCAAAGGGCCATAACTTCTGAACGGAACATGTAGGAGCGAAACCCCACCTTCATGCACAACTACATATCAAGCCAAGCATTGTGGTAAAGTTTCATTAAATTCCCACCAGTAGTTTAGGAGGAGTTGCGTTCACGAGAATATCGGACGGACGGACGGACGGACAGGAGCAACTCTTAATGCCCGTCGCCATTTCATGGCGGGGGCATAAAAAGGGGAAGGTAGAGTTATTGGACTTGCACACTGCACTATCTACTAATGTGCTCTGTCAGTATATGAAATTTGAATAAAATCCCTCAAGTAGTTTTTGAGTAATGCTCTGGACAAAATTTATCAAGTAATTCTGATAAAGTGGAATAACTCTAAAAATAGGCATGGTTGAGTTATTGTTCTTGCACACTGCACTACCTACCAATGTGCTCTGTCAGTGTATGAAGTTTGAATAAAATCCCTCAAGTAGTGTTGAAGTTATGCTCCGGACAAAATTTATCAAGTAAATCTGATAAAGAGGAATAACTCTAAAAAGGCAAGGTAGAGTTATTGGACTTGCACACTGCACTACCTACCAATGTGCTCTGTCAGTGTATGAAGTTTGAATAAAATCCCTCCAGTAGTTTTGGACTTACGCTCCGGACAAAATTTATCAAGTAAATATGATAAAGGGGAATAACTCTTAAAATATGCAAGGTAGAGTTATTAATCTTGCACACTGCACTACCTACCAATGTGCTCTGTCAGTGTATGAAGTTTGAATAAAATCCCTCCAGTTGTTTTGGACTTATGCTCCGGACAAAATTTATCAAGTAAATATGATAAAGGGGAATAATTCTGAAAATAGGCGAGGTAGAGTTATTGTTCTTGCACACTGCACTACCTACCAATGTGCTCTGTCAGTGTATGAAGTTTGAATAAAATCCCTCCAGTAGTTTTGGACTTATGCTCCGGACAAAATTTATCAAGTAAATATGATAAAGGGGAATAACTCTAAAAATAGGCAAGGTAGAGTTATTGTTCTTGCACACTGCACTACCTACCAATGTGCTCTGTCAGTGTATGAAGTTTGAATAAAATCCGTCCAATAGTTTTGGACTTATCGTCCGGACAAAATTGTTTCGGACGGACGGATGGACGCACAGAATCACAAAGGGCATTTCTAATATCCCCCTCGCCTTTGGTGGGGGGATAAAAAAATTTATGAGAACCTTTAAATCCTGATACACAGTAGCAGACAAACTTAACCATTTCCTCCATATATACTCATTTTTACGCATGTGCAACCAGTTCAGATCCAGATCAGCCGGCACATCTGTGCCATCTGATCAGGATCTGCACTTGTCGCATTTTGGTCAGCAATAACCTTATGAACCAAACAGCAAACAGTTTAAATCCTGATCAGACCTCACAAATGTGCCGGCTGATCTGGATCTAAACTGTTTGCCCATGCAATAAGGTGTGTATATGGAGAAAATGGTTAAAGGCCATAAACAACAAAATGTGACATGATTTATGCCATTCATCAACACCCTACTTACATTGACAGCTACTTTAAATGCATCATGTAGACCATCATACAGCTGTGGGTTGTTGCGACTAGACTCTTTGGCAGTGGTCTCTTCACTGGAAGGTTTCTCTTCATGATCGGCATCCCCTTGCCCTGAAAAACAATGTGTAAACCCCTTATCTTGCATTGCAACAGAATGTGTCAACTACTTATCATGTGCTGCAAAACAATGTGTAAACCCCTTATCTTGCCCTGCAAAACAATGTGTCCACCCCTTGTCATGCGCTGCAAAACAATGTGTAAAACCATTATCTTGCCCTGCAAATCAATGTGTCCACCCCTTATCATGTGCTGCAAAACAATGTGTAAACCTCTTTTCTTGCATACCAGATCAGGTTATCCGGTGTTTTCACCCGTGTATGAAATTTCAATCCTACATCCCCATGTAGAATGAGTCACGCGCCTTATATTATTATGACATCACAATGTTTTACGCAGTTATGATTTAATGATGGAATGTCCCGTATATCACTCCGCTACTATAAAAAAGTAGTGCAAAGAAAAATTTACAGGAAAATACCACAAAATGCACAAAATAAATACGGCATGCAAAAAAAAGATTTATTCACTTATGTTGGATAAAGATCACGTTATCGGCCCTCGTGAAATATGCACTTAGGCGGTAACTGGGCAGAGCCTTGATATTCGTGATCAGTGTTTTTTATGGCCATTTTGTGTCCAAATAAGGCCCCATTACCAATGCTAAAACATATACTTTTTTTCTTAAACTTAAGTTAGAATTCACAATATGAAAGAACTAGGGAGGATTCTGGAACTGGGTAGTCCTCTGCATTTCGCACCATCCACTATAAACTTGAAATGACTAACATTTGCCTGGGAAGTTTCCTTTTCTTTCAACAACAAAAACAACAACAAACTTTCAAGCATGGAAGGTTGTAAATTGGGGACAAGCAAAGTAAACACAAAAGAATGTGCTTCTTTCACTTGATAAAATGCTTATACCAAATGAACAAGGGAGATCACAGCTGTCTGGACATTGACCCAGAATTGCCATATTTTACAGGGCTCTTTTTGGTGTATTTAATAGCCGATATTCGGTCATGTTCCCAATGGCATAACATATACTTTATCCCAATTTTAGAATAAAAATTCCAACTGATACAAAATAAAAAAATTCTAATGAAAAACAATACAATCTGCATCATTTGTTTCTTTAACCCTAAAAACATTGACAATATTTAAGTATGTGTGACAATGACAAGAAACAGCAGATAACTGTTTAACTTTTTATTCCCCAAAGATGCTTTAAAAAAAACACCACTTTTATGGCAAAACAATGTGAATTTTCTCAATTCCTGGGGTATGGGTCATAATCCCAAAATAGTGAAAAAAAACTCTGTTCTATAGTGTGTTAATATGCCCAAACTGTGCAACACCTTCAGTAACTTTTAAAACTTATTTATCTGGCCTTGAAACTTGGTCAGTGTACGTCTTCACATTAATATATAGACAATATTTAAGAATCAAACCTCTATCTTTTTTCCTTTTCTTCTTTTTCTTTTTGGCCGACCCAGAGGTGTCATGTTGTGTGCCTACATCCCGTTTCTGAGCGCCACTTTTACTGTGAGCTTTCACCCTCTTATCCTGCTTGGAGAATACTCTCACATAATTCCTTATTGCAATGTAGATGTAAAATGGACTGATTCTGAAAACAACATTTATTGAATACAAAAGTGAAATATGCATATCAGGAATCACCACACTCACAAAACACAGCCTCCCTAAACAGAGAAAAAAGAAGAGAGGAAAAAAGAGCATGTGTTTTTAAGTATGGCAAATTCAAATAAAACACCACAAACAATCAACAAACAAGAGGGTCCATGGGACCCTGGGTCGCTCACCTGCGAACATCTGTTCAATGGTTCGGACAAAAATTAAGACCACTAGAGTGCGGACAAGCTTTTTCTATAATTGGACCTAGTGACCTAGATTTCAAGGTCACATGACCATGTTTCAAACGTGACCTAGATATCATCGAGATAAACATTCTGACCAAGTTTGAAGAAGATCGCATCAAAATTAAGACCGCTAGAGTGCGGACAAGCTTTTTCTATAATTTGACCTAGTGACCTAGATTTCAAGGTCACATGACCCAGTTTCGAACATGACCTAGATAATATTGGGATAAACATTCTGACCAAGTTTGAAAAAGAAATGACCAAAATAACGACCACTAGAGTGGGGACAAGCTTTTTCTATAATTTGATCTAGTGACCTAGATTTCAAGGTCACATGACCCAGTTTCGAACTTGACCTAGATATCATTGGGATAAACATACTGACCAAGTTTGAAGAAGATCGGACCAAAATTACTACCACTAGAGTGCAGACAAGCTTTTTCTATAATTTGACCTAGTGACCTAGATTTCTAGGTCACATGACCCAGTTTCTAACAAGACTTAGATATCATTGGGATAAACATTCTGACCAAGTTTAAAGAAGACCGGAGCAAAATTACCACCGCTAGAGTGCAGACAAGCTTTTTCTTTAATTTGACCTAGTGACCTAGTTTTAAGGGTCACATGACCCAGTTATGAACTTTACCTAGATATTAAGATAAACATTCTGTTCAAGTTTAAAGAAGATTGCACTATAATTAAGACTGCTAGATTGCGGACAAGCTTTTTCTATAATTTGACCCAGTGACCTAGATTTCAAGGTCATATGACCCAGTTTCGAACTTGACCTAGATATCATTGAGATAGACATTCTAACAAAGTTTGAAGAAGATCGCACCATAATTAAGACCATTTGAGTGCGGACAAGCTTTTTCTATAATTTGACCCAGTGACCTAGATTTTGAGGTCACATGACCCGGTTTCAAACTTGACCTAGATATCATCGAGATAAACATTCTGACCAAGTTTAAAGAAGATCGCACCACAATTAAGACTGCTAGAGTGCGGACAAGCTTTTTCTACAATTTGACCCAGTGACCTAGATTTCAAGGTCACATGACCCAGTTTCGAACTTGACCTAGATATCATTGAGATAAACATTCTGACCAAGTTTGAAGAAGATTGGACCAAAATTCTGTCCGCTAGAGTGTGGACAACAATTGTGGACGGACGGATGGACGACGCACGAACCCCCCTCACAAAAGCTCACCCTGTCACTACGTGACAGGTGAGCTAAAAAGAGAACCCTTGGGTTTCCACCTTGGATCGGTCAGTGGCAAAACAATTTGCCACTTGGAACCCCAAACCAGGTTCCATGGTGCACTAACCTCACACTTTCCCCAACAGGTTCTTGGATGAAAGATTTTCTGAACAGAATAAATAATGGGGTGATAGCAAAAACCGTTCTTTATGCTTTTTTTTAACCCTTTCCTCCACAGACACACCTTTATAATTATTGCCCGGATGAACAGTGTAGATCCAGATCAGCTGGCACATCCGTGCTTTTTTATTTGTTAGGTTATTTCTGACCAAAATGCGACCAGTGCAGATCCTGATCAGACGGCACGGATGTACCGGGCGAGCTGGATCTACAGTAGTCGCACAAAAATGTGTATATATGGAGGAAAGGGTTAAAATCACTGCTTTTGTCCCCTCGGATTTGGATGTAAATAGTTGGCAAGAAGCATAATGTGGTATCCCATTATTTCAGACTGGTTTTATTACTGTGGTATACTTTATTTTGCAAAGGTTTGAATTTATGCAAATTTCATGTAAGGGATAGTTCAGGAAATCAAATCCCAGCAATATCAAACAATTTAGTATCTTCTTATGAGAATATCAGAACTATGCGAATTTATGTCCGCCCCAAAAAATGTCATTTGAAAGGAATTTAGGTGATACCACTGTATCCGCTTACGAAGAGATTAACTTACAAAGGAAAGGGCCATTTGTAGAGTACATCTCCACTGTTCCCCCATTGTTAACAGCAAAAACCAAGTAAATGGTTTATAAAGATATCTAGGCTGAAGGTTATAAAACTAAGATTGGAATTCAGTCTCAAATCTCAAGCATCTGATTGGCTGAAATGGCGCTCAGTAACCATTTCAGCCAATCAGATGCTTGACATTTGAGACTGGTTTCCATGCTCAGCTTAATAACCTTGGGCACAAGACACACAGATCTTACTTTTCTTGTTCAACAGCTGCAGAATCTTTGATCTTCTGGAGAACCTTGGCCTGAATCTCCTTCACAACTGGGTCTTCCTCCTTACCCCGTGCTGGCACAGTCAGGAAAGCAAGACGGGCTAGGGCGGGTAGATGGAAAAGTACATTTTTCACACTCATGTGTGGCAATAGACTGTTCCATACCTACAAACAGAGAACACAGTCTTTTCCTACACTTCATTAACCCATTCCTGCATATATACGCATTTTTACGCATATTTTCAATGTAGATCCAGATCAGCTGACACATCCGTGCCACCTGATCAGGATCTGCACTGGGCTCATTTTTTGTCAGAAATAACTTATGAATAAAAACTAGAATGTGTCCTTGGACACTGATGACCCCGCTTCTGAACAAAATTTGTAATAACAAAGGGCCATAACACTGGTGAAAATGGTCGCAGGAAAAAATCCTTTCTTTACGATCATCTAGACATCCTGCTTGATCATCTGTGCAAGTTTGAAAGAAATCCGCCTTATAGTTTAGGAGTTGATGCCACAAAATTTGGGGACGTACGGACGGACGGACGGACAAGTGCAACTCTATATGCCTCCCACTTTGTGGGGGCATAAAAATGAACAGTTTAGATCCTGATCAGACGGCAAAGATGTGCAGGCTGACCTGGATCTAAACTGTTCGCCCACGCAATAAAGGTGTGTCTATGGAGAAAAGGGTTTAAGGGACATAAATGTAAAATAGCAAAAGTTAAGGAACATCACATCAAATAGCATTTCCATGGAGCCAAGGGTGAAGGCAGTTTTAACTGTATTTTCTATTACATGTAGTTCAGGAACAAAACTTGCCTCTTTTGAAGACAGCAAGGGTAGAGGCACATGTTGAAAATGTAGATTGAATTCCTCTAATTTCATTGCCACTGCAAAACCATCATCCGAATGCTTGACATCGTGGACAGCATCGAAGTATCTGATTAGCTTCTGGATTTCCTCTGACGGCTCTTTACAACCTTCTTTCGCCGCTTGTAGGCCTTTACATACAACCTTGATGATAAATCCTAGAGCTGAAAAATACCCCCAAAAATATGTACAGTGAAACCTCTCTATTAAAATAAAATCTGGGACTGGACATAGGTGGTCTCAATAGTGAAGTGGACTTACATGTTAATTTCTAGGGTAGTGCAAAACTTAAAAAGTCAGAAAAATACTAAGGTATCATTATATTTTGCATAGGATTGATTTTCGCACTACGGAAAGTGCACTTTATCAAACCCCAGCAAAATCAAATGATTAACTTCAGGGAGTAATAATACTGCACAAATTTACGTTTGCGCAAAAGTGTTATTTGAGCCTTCTGCTTGAAATTTCATCCTCATGAAAGAAAACAATACAACTGTAGTTGTTTTATTTTTGGTGTGGTTTTAATTTCTGGGTGTGGTCTTTATGAGAGCGTTTACGCCAGAGAAAAAATATTTTAGATTCTCATCCCCTCCCGCCCCTGTCCAAAACCACCTGCCCCAAAAAAATTTATTGGTAAAAATATCGAAACATATTCTGGTCCGTACAGAAAATATTTTAGACCATCCCGAAATACCTTCTTCGTTAAAATTTTTTCTTTAAAGTGCCCACCCGCCCCATTTTTTCCCAAAATCCGGATGAGAATCTAAAAATTTATTTTCTCTGGCCTTACTGTACTCGCTTTAAAGACCACTGGGACTGGACAACAATCCCAGATGTCCAAGCAATGTGGAAATCAATGCTCATGTAAAATAACTATATGTATGTATGTGCAAGGATTGCTTTGTGCTTCATATTAATACATGACCCATGACAAAATGACCTCACAATAGAAAACTGCAGCTAATAATATTGAAACAAATCCTGATACACAACCTGCACTTAAGATCACCTGGGCTCAAATTCATAAAACAAAAACTGGAAACCGGTCTCAAAATTCAACCATATTATTTGCTGAAATGAAACTTGTTGCCAAATCAGCCAATCAGATGCTTGAGTTTTGAGACTGGTCTCCTGATTTACTTTTATCTGATATTTAGAACAAAATCACCTGTGAACAAAGACTACATGCCTTCAAAGACCACTTCTGGGTTTTGATTGAATCCTAACAATGGGTTTTCAAAACATTTCAGCTTTTTATAGGGTGACTTGACAAATTAAGTTTACTCGCCAGCTAGGCAACCAGCTGTTAAGATTTTATAAACTAATCCAATAACAATTTGCCACTGGCAGACTTCCCGAAAGTTGCCAGACCGAAGGACCTGTCTGGTAAAATTTCAGCCGGTCAGACATGTTTTCTAATGTTATCTGACCGAATGTCAGACAAAAATTTGAACTCCTAATACTTTATTATACCTTTTTAACATGTTTCGGTCTGACAGAATTCGTTTCGGTCAGACAGTTTTTCACATCATGTCTGACCAAATGTCTGACACTTTTTTTCAACTTTCGGGAAGTCTGCACTGGCTACTGTTAATTTACATTTATATCCCCGCTTTTATAATTTCCATACTGCATTTACAAGTGCAAAACATGTAATCACTTCATGTAAGCATAGGTTTTTTTTTAAATCTGATATCTGAAGACTGTATAAAAGGGTTCTTGAGATACATGTTTTCAGCTCTTCACAATAACATAAGATAAATTACCTTCTGGGAAACAAAAAAAAAAAACAACTAAAAGTTACAATAATTTTATTTGCCTGTATCTCAGGTCATTTTCTCTGAACAAATGCTAGCTATCTCAGTGCCCATGATCATAAACTAATGTTGGAGACCGTTCTCGATTCTCAAGCATCTGATTGGGTGAAATGGAGAAAGTCTCCATTTTGACCATTGACCAATCAGATGTTTGAGATAGGAGACTGGTTTCCAATCTCAGATTTATGATCTTGGGTCCAGGATATTCATTTTAGTATTCTTACAGATGAAGACTATGATCAATTATTGCATGAATTCATAAGTTGGAGCCAATGGAGGTTCATATGTAATTTTTCTTTAACTTATACCTGGTAAACTTACAATAACATGAACAGAATCACAAATAAAGGATGGGTCCCTTTTTCTATTTTTATTTTTCCTCTTTTTTTCCAATATGCCATGATGTACTTTTCTCCTTAACATTTTGTACTGCCTGCTATACCCCACCTCTCCCACTTCCTTCCCCATTCCCCCCCCCCCCCACTCACTGACATGTGATAACAGAAACAAACAAAATATCTTAGTTGGCCCAATGAAATATTGAACTGTGTGAGAACAATTCTGGCAACCACAGACAGCTGGCAGGTTTACTGCACTCAATACTCAATGCTGGCTTAGTGAACAAAACTCTGGAATGTTTATCACAGCAGAATAGCAGCACATGCATGCTGTAATACTGCAAAACAGAAACAAACTGAAATACATGTATCCATTGTTAAGATTGTACTGTGTTCAGGGACTTCTTTAATCATTAATAACCCAGTAATTGTACATATATTCCCACTTGAACAGAAGTATCTAATTGCGCAATTTTAAATACCATATATACTCGGTTACAAGATTTTTCCTTGGAGAAATAGCCTTAAAAATGGGGGACCCATCTTATAACAGTGATCTACAACAAGACATGGTCTACACAGAAAACCTTTAGTTTGGTCATCAAAGAAGGGGGCCTATCTTATAAGCTGATCTTCTTATGACCTAGTATATACGGTAGTTCCAGTTAATTTTTTTATCTCCCGAGTATGCTCTGATAGTTTACAGACTCAAAGATTATAAACTGAGAATGGAAACCAGTCTCAAATCTTAAGGATCTGAATTGTGATTGGCTGAAATTGTGACTGGTCGCCATTTTAGCCAATGATAGGCTTGCGATTCGAGACTCAGTTTTATAACCTTGGGGCCAGATGTTCTTGAAGTTTTCAAGATCTGTGAAAACCTTATTCTAGTTAAATGTACATTTTTGAATGTCTAAATCATTCACCACAAAAATCATTTATATTAAAAGAGATTTTAACCTTTACTCCATGGATACACATTTTATAACGTGGAAGACAAGTGTAGATCCACATTGGCTGGCACATCTGTGCTGTGTGATCTGGAAATACACTGTTTGCTTTTTGGTCAGAATTAACCCAATCAATTTAAACAGCAAACAATGTAGATCCTGATCAGATGGTATGGATGTTATGGCAAACCAAGATCTACTCTGGTTGCTAATTTGATAAAAAGCGCATCCATAAAATAACAAGTAAGGAAATTATAGAAACTTGTAAACTTACATTCGTTTTCTGGCTTCATGTGACATAGCCTGAACACATCTTTGTGGTGCCACTTTCCTACAGATATGTATTGAGTCACAAACTCTGCTATTAACATTGGGTCACGACTATGATACCATTTTGTCACTGTTTTGCGTAAGCCTCTACCCCAGCCTTTCGTCAGCTGGCTTAAATCCTTTACAAATTTCAGCCAAGTGAATAAATCCCATGGATTCTCACAGACTTCGTTAACAATTGCATACGCTGCTGCTTTTGTCGGCAAATTGCTTGAACACGTTGCTTGTGCAAGAAAGAACAACAATGGTTCTCGTTTGAAGTATGATTTCTCAGAATTCACACGTTTTATACATGCCACGGCCTCGGTTCCCTGCCCTGCTTCAACCATTGTTCTAAAAACATTTCTTAGACCAGGAAATGTTTTCTTCTTGCCGGGAAGGTAAAACGATCCTTCTGTGCCAGTGCGGAGGTACCGCAATAACCTCTCATTCAGACTCATCCCATTGTCATGTACATCAGCCATCTTTGACACACGCTGATATCAACAAACCTAGACTGCTCCTGCAACAGACAAAAATAAATATTGTAACATTAACCCTTTCCTCCATATTTACATATTTTTACGCATTTGTGACCAGTGTAGATCCAGATTAGCCAGCACATCTGTGCCATCTGATCAGGATCTGCACTGGTGGCTTTTTGGTCAGAATTAACCTAACAAATCAAATAGACATGCCGTCTGATCAGGATCTGCACTGTTTGCCCACGCAATAAAGGTGTGTCTATGGAAGAGAGGGTTTACTTTTTACTACATGGGATATGGGTGTGATACAGTGTAAGCCAACCCACATAATAATCCTTGGAGTCAATGGCTTAAACTGGAAAATTGTGATATGATTATGAAAAATATCTAACAGAGGAAAACAAAGCATTAAATGTTATACTGGGATTGGCTTCTGTTGTCAAAACAAGGAAAAGTTTTCCAGTATAAGGGGAGGTCAAAAGGGTTTTAGCTTCTGTAAGAAACATATTGGGAAAAACTTCTCCCTCGGATTACGAAGGAGAAGTTTGCGACATTTGGTTGACTATTTCTCCAAAGTCTTCCGCTAAGTCATTCCCAATTACTCCAAATTCCATGGTGTAAAGGGTTATGCATTGTGTTGGAATCGATTACATGTAACTATGAACAGGGCACAACCAAGATTATTGTCAACATGTGCTGCACCATGTTTTTTAAGGTTTTAGGGGAAAGGGGAAAGAACATTTTAAAATGGGAAAATTTAAACATGAACAACACCTAAACTGCCTTCTTTATTCATATACAGTCACAACTGTTTTGCACTCAGCCCAAGCTATGTACTGGCCACAACCCCAACTTACGAACGATAAAATCAAGTAATAAAAATGTGTGGCCTATACATTAGCGCTGACGGTATATTTAGCACCAAAAATGTTATCACTTAACTGGCACCGATCTCATGAGATTTATAAGTGCAATATCATTTGTTTGCTTAGGTACAACTTGTTAGTTTCCATTTCCTGTTTTATAAAGTTGTATGAATTTATCTGTAAAACTATTTTGAATGTTCATCATATACATTTGTAATCAAACAACATTAACATGGCTAATTAAAAACAGGAGGATATTATCTGAGTGGGGTTTTATATTATTATACATGTAATAAGAGAAACATTTGCACACAATGCATGCTTTTTGCATACTGCAAATTGTAACAACAACAACAAGTTATGTAAATGTTAAAGATTGTTTATTGACAGAGTTACATAATATAACACAACCATGTTGCAGCTGACATTTCTTCAATGCAAGTCTGAAGAAACTTCCAATCAAGTTCCATCTTGCCTGCACATATAATGTAATTGATCAGCATCTCTTCTCTATGAAACAGCAAAGAACTAAAATAATTGAAACTAAGCTCAAGATCATAAAACCAAATCTGGAGACCAGTCTAAAATTTCAAGCATCTGATTGGCTAAAAAGACCACTGGTCTACAATCTTAGTTTTATTTTCTAGGGCCCTTAACAAATTTTATATTACCATTGCCATTTAAATGTACAGAAAATTGGTATTCGTATGATGCCATTGATGGTGGCAGGGTCTATTTAATCAAATTAAATCTAATTAAATAGACCCTGATGGTGGTAATGAATGATAAGTTGTTTCTTCATATATATATGGGCAGGTTGTAGTGATGGAATGGGGGAGGGTGGACATGCGCCTAACATCTGTGAAGCACGCTTGACAACAAATGCATCAGCTTATCAGGCCATTCTAAAATAAATTATTACCAGCCTTACAAAACATCTAGGGTCGATCCGGGTAAGTATGGACGGATTTTACACAACGGCGCTTGAATCTACTGTCAATGAAATCAGACTGGTTCCCAATCAACCCTGCTAACTACAGTATATTTGGAACTCATTTGCAACGGATTTTATGGTGCAGTGGTAGTGATACATGCGTCCGAGAAGTGTAAAATAGTATTGAAAGGTGTTGAGGTAAAACCGGGATAGTACAGACGCAGTAGGTAAACTACGGACACCAACAGGGAAACTTCGGACAACCATTAAAATAATGATAAATGTAATGGTAAAGTACAGACACATAAAATTTAACATGAAATAGGATAAAATCTACTATGCTTAACATGAATTTTACTGACACTGGGTTGCAAACTGTTTTGTGCGAATCAACGACGCTATTGACAGGAAAATATTGCAATAAAATCACAATAAGTTAAATAATAAAAATTGCTAGAAACGAGTCATTTTAAAATACTAAGTTTATAAATAATCAACCTGTTAACAACATTACTTTTTAAACTTTTTATAAAGTATAAAATGGATCAACAACTTTATTATTTTACGTTGTAATTTTTACGTTGTCTGTTTACTTTTAAGAAAACAACTTGCCTGAAAAATCTAGCGATTAAGTTCATTTAGTGGATAAGAAATGAATAACTGCCCGATCTTGTAGATGTCATGTTCAGAACTCAGATAAAAACAAGGCGGTCTTGAGGATTAACGCTATTTCTAGTTCCGCTCAATTTATGAAGTCTTGTAAAAAGAAGTTATGAATTGAATGTAACATAAAGTTTGAAGATTACGGTATAATACCAGGTGAATATAGTTTTATTTCAGATCCTTTAAGAAATGGTTTGATAACTGACCCAGGACGAAATGGTTAAGATGTTTATTTTAGATACATAGAACTATACAGTACTCGATGCAATTTACTAGTGTAATTTGTGGACGGAGTTTATCTTGCAGTCGGTGAAGGGCCAGTTCCAAAGCAACTAAAATTTGTTGTCTAAACTCAAGTTCAGTCTGTTTAACAAGCTAGTATTTTAATTTTCCATTGAAAAGAATTGATAGATCGACAACGATCCGCATCACAAACTACGGAACTACCTTCGTTTCTGAATATTAGTGAATATTCTTTAAGAAAATTGAGGGACCAAAATATAGTTTTAGAAATTTGTGACAACAACAATGTTTGTTTTTTATGACACCACTTCAAAAATATCATTGATTGGTTTGTTTAATATAATAATGTGATTCATTAAAACACACAATAGACATAGGTGTCCGTAGTAAAAAGTTCGCAGAAAAAGCAGGAAAAGTGCGGACAATTAGATTTTCTTTAATTTTTGAACTAATTTCTTGATTTTTTCTGCAAAAATATTGAGAAAACATTTTTAAAAATTAACCTTTTCTTTGAAATGCACAAAAACTTAAAACAATTACTTAACAGCTTAATACATTCCCGTAAAGAACGGTAGAAGTGTAGCGTTTTATCTAGCCTGTCAATCAAGGTTAACAGTCAATGACATAAGAGGTTGATGAGGTCACTTCCAATCCTAGTTAAAACAATTTCTACGCACAGACACATGTGCAAAAATTTTGAAATTTGAAATGGCGTAAGCCTTGTTATAAAAAGTAGAAAATGTTTAATGAAATTTGTCAGCTTTAGGATATTTGGAGGCTTTAATATTCATCGTCCGTACTTACCCCTTTGTCCGTACTTACCCGGATTGACCCTACTGCAAAATTATCACCAACAGCAGCAATTTGTCATTGTAACCACAGGTGCTTGGAAGACGGACCCCGTATTCTCCAAACAGGCCGCCCCCCCCCCCCAAAAAAAAAAATTAAATAAAAAGGGTCTACACGGGGTCTATACTACATAAACTCATCTTTTTTGTTTTGTTTTGATAGATCGGGATCGATATCAGTCTATCCACACCGAATTTACTATCAAATACCAAGTTCTCAGAAAATTCGTGTTCCTACTATATAAGCCTTATAAGGTTATTAACAAAACCTCCATTTCCGCCATTGGCGTCAAGCCCAAATGTAAACAAAGATTTAAAAATCGGCACATCTCAACAAATATTGCACTAACCTTAACAAATATGGTATCCTTGGAAAACTTATCTTGTCCTCTGTTGAATTCCGTCGAGCATCGGCTAAGAAATTTAGAACATAACATCCATTTTTTCATTTTTCCGATGCACCTGTGAAAATTATCGCCTCGGGACAGAGTTTGGTTACAATGAAAGTATATGAATGAATTTTGATTGGACGAGCAATAATTAAAGGAGCTATTTTTAGCCACGGAGTCTATCGAGTAACATATTCTTGCGCCGGCTCACAGTCAGTTCCCGCACTTCTGTTGAAAGGTGGCAAAACTTTTTGTCTTCAAGTTCTACAAACTGTAAGTAATGTTGAGCAGTCAGCAGTCTCAGTTTTATTGTATGTGTTTGTCATAATGTGTTACTTACTGGTCAAGGTGGGACAGGGAAAACATACGTTGTTAAAGAGGTGATTCAGAGTCTTCGTCGGACTAAAAAAAATGTCGCAATAACATGTACAACTGGAATAGCTGCTACTCTATATGCAGAATTTGGAGGTGAAACACTTCATAGGTTCTGCGGTATAGGGGATACAGGCTTGAACAAAAAAGAGTTGCTTGCAATAATGAAAACAGACAAACGGTATGCCGCGCAAGTTAACAAAATTCGCAGTGTAGATTGTTTAATAATTGACGAATGTTCCATGATGAGCAAACGATTATTTGAGTATGTTGAATTTATTTGTCGAGGTGTTCGTGGGAATGATAGATATTTTGGTGGAATGCAGGTGATATTGTCTGGGGATTTTTTCGAGCTAGCCATCTGAACACCGTTTAGGATCCGCCCCTGCCCTCTGATCTCACAATTTCACAAGCTCAGCTATTTCGGCAAAAAATGGCAAAAGAATCTTATCAACCTTGACTCGTTAACTGGTATCAGAACCCGCAATGATCGTTCTGCTACATTACGGATCCACCACTCCGGACACCAGTCCTGCAGTTTACCGGTAGGTAAACTTTGTTGTTATCGCCCCATAACCTCGCTGGCATTTTAATTTATTTATTCATCGAACTGTTAGTTCAGAATATAATGGTTAATGGGGACTCCCGCCCCCACGCTCTTGCTAGCATCAAATTATTTAACCTTTCCTCCATAATGTATACGCAATTTAACGTATGTGGGATCAGTGTAGATCCAGATCGGCCAGCACATCCGTGCCATCTGACCAAGATCTACACTGTTCATATTTTGGTCAGCAATAAATTAAAGAATCAAAAAGCTAACAGTTTAGATCCTGATCAGTGGCAATGTAGTGCCGGTATATCTGGATCTAAAATGTTCGCCCATGCAATAAAGTTGTATCTATAGAGGAGACTGTAACTATATAATTATTACGCGAGCTCTATGTAAACATTACATTATAGCCCACCATTTCAGTAAGGTAGTTTATTTACATCCAACAGCCACATTTTTAATATTCATTATAACAAAATATACTCACCAACTTAACTAAAACATGTTAATATGCAGTTTCAAACGTTGAGCAGCTTCATCAACCGTCACTGAACTATTCGATTAAATTTTTAAATACACGCGGTAATTTTCCAGCTAAAAATAGCTCCTTTAATTATCGCTCGTCCAATCAAAATTCACTCATATACTTTCATTGTAACCAAACTCTGTCCCGAGGCGATAATTTTCACAGGTGCATCGGAAAAATGAAAAAATGGATGTAATGTTCTAAATTTCTTAGCCGATGCTCGACGGAATTCAACAGAGGACAAGGTAAGTTTTCCAAGGATACCATATTTGTTAAGGTTAGTGCAATATTTGTTGAGATGTGCCGATTTTTAAATCTTTGTTTACATTTGGGCTTGACCCCAATGGAGGAAATGGAGGTTTTGTTAATAACCTTATAAGGCTTATATAGTCGGAACACGAATTTTCAGAGAACTTGGTATCAATCTGATTAAAATCATATCCTGAAAACCGCTACGCTATCAGGATCTGACGACGAATAGCTAAAACGTGCTTTTATCACAAACCTTTTTGAACCAATCAGATTGTCGCCTACAAAATCGCGAAAGTGAAAGTAAACATTCTATATTAAACCATAAAAAGTGTTGAGAGCCTGCGTAAGACATATTTTGCTGATTTTTTTTGTGTTTATGTAGTATTGCAATTATTTCTAATGTAATAACATCTTCAGATCATTTTGCGAGCGCTGTATATCATGCTTCCTGTGTTGATAATTTCTAAAAATAGAAATCGGGAAAAACCGCTAAAGCTTATGTACGGTATCTACGGCCGTCATCAGATCTAACATTTTGTTAGATCTGACTTTAGTGAGATTGACTTGGTATTTGATAGTAAATTCGGTGTGGATAGACTGATATCGATCCCGATCTATCAAAACAAAACAAAAAAGATGAGTTTATGTAGTATAGACCCCGTGTAGACCCTTTTTATTTATTTTTTTTTGGGGGGGGGGGGCCTGTTTGGAGAATACGGGGTCCGTCTTCCAAGCACCTGTGATTGTAACAGCCTTACTTCAATGTGGTTAAGTTATACAGATTGCCCAAGTTCTCTCTGTCTATTCCCACTCTGAGGAAAACGGGCGGAGAGGGTCTGCACCCTGTTGGGGATTTACCACAGCACAAATTATACAGAATGCCCAAGTTCTCTCTGTCTATTCCCACTCTGAGGAAAACGGGCGGAGAGGGTCTGCACCCTGTTGGGGATTTACCACAGCA
The DNA here is from genome assembly GCA_038501625.1 of Corbicula japonica. Classification (NCBI taxonomy): domain Eukaryota; kingdom Metazoa; phylum Mollusca; class Bivalvia; order Venerida; family Cyrenidae; genus Corbicula; species Corbicula japonica. The sequence continues at coordinate 299,726 of JAZAYU010000133.1, forward strand.
CAAATTATAAAATGCTCTGAAAGTGAAAGATCCGAAACGGCGAGTTTTGTCAGCGCATGTGCACATGCTAGATTGCAACTCTACACACTTATGACAAATTTGTAACGCATAGAAAATAGTAGTCCCGACACATATATGACCACTGAACCTTCCTATTTACCTGCTTTTGCGAAGGTATTTTAAGAATGTAACTTTTTACATCTTTTAGTGGGGTTCATTAGACATTTCCTTTGTGAACTACGTCATCAATATGTGAATATCTATTTTTAGACAGAGATTCCTGCTTCCGGGTGTCAAAACCCGGAACCAACTTTGACCCGGGAGGGTAAATACGGAACCCACGAACAAGTTAGACTCTTTCTCCGTCGTTATCAGAAAATAAACGACTGTTGTAAACCAAAATCTAGAGGCCTCTGATTGGCTGCTGGATGACGTCATTCTTGCTCTGAGTATCTATTTTAAAAACTCTCTCTCAAGCTGCTTATCAACAAGGCTTATTGCTCATCGCAATAATTCATGATAAACCATGACATGGATAAAGCATGATCGAGTAAATATGCACTATTTGTGATTAAGATTAGAAATAGTACAGCTTATACTTTATAAACCAGCAACTAGAAGGTGTAAACAGCGCACTGAACAACATTATATGGCAAACATTGTGCAGCATTTGTGCATCTCGAAGGTTTAACATATCACAGTAATGTAGGCATTCCAAACATATGTATTGCAATAAATCAGTTACCAGGTTAAGTGGCATCAAATTGCTATCAGCAACCCAGTTGGGATAATGGTAAACATACATCTGTAATATGACTCCAAGTTCATTGTATTTTTAAACCTAACACTAGCTGGTGTTGTTATGTACTTGTAAACGTGGGGAATACCGCCTAATTTAAACCTCAAGGAAAGATAACTGAAACTCGCTAAGGATTCTCTGGCGGTTATAGCCGCCAGACAAAATTGGTTTACTACTGTCGCTGTCTGCTGAAAGTACAGACATGCGCAGTGAAACAGTCAACGAACAAGTCTCCACCTAGGGCGAACAAACAAGTACAGGTTGTCCTGTTGAACAAACTCCAATGTATCGATTTACCCGACAACACAAAAGCAAAAGCACACCAACATATAAAAGATAAGAAATTAGGTCTACGCCCCCTAAACTTGTGGTATTTTCAATTAAACACACCAGGTACAAAGGTGAAATATGCATACCAGGAATCGCCACATTCAGAAAAAACAGCAAAAAAAGATAGTAAGAATAAAAAAGACTGATGGAGTTTTTATGTTCCATTTCTGATAGCTGAAAAGGGTAATAAAAAAGCCACCGAACATGACATGTATGCAAATTTTGCTGGCTCTGTTTTTAAAACCTGTTCATGAACAGTAATGGAAATTCATATTAATGCATTTATACACCGCCTAGCACAACTATTTGTGCGCAACAAGGGCTTTAATTTCTATATATGTGATCTTCGCCCTTCGCGCACAACCCATTTAGCATTTAAATCAATGCAGATTTTTTTCTTCTATGTCTATATACCAGTGCCATTACCAGCGATCAGAATCCTAATCGCAACTTTTGACTGCTCCAAATAGTTGTTTAAACCTTACATATCTTTAAAAAGATACATACCTGAAAAGCCACATTCAAGTAGAATCAATAAATGTAATGCTTTATAAGTAACGTTTTCGGTTTTTATGCAAAACTCTTTTAAACCTCCACCCATGTCAACAAATTTCGATTACACCGCTTAAAGTTTACCTGACTCACGTTTAACGATAATTTTCACTGTTACCAGCTTGAAATATGTACTTCGGAAATTCTTGCTACGGTCCATAAACACAGCAACTTAAGGATATTGATAAATTTAAGAAAGTATAACTATTTTCAAATATAATTAACAAGGTCATATACACAACATTATTAAAGATACGATTTAAACTTTATATAGCGGGGCGGGTATCTAAACAGATGAAAAAAGAACTTTGACAGCCGTCGAACATGACAAATACGAAAAAATTGCATTTCTGCATATTCAATCTTAGTTATTGCATTATTAAATCAGAGACCTATATATATAATATGTATAATATAGGTCTTTGATTAAATGTTCCGGAAGCTAGACTACATAGAATCCGCTGTCCTGCAATCAACTGGATTTGACAATATTAAGGAATGTTTTTATAGCATATATATCCGTATTAAAACATTTGATCAAGTTAATGTGAGTACGTTGTGAGTTTTTCTCCGCCTACAGGCTCACGGACTGTAGAAATATGTTTGAATAAAAAGAAACGTTTTCATTGGTTATCTGGTTTTCCTATCGACATGTTAACGGCATATGCCATGGTAGGTTTAACAAGTTATTTTGTGGATAAATCGTCATTTTATTGTTACTTTTATCATTTTTTATGTTTTATAACGATATTTGAACATATCAGTGTTGAAATTTTCACGTTGGAGTGAAACTAACAAAAAATCTATTTGGGTCTATTTCCACCACAGTTTTGATCGTAACTGCTTGAGATTTAAAGGACAGACATCTGTAATAAGTCAGTATGGGTCTGTGCTTGCAGTCGAATTATTGAGACTAATACACCACCTAGCCCCGGTTAAGCGAAACTCAATATTCATAGTCATACCAGTAAACATTACAATTTTGATCCACCCCAAACAATGTTGTGCACATATAATGCACGGATTACAGTCAAAACGGCCTCACGCAAAAACGGCCTCAGGTTAAAACGGCCTCATTTTGGTTAAAACGGTCACACTTTCAGAAAAAAATATTGGTTAAAACGGCCTCATTATTTTTTTAAGTTGATGACCCTTGTTTGAATTACATTTTTACGATGGTGTAGTATATTGATGTGAAGAAATAATTGTTGCCATTATCATATTACTCGTGTGCGCATTTGAAAAGATTTTGAGTTGTTTAGATTTTGAGAATTTATGTAAATAGAAAGAGATTTTTCTAGTTACTTTTCTTTGCTGTTCAAACGTGCATTGATAAATGCAAAATGAAGATACATTTATGTGTGCAAAGGTTCATTAAATGGCATTTTGCCGTTACAGAGATTTTGATTTTTTTTAATTTTAATTATGTAAGTGCAATGCCAACTCAAGACGGCCCTTAATACAGAAATCATTTCAAACAGAATACTGGAGAAGGTGCACATTGATAATTAAATAAACACAGACGGCAAAGAATTTAATATACTAACAGTTTAATGATGAACAAAAATATATCGAAGTAAAGACTTAACTATTAGCATTAGTTGCTTCAATACACCACAATTAACAGACCAACTGGTCAAGTAACTATCTTGTAGAATTTCAGTTCGCACACGAGTAAAAAGAGTCCTTCACACCTACTCAACATGACACCATTATTTTTTGGACAGACTGGCAATTGAGAATATCCTGTCAATTACTAGCAATTAACAGTAACGGGGTGGTGTTCAAAACTGTATTACACAGTGTAATTTTAAGTTCTTCAACAAATTGATGATGATTAAAATGACGAAAAGTTTTTAAATAAAATCAACAAAATCGGTAACATATACCCCATGTCGTAACACCAATGCAATGTCCTCTCTTCCACTTTTGAAACAACATTACCCTTTACGCTGTCTCAGTCAAACATTATTTTAATGGAAAATAAAATGAAATATTCATAAAAATGTTACAATTACTTTAAATCATTTACTAATTAAACGAATTGCAAAGTAGTTTCCTTATAAATAGAAGATTATATAAGTGATGTGAAAATATACAAAATGTCAAGACTACTGATACCTACGATTTTTACCCTTTTCCCATACCCTTTTCTTTAATAAATACATAGCTCTAGTTCAGAAACAGACTGCCTTTTTTAATTTTAATGAACAATATGCATAAATTAACCAGCACCCTAATGGAAAAGAATTTAATATACACTGAACATGGAACCTTCAAAGTGGTGTTTCAAATAATTACCATAACATGTTCAGCGGCGTATCGTCACCAGATACAAAAATGGGTTTGCTTCTAACTAGAAATAATGCAGGGAACTGAAAGAATAAAATTTTGACAGGGGATCAGAGAATAAAAATCCTGCAAATCACAGCAGGAAGCATATCCTAGGGTTGATTGAACTGTATCCATGTCCACATTGTCTGGGATATTAAAACACCCATCTAAAAACTGACCAAACTTTTAAAATAAATGTATTTTTCAGAAATACTATAACATACATAATTATCATGCTCAGCCGCTAGTGACTGAATAAACTTTTCGTTGCGGGAAAAATAACTTTATATTGGCCCTTGATATAGCTCATTACTGTCGTGACCCTAGGTCTTTTTTGTTTACTATACTGAAGTAGGAACGCGTGCACTTCGCAATACAGCAGTCAACGGTATACCGGGATACAAATCGTCCCGAATTCCGGAATATATCACCCTCATCCTGCTTCCGCTATCTCACATGATACTTCCGGATAGAAATGGCAAGTCAGACAACGGGTATTCAACAGCTTCTCGCTGCTGAAAAGAAAGCAGCCGACAAAGTCTCAGAAGCAAGAAAACGTAAGAAAAAACTAGATTTATTTCTTTTTGAATCTTATCGATAAAGTCTTTCTTTAAAGTTAAGTTCTTCGAAAAAGATTCATCATCTGTCGGCCTAACTCAGCCTCAGGACGGGGTTACCACTAGAGTCTATCTCAGTGTTTTTTCTCGCTCATAAACCTACGTTGGAAATCTGTTGGTTTCCCATTTTGGGGAACTATTGGCTTTGAAAGACATATACAATGATTATATAGACTATCTGTAAATTGGTTTGACCATTTGATCTGTTTGCCTGAAATTTGCCAGCTACAGGTTTATCTTTTATTTGTAATAATAATATCGTAATAATACAGGAATACTGTCTTTAGTGCTGTTTTTTTTTTCTTTTGGAAAATTAGGCATTTTTTGAGAAAAGTATGTGTCAAATAAATACAAAGCTAAAAGCTGCAAGCAAATATGTTTAATAATTAAATAGGACTGAAATACAGTATTCTGGTTTAAATTATTAGTAAGGTAATCTTTGTTTTAAATAAAAATTAATTGGATGTTACTGTTCTCTGATGCAACTGATTCTCTGTTGCCTTTTACAACAAGAAAAATTCTATTTAATTTCTGACACATTGTCAGAGTTAGATGCCTTTCAAATAGGATATACCTTAAAAGTTAATATATCATTACACTTTTTTTAACCAACAACAGAAGTATTTTATTGTTTATTGTCACAAGTATATGGAATTTACATTATATATCTATATATATATATATCTGCCAGTAATGCCGAACCCCTGGTGGGGACTTTGACATACTGTCTGAGATATCCACCAATTCAAGTCATCCAATACATACCAAAGTCATTGCACTTTGATAAAAAATGTTCACACAGATATCTTGCTTTTTTTTTTTTAAATTATAGTGGCTAAATTATACAACCTGTAAATTATTTTCAGGCAAATTTTACAATTTCGTAAGCTAACAGATGGAAAACGTTACAGATAATCTGTAAATTTATCCACACAATTACAGTCTGTAACTTGATGGGTTTCTTACAAGTTCTGTTAATAAGTTTTTAATGATTGCATTGGCCAGAAATACCCGGTAAAACAATGTTGAAATGCATATGCCTTTTGGTTTGTAAACACCCACCCGTTAATCCCTTGGAGGCGTGGCAGAGCATTCAACCTTAAGGTATGTCAATATATCCGTTACATCATAATGGTCACAGATATAACAGATTATGGTTAAGTAGACAGTCACATGATACTTTGTTTATATAATGCCATTGGGGATCAAATACCATAAAATTCCTTTAAAATGGCCCAGGGGATGACATTTTCTGCCAGGATGGGGGGTGCTTATTATATATTTGAATTATTTTTATTCTGATATTAGCTTCTGAAGGATATTGGATAGTATTTTTTTCCTATAACATAAGATGGGTAATTTTTAGGAGAGGGACATTTAAAAGGAAATTTACAGTATTTTTTTTACAATACATTTTTTATCATTACACATAAAGAGAACTTTTTTGCTGATAAGTCTGTCAAGTGCCTAACATGCATATAACTATATGAAAAGCTGTAAAGACAGTCAGTAGGTAATGAAAATAAAAAAGACTAGCTTGCAGCAGCAAAAGTCCATGGCTGAAGGTTATAAAACTGAGTTTAGAAACCTGTCTCAACTCTCGAGCATCTGATTGGCTGAAATCGTTACTGGTAGCCAATCAGATGCTTGAGATTTGAGACTGGTTTCCATGCTCAGTTTTAAAACCTTGGGCACATATTTATTAGATGTATTAAGTAAAACTGTAAATAGCTTAGGCAATTGTTGTTTTTAGCTTTTACAGTTCTGGTGTTGCTTATGTTTACAAACTTTGCCTAAGGCCATTCATGTCCAAGCTTGAATTTTGAAAACTTAAGCAAAATTATGCTTTTACATTAATTTGTAATCTTTTATTTTGCTGGCTGGATTACAAAGCTATGTCAATCTTATAGTTAAATGATTTGCATCTGTCAATAAAACCTGGATTCAAGATAAATGGTTTTGCAGTCTCTCTGTGGCATTATTACCACTGCTAAGCAATGATCGATAATGTAGGCGAATGATCTGCAGTACTCAGTACTTAAGCACATCCATGGCATGTAATCAGGACCTTCACTGTTCACTTCTTAGTCAGAAATAACCTAATGACTAAATTTTCATAGCAAACTGTTTGAATCAACACTAGTCACCCATCAAGTACATGTACACTGTTCAGCCATATCATCATGATGATTTGGCTCTCAGCACCCTCTTGGTGTACAGTATAATCAGTGTTGAACATTTGTATTGTGCTGTAATAAAATAAACATTGTTTGGTTATTTATAGGTAAAGGAAAGCGACTAAAGCAAGCTAAGGAAGAGGCTCAAGCAGAAATCGAGCAGTACCGAAACAAACGAGAATCAGACTATAAACGATATGAACAGAGTGTAAGTATGATCAGGATCTACACTGTTCACTGTTAGATTCATAAGGTTATTTCTGGCCCAAGATGCAACCAGTGCAGATTCAGATGAGATGTTGCAGAGGTGTCAACTTATCTGGATCTTCACTGGTTGCACAGGCCTTAAATGTGGATATATGGAGTAAAGGTTTAAAGCTGAAAAAATTAAATTGCAGGTATGTTCTGTATCATCTTAAATGTATGCAAAGTGTTAGGTGTGTCAAAACAAAGGTTTAGTTTAAACCCTATGAACAAATTAGAAACTTCTGTTTAAAGGGGCTGCACTGAGCAGCTGCACTATATTTTTTGAAGAAGACAGCTACATAGTTATGATAAATGTCAAGTAAATTTGTCTTTTAGAAGTTGACATGGATTGAAATGACGACCTAAAGGTAAATGGGAAAGATTATTTTATTATCCATTTTGCTGAAATATAATTTAAAAATGTGTCACAGTTTGTATCAAACTAAGTATAGAAACCAAAGATGATCAATATTTCTCTCTAAACATAGCAACAGCAAGAAATTCAAAAAAATAACGCCGAAGACACCTTTTCATATGGCAGAATTCTTTCTTCAGGGCTTTTTCAACACTTGAGGAAAGGCATCCACCATCTTTAATTCAGAGAAAAATGGCCTCTTGAGGAGATGCAAAACCCTGATCTAAAGTAATGTTTTACAATTTTAAAAAATTGAGAAAGGAATACATCTGTAAACAGTTCTTTATTAAGGAAGCTCTGCTTAATTACAATGTATTATTTTTATGTATTGATTATAATAGATGATGTTATCCATTGCAGGTTCTTGGTTCCCGAGGTGACAGAGAGAAACAAATCGACAAAGACACGGAAGAAAAGATCCGGTTTATAGAAGACAATGTCAGGAAGAACAAACAAGCTGCATTGAAAATGTTACTGGACCATGTATATGACATTAAACCACAACTACATGAAAACCTTAGACTATAGATAAATAATTAAAAAGTACCCTATCTATTCATGTAGAGCACTGCGAGGCCAAATATAATTAATGTTCTGGCTTCTGTTGCCCAAAGCTTGCAAAGATTTTGGCCCTATCCAAAAAATGTCTCTAAATTCTTTGTTTCTGACCAGCATATGGTAGTTCTTTTTTAACATACAATAGGAGCCGTTGCATTGAATATATATGGCCTATGTAAAGAAAAATTAGACACTGTTATATTGTAATCCAGATCTTGGTTCACTATTATTTGTTTAAAATAAATGTTTAAAGACTATTTGAGCAATACAAAGCTGTGTTGTGTTTACATGTAAATTAAAAAATTATTGTGTTCAATGCAGGATTTTGAATTGAAACTGTGATGTTTGGAAGTTCGGCTGATTGAAAGACATTAAAATACGCAACCAAGTCCAATTTGTTACTTCTGAACCTTGGGTTTGCTTTGGCTTTTACTTTATGTTGAACCTTGATTGTTTTTAAAGCTAGGGCATTTTATTTGCAATAAAATGTTTCTTTAAGAATTATCATAATCTAGTTGTGATTCATACATATAATCATGTATTAATCTTTATGCAGATTTAGTGGTTGAAATTACATTTGTCCAATGAAATTGCAGTATTTTTCAAATTGTTGGGAAATTTATTGTATCATTGAATATTTTACCAACTAAGTCAATTGAGTTACTAAATATGTCAACCACGAAGTAAGTTAATATTTATTAATGAGCAATTACAAATTAAATTCATGATGTGGCTGTACTGTGCTAGACCATTTTAACCCTTCCTTCATAAATACGCCTTTTTACGCATTTGCGACCAGTGTATATCCAGATCATCTGGCACATCTAGGCCCTCTGATCAGGATCTGCACTGGTTTCATATTGGTAAGAATTAACCTGAATTGAACAAAAAAAGTTTAGAACCTGATCAAGACAGCACAGATGTGGGGCTGATCTGGATCTAAACTGTTCGCCCATAAAATATAGGTTTATATTTGGAGGAAAGGGTTAATATTGTAAATGCTCATTCATTTATAAACACTAATCTACACAAAGCTGGCATCAGTAACATTCCATTTCATTTTTGGTTAGTTTGATAATTAGTCCCTGTGTGTTAGTAATTTTAGTGTAAATGGTCGGTGAATGATTTTTTTTGTTGTGAAAAAAAGGAGTGAATTGAACTGAGAAATAAATGAGAGTGTGTGAAAAACAAATTAATTTCCTTGCCCTTTGTAAATTACTGTTTCAACCATCAATTTAAATTTTGAGACATGGCATAGCATTGTATCACACATTAATTATAAAATGGAATAAAGTTTGGTAATACCTGATTATGATACAATACAAGCTACCGTCCAAAGTAACATATTTTCGGATATATCAAACTTTCGGACATAATTTATTCTCAATAAAATTGAGTACAGCGAAATCATCTTGCAGATATTTGGTAGAATTAATGTAATGTGGAAAAACCAACAACAATTGTACAGTACCATTGTTTTAGGATTCAGATCTTTAAATAGATTTTGGCTCATTCCATTAACAGTTTCAAAGTTGTTGGAATAATACAGAATTAAGAACACATTGCTTTTGGATTAGTTGTAAGTGTAAATGTGTTGTGAAAATCTAGTCCAAAATCCAAATAAAACGTTCCTACATATATACCTGTCTTACATCTGCGACCAATGATGATTCAGACCAGCTTGCTCATCCATGCAGTCTGATCTGGATCTGCACTGGTCAAATTTTGGTCAGAAATAACCTACTGAAACAGTGTTAGATCCTGATCCTTATCTGATGGCATGGATCTACACTGGATCTGCACTGTTTGCCCTGGCAACAAAGGTGTATCTATGGAGTAAAGGGATAATTATTTGGAGGTGAAGGTCAAAGAAATGGGAATATTGTAGATAAATTTGTACTTGTTGTTGAAAAAATGCATAATATCAAGTGGTTTAATTTGCATGCATTTTTGTAATTTATTATTTTAATAATACTGGAGCTCCGTATTATCGACACATCTTTATAACTGGTTAGTTATGTTTTCATATTTGATAGTTTCGAAATAGCTATGCCAAACTAGGTCATTTTGCGTTAAATATAAGTTGATATTGTTATTTACAAAAATATTAAACTGCATAAGAATCATTGATAATTTTTACCAGTATGTTCATAATACAGCAATTTAGGAAATCCCAACAAAATGCACTTTTATAATAATTTATATCAAATACACAAAGTAAAATTAATTCCTATGTCAACTGGACAAATGTTGCAAATAAAAAATAAGTACCATGACTTGACTAGCTTTGCTTTATTTGTTACGAGTTGATAGTGTGTTAAGGAGAATGTATGTAAAAATGTTGCCGATGATAATAGCTTTGATGGACTAAATTGTAAATGTTGTATGAGTATTCAAGAATAAATGTAATATATTAACGTCTTTTGAAATTGTTTTATAGATATACTTACTATTAAGTATTAACCCTTTCCCCCATATATATGCCTGTATGGTAAAGAAGAAGATCCAGATCAGCGTTATCTGTGATGTCTGATCAGGATCTACACTATTTGCTTATTGATTTATTCGGTTATTTCTAATAAAAAATCAAACAGTGCAGATCCTGATATACTGGCTGATCTGGATCTACACTGTTTGCTCTTGTGTTACTGAATATGGGTTTACACTGGTTTACTCTTTACTTAATGGATATTCTCTTTTATCGCAAAGGTGACCAGTGTAGATCCAGATCATCCAGCACATCTGTGCCTTATTAATATGAAAAACACTTCTTGTTCAGAAACATTTGAAGGTATATAAAAGCATATGATTGCTAATACAAATCTACACTGTTTGCCCTTTTGACAAATGCCCCGTATCATTCAACAAATGCACTATCCCATGGTGCCAAATGGTAAAATTGTGGGAGATGCTCAGCTTAGCACCACTAAAAGAGTCAAGTTATTGGATGAGATCAATATCAGGATTGAATCAATGCAACAAAAAAAAAAAAAGAAAACTTAGAGATAAAACAGACAACACATGGACAAAACAGGCAAAACATGGACAAAGCAGACAACACTTAGACAAAACAGACAATACATGGACAAAACAGACAACACATGGACAAAACAGGAAACACATGGACAAAACAGACAACACATGGACAAAACAGGCAACACATGGACAAAGCAGACAACACTTGGACAAAACAGGCAACACATGGACAAAACAGACAACACATGGACAAAACAGGCAACACATGGACAAAACAGACAACACATGGACAAAACAGACAACACATGGACAAAACACAGATAACAGAGAGACAAAAACAGACAATGCTCAAATCCATGAAGGGATCTTCACTAGAACAACTAAAGCAGGTGTTTTTATGCCCCCGCCATGAAATGGCGACGGGCATTAAGAGTTGCTCCTGTCCGTCCTTCCGACCGGATAAATTGGTACTTAGGTGGCTGTAGGGACAATAGGTAACTGTACATTTTCTTTGATGTCATTCATTCCGTAATGGGTTTATGTGGCTATTTCGGCTTATGTGGCTAAAAAGATCAATGGGGAGAACAAAAGGATAGCCACTTAAGTACCGTTTGTAAGATCGTCCGTCCTTCCGTCCGTCCCACCGGATAAATTGGTACTTAGGTGGCTGTAGGGACAATAGGTAACTGTACATTTTCTTTGATGTCATTCATTCCGTAATGGGTTTATGTGGCTAGTTCGGCTTATGTGGCTAAAAAGATCAATGGGGAGAACAAAAGGATAGCCACTTAAGTACCGATTTGTAAGAACGTCCGTCCGATATTCTCGTGAACGCAACTCCTCCTACACTACTGAAGGGAATTTAATGAAACTTGACCACAATGCTTGGCCTGATATGTAGTTGTGCATGAAGGTGGGGTTTCGCTCTTACATGTTCCGTTCAGAAGTTATGGCCCTTTGATACTTCCATTTACATTAGTTTTAATAGGAGTATATCTCGTGAACGCAACTCCTCCTACACTTCTGGTGGGAATTTAATGAAACTTGACCACAATGCTCGGCCTGATATGTTGTTGTGCATAAAGATGGGGTTTCGCTCTTACATGTTCCGTTCAGAAGATATGGCCCTTTGATACTTCCATTTACATTAGTTTTAATAGGAGTATATCTCGTGAACGCAACTCCTCCTACACTACTGGTGGGAATTCAATGAAACTTGACCTCAATGCTTGGCCTGATATGTTGTTGTGCATGAAGGTGGGGTTTCGCTCTTACATGTTCCGATCAGAAGTTATGGCCCTTTGATACTTCCATTTACATTAGTTTTAATAGGAGTATATTTCATGAACGCAACTCCTCCTACACCTCTGCTGGGAATTTGATGAAACTTTACCGCAATGCTTGGCCTGATATGTTGTTGTGCATAAAGGTGGGGTTTTGCTCTTACATATTCCGTTCAGAAGTTATGGCCCTTTGATACTTCCGTTAACATTAGTTTTAATAGGAATATATCTTGTTTCTTATATTTTGTGTTAAGCAAAATATGCATTTTGCCCATAACTTTAAAACTACTTGAGATACTGCCTTGAAACTTGAAATATATTTTCACCATCAAAATCTACATCATAACCAACAAGACCCATAACCCTGCTTCCAATATTTTTCAAATTATGCCCCTTTTTCATTTACATTTTGTGTTAAGAAAAATATACACTTTGCCCTTAACACACTGGACATAGCTTTCGCGCTAACGACGCGTCTATCGCGCCTACGACGAATTTCTATCGCGTTAACAACGCATTTTTATGGCGGATTTCGTGGTGAATGAGCGTAACCGCAGTAATTTTACACTTTTTACTTCTTATGCTGGTGATACAGTGGCAAGGGACTGATCGCAAAGTACCCCCTCACCATTCTAGTTTTTGTTTGTATCACTTGAAAATGCACAAACCTTGCTGATTTTTTGGAGAATCGCCCACAGTTTTGCGAGGTAGGTGCAAAATGCTGCGATTTCAAAGAAAAAATTATTTTGTACAGTACAACCAGGCATATGCCCATTCCTACCAGAATTAAAATATCGGGGGAAGTTATCATTTGACAAATAATACATTTCTTGTAAAATATTTTCATCTTCTGCTAATTTATCGGAGAAGAAGTGAACTGAACGCGTCTAGAACGCTTTTGTCTGAACGCACATACGACGCGACCCTTTTCGTTCCATGTAAATTGTTAGGTTTGGCAGGGGAGCATGCTGCTTCCAACAATTTAAAGAATAATTTTGTGTTGATTTTGTTTCAATCGACATAAAATTAAGTGTCTCAGAATATCTCTTCTCTTTATTAGCTTGACAGCTACGCGTTTCGTCAAGCTATGGCAAATTCGTCCTGATGCAAAGTTTTCGCAAATGTTCTCAAATGGTTTCAATGACAAAAGAGCTAAATTAATATTAAATAACATAATAATACTGCATGTAAAACCAACGAAGTCTTGGATATTCGGTGTGTAGAGGCAGAGTGATTCTATGTTAAACGCTTACTTATTGGCTCAGATTGCAATTTTTTCTACGGAGGATATATGAAAAAGATTTTTTTTCAAACAGTATTTCTTCTGACACCACTGGTCTAAAAACTGCTCTGCGCGCATGCGCATCAGGCAAATGAACACAAAACTTGTATGACTATATTTCTAACAACACACAATAATGCTACTGCTTTTATCAATTAGTCAAAGGCAAGTAAAGTAAAAAAAAACACCAATAAAAGTTGAAACGATGTTCTTTGAAAAAAAAAAACACGTTTTCTTTGTAAAACTTAAAGTGAAAAAAAAAATCTACTCAAGTTGGAAATTCTTCGTTTTGGCGTCCAAATTTAAAATTATGTTCGGATTTTCAATATCGCATTCTTTCCATTATAAAATTATGTTTAAGTTTACCTTTCAGAAGATTTGATATTGACTTCTTTTATAATACGAATTATATTCAAATATCCACTGTTCTGTGAAGAGTACGGTTAACAACATGCCACCAGAGAAAAATGTATATTGGGAATAGTTAATGTCTTATGCTCGCATACATGTAAGTTGTATATCTCTTCACATATGCATGTTCATTCACGTAAGCACATATATCAACTTAAAACTTTTAACATTTACTTGTTAGGAGATGTTTATGACAGTGCTCCTACAAAAAATTATTGTTAAAACAGACGCGAATAACATGCTGACGATATTTGCTAAAGAGCTTCTACGCTCGATCTAGTCGCAGAAGGCGGACATGGCTTGAGATACCGGTATGTACTATTTGTCCCTAAAATCATTTAACAGGACAGCACAATGTTAATGTTAATGCTATTTAACGATAGTTTGAAAAGTCTAGATATGCTATGTTCGGGAATGTTTCATTCATATACTGCTGCTTCATTTACTTCCTATAGGTATAACGATTTACGGAAGAATCTGATTTCCGAAAAAAGTGCTTTAAATGTATGTACAATAAGCTTTTTAATAAGTCTAAAACGCTTTTGTTTGAATAGTGGTTTTATGGTGGTCTATAGTCTTTATTTTTAACAAGTTCCAAGGAGATTGACTGTAAAATCCCTGTGCGTAAATCTGGTTCTTAGCTCTTTTATCGTTTCTAAAAAGTTTTATTCTGTAATCGATAGCGCTTCCACGCGAGAAATAACAGGAAAATTGGCTTGTTAATAATACACATGATATGTTTTGACAAACGGATGTTCTTTTCTTAGATAAGCCACATCTCACACGCACCAAAATTACTAGACAGATGAAATAAAAAAAGATAGCGTCGTATATGCGTTCAGACGAAAGCGTTCTAGACGCGTTCAGTTCACTTCTTCTCCGATAAGTTAGCAGAAGATGCAAATATTTTACAAGAAATGTATTATTTGTCAAATGATAACTTCCCTCGATATTTTAATTCTGGTAGGCATGGGCATATGCCTGGTTGTACTGTACAAAATAATTTTTTCTTTGAAATCGCAGCATTTTGCACCTACCTCGCAAAACTGTGGGCGATTCTCCAAAAAATCAGCAAGGTTTGTGCATTTTCAAGTGATACAAACAAAAACTAGAATGGTGAGGGGGTACTTTGCGATCAGTCCCTTGCCACTGTATCACCAGCATAAGAAGTAAAAAGTGTAAACTTACTGTGGTTACACTCATTCACCACGAAATCCGCCATAAAAATGCGTTGTCAACGCGATAGAAATTCGTCGTCGGCGCGATAGACGCGTCGTTAGCGCGAAAGCTATGTCCAGTGTGCTTAACTTTGTTTGGAATGGAGGGATTTCAAAATAACTTGGCACAAATGTTCACCATAACAAGGCTGTGTCGTGACAATACCCATGCCGGTAGGTCAAAGGTCAAGGTCACTGTTACTAAAAATAGAATTTTCTTGCAAAATCTTGTCCGCTCTGTAACTTTGTTATTTCTTGTTGGATTTTTGAATAACTTGGTTTAATTGTTCACCATATCAAGACGGTATGTCACGTACATGCCCAAGCCATAAGGTGGAAGGTCAAGGTCACTGTTACTAAAAATAGAATTTTCTTGTCCGGGCTGTTACTTTGTTATGAATGGAGGGATTTCAAAATAACTTGGTACAAATGTTAACCATGACAGGGCGATGTGTCGCATACCATGCCCATGCCTGTCGGTCAAAGGTCAAGGTCACTGTTACTAAAAATAGAATTCTCTTGTCCGGGCTGTTACTTTGTTATGGAGGGATTTCAAAATAACTTTGTTCAAATGTTCACTATGACAAGGCAGTGTGTCCGCACAAGCCTGAAGGTCCAAGGTCAAGGTCACTGTTACTAAAAATAGAATTTTCTTGTCTGGGCTGTAACTTCATTATAAATGGAGGGATTTTAAAATTACTTGACACAAGTGTTAACCATGACAGGGCGGTGTATCGCGTATCATGCCCATTTCTGTAGGTCAAGGTCACTGTTACTAAAAATAGAATTCTCTTGTCTGGGCTGTAACTTTGTTAGGAATAGATTGATTTCAAAATAACTTGACACAAATGTTCATCATGACAAGATGGTGTGTCCCATACCATGCCCATGCCTATACGTCAGGGTTGTAACTACGTTAGGAATAGAGTAATTTCAAAATAACTTGGCAGAAATGTTCACCATGACAAGGTGGTGAGTCTTGTACCATGTCCATGCCTGTAGGTCCAAGGTCAAGGTCACTGTTACTAAAAATAGAATTTCCTTGTCCGGGCTATAACTCTTTTGAATGGAGGGTTTTCAAAATAACTTGGCACAAATGTTCACCATGACAAGGTGGTGTGTTGCGTACATTACCCATGCCTGTAAGTCCAAGGTCAAGGTCAGTTACTAAAACTTGAATTTACTTGTTCGGGCTATAACTTCTTTATGAAGGAAGGAATTTCAAAATAACTTGGCACAAATGTTCACTATGACATTGCATTGCATTACCACCAACTTCTTCACAGACATTTCCGTAATGAGAAGACAACAGTGCCACAAATACAAATAATTCACTTGATCGTCAAGTTTATGCATATTCTTATAATTACTCGAACATCACTGTCTATGAAATGCTATTATTCCCATCATTGCACTTTAGTATCTGAAAACGATGCATAGCGGGGGCATCCGTGTCCTTTGGACACATTTCTAGTTTAGAGCTCTTACAAATGCAAACTGCAAATCAAATAACCTGTTCCTACATATATACACATTTTCATGCATGTGTGACCAGTGCATATCCTGATAAGCTGACACACGCCATCTGATCAGGATCTACACTGTTTGCCTTTTGGTGAGAAATAACATTATAAATCGTGAAGCCAACAGTGCGAATCCTGATCAGAAGGCAAGGTTGTGCTGTCTGCTCTGGATCTACACTGTTCGCCCACCCCATAAAGGCTTACATATGGAGGAAAGGGATAATATATACAGTCATTAAGGACATGATTGTCGGGCTAAGGTAAAAGTTGCACTGTTGGAATGATCTTGTTGAAACTTCTATATAAAAATAGTGCCCATCAATATCTTAGGGTAAGTACAGTCAAGCATGTTGTAGGCAGCCACCCAAGGGAGTCACAAAAAGTTGCCGCTTAACAAGGGTCGCTGTTAAAAACAGGTAAAAACAAGAAGCTGTGTTCGGAAAACGCATATGCCCCCGGTAGCGAAGTTTGTAACAATACAAATTTTAAATGATAGCACAGTGTTAAAACTGCAACTAAAATCACAAGTTAGTTCTAAATAATGAAAATAACCATCTGGTGCCAGAACCTGTACATGAAAAGAATTTATCATAACAAGAGCCAGTCGGATACGACTGCACGCTCGACTATTCGAAGTCAGACATATTTAAGCACATTTAAAACTGGGCTTCATTTAAACTGGGGAGTGATTCAGGAGTTTATGACACCCAACACACACACACGAACAAAAGTTAGGAAATCAATAAATTACAGTTACTTTATTATTGTAGTTATTTTTAGAGGGTTTACACAACCCAGTCCATACACCCCCAATCCCACACCCATCAACCCACTATCCCTGCCCACCTATAGTGATGTAGTGGGGTTTGGTGTAGTATAGTAAGGTATGGTATGCTGGTTGCTGTTGTTGGTGGTGTGGGTGTTGTTGCTGTTGTTAATATTGTTGTTGGTGTTGGTAATGTTGGTGGTGTTGATGTTGTTGTTGGTGTAGTTGTCAGTGTTGTTGTTGGTGTTGTCAGTTGTTGATGTTATTGTTGTTGGTTGTTGGTGTTGTTGATGCTATTGTTGTTGGTGGTGGTGTCGTTGGTGGTGGTGTTGTTGATGGTGTTGTTGGTGGTGTTGTTGACGAAGTTGTTGGTGGTGTTGTTGACAGTGTTGTTGGTGGTGTTGTTGACGATGTTGTTGACAGTATTATTGTTGGTGGTGTGGTGTGGGGGGGTGGTGGTGTGAAATGGGGTGGTGTGGTGGTGGTGGGGGGTGGTGGTGGGGGGTGGTGGTGGTGGTGTGGTGGTGGTGTGGTGGTGGTGGTGTGGTGTGGTGGTGGTGTGGTGGTGGTGTGGTGTGGTGTGGTGTGGTGTGGTGTGGTGTGGTGTGGTGTGGTGTGGTGTGGTATGGTATGGTATGGTATGGTATGGTATGGTATAGTATAGTATAGTATAGTATAGTATAGTAACCACTCAACACTTTCATCAAAGTATGTTAAGTACATCTGTTTTAAACCTTTTCTATAGCATTACCTTAGAAAAACACTAACATTGAAACTTTAACCATAATTTCTAAGTCTTAATTCTAATTTCTAAGAAAGAAAAGGGCAAAAATCAAATAAAACAAGTTAACCGTTTATCCAAGAAAAAAATGGGGAGATAATCCCAGAAAAAAGGTAGCCAGACTTACGTAACTTGTAAGGGTCATCATCTGTGCACTGTTAAGTATGTGTGTAAACTTTAATGCCAGATCTCTTTGTGGATATTGCGAAATATCCAACATGCCGAAGTAAGTTAACCATTTTCTAAGTACAAAAAGGGGAGATAACACCAGAAAAAAGGTACCCAGAGTTATGTAACTTGTCAGTGTCAAGACCTGTGAACTGTTAAGTAAGTGTGTAAACTTTCATGCCAATGCTCTTTGTAGAAATTCAGAAATATCCAACTTGCCGAAAAATGTTAACCATTTATTTCTAAGTACAAATAGGGGAGAAAACCCCGAATTAAGATAGCCAGAATTATGAAACTTGTTAAGAGTCATACCCTGTGCCCTGTATAGTAAGTTTGTAAACTTTCATGCTAATGATCTTTGTAGAAATGGAAACATATCCAACTTGCCGAAACAGGTTAACCATCTTTCTAAGTACAAAAAGGGGAGATAACACCAGAAATAAGGTACCCAGAGTTATGTAACTTGTCAGGGTCATGACCTGTGAACTGTTAAGTCAGTGTGTAAACTTTCATGCCAATGCTCTTTGTAGAAATTCAGAAATATCCAACTTGCCGAAAAATGTTAACCATTTATCTCTAAGTACAAATAGGGGAGAAAACCCCGAATTAAGATAGCCAGAGTTATGTAACTTGTTAAGAGTCATACCCTGTGCACTGTATAGTAAGTTTGTAAACTTTCATGCTAATGATCTTTGTAGAAATGGAAAAATATCCAACTTGCCGAAACAGGTTAACCATTTTTTTAAGTACAAAAAGGGGAGATAACACCAGAAATAAGGTACCCAGAGTTATGTAACTTGTCAGGGTCATGACCTGTGAACTGTTAAGTAAGTGTATAAACTTTTATGCCAATGCTCTTTGTAGAAATTGAGAAATATCCAACTTGCCGAAAAATGTTAACCGGACGGACGGACGGACGGACGGAAAGACGGACGGACGGTTCAATCACTAGATGCCGGGGGCATAATTAGATAATTATTTAGAAGGAATAGCTTGGTAAATCTGGTAAAAATGGTCACAGGAAAATAGCTTTTCTACACATCCTGCTTGAACATCTGTTTGAAAGAAATCTGCCCAGTAGAGGAGTTGATGCTACAAGATCCCAAATCGGATGGATGTACAGACAAGTGCAGCTCTATATGCCTCCCACTTCATGCGGGCATAAAAACCAGCAAAATTTATTGACACCTTTTTGCATGTTTTTTTTTTAAGAAAACAACACTGGGATGGGACTTGGTCCTTTTGTAAACTAACAGCTCCAGTGCCTTCATTGATCTGATCAAATAATGACTACCAGTTGACAGTGCTTAACATGCCAAGAGCGCATCCTATATTTAAAGGTCAAGGTTATGGTGTGCGAACAAATAATGACTATGAAAGTACAATTTGCCACAAAAACTTGCAAGGATCAGGCCCAACAAATAAATGTCAAGGTCAAAGTGTGGTTGAACTTAGTACATATTTATTTTAATCAGTATAGAAGGTAACCAGATTATATTGTGTCTGGACTCCCGGCTATATCTTTTCTGGGGTGGATTCAGAGAGAGTTTAGTGGGGTTGCTTAAAAATCGTGTTTGGGCAGCAGTACATCATTTTCCTGTGGATTTCGGCCAAAAAGTTGTAAAATATCATGTAAATACCCTTAGACTGCCCCAAATGAATCCCCATTCTGAAAATCTTGAATCTGACACTGTCTTTATTATGCATTTATACCTTTATTCCATGGGATATGGCTGTTATCTGATTGGCAAACAGTGTAGATCGAGATCAGCCGACATATCCATGCTGCCTGATCAAGATCTACACTGTTTGCTTTAGATGCATTAGGACAGGACAAAGAAGTGTTCTCACATGCCATAAAACCCAAATACTATAAAGCTGAGCATGGAAACCAGTCTCAAATCTCAAGCATCTGATTGGCTGAAATGGCGACTGGTCGCCATTTCAGCCAATCAGATGCTTGAGATTTGAGACTGGTTTCCAAACTCAGTTTTATAACCTTCAGCCCCGGCGGGATACGGAGTAAAGAGATAGTTGCAACGATAGTACACTGTCAATCAATCAAATTATTGGAACTTGTGATTCTTACCTCTGAGGACCCATTTTATTTTCATAACATAATTATGTAACTTTGTGTAAGGTTTTAAAGACAACCAACATGTTCAATAATATATTTTCTTTAATAATCCAAAAAGCAAACATACAAGCAGATCTGTGTAGTAAAATACAGGTGGAGTATTCTAGCTTCTGATTGGTCAACATTAAAACTTGAGTTCAATTTCAACCAATCAGATGCTTCGTATTGGAAATGCTCAGCATTGGTTAATATACAAGAGTATTCTAAGAAGATCAAAAAAGAGCTAGGCTAAGCATAACCTAAAAATGTAAAGGACTGTAGACCATTCTCTAGCTTATTTGGCCCATTTCGAATCCAAGTTCATTTTCAACCAATAAGATGTGTCGTATTAGATCTTTGAGTTCAATTTCTTCCAATCAGATGCTCCCTATTGGAAATGCTCAGCAGTGGAGACTGGTCCCAGACATTCATCTTTGGCCCAATAGGTCTTGTAACTCTTTTTTTTGAACTCTATACCTGGAAGCAGGAAACTGCAAACAAATCAGTTTTTGTGAAAAATAGTCCAAAAATAGCGAAAATGGCAAACAATACATAAAAAAAATCAATTCTTCGTAGTTGATGGAGACTAGGTCAAATATGCAAGTTATGTTTTTGTTTTAAATGCACTGGTTTAATTGGAAAGCTGAAATTTATGTTACAACTTAATGGAATGTTATTTCTGATAGTAATTTGAACTTCAAAATTGTGTTTCATTGAAATATTAAATTGCTGATAAATAAGAGTTTAAAGTTAGGGTCATCTTATAAAAAGAGTTCTAGATAACTAAGTTGGGAATATATTTACACTAGTTTTGTTCAAAATGATCAACAAGGCTGGTACATATTGGTAAAAACAATAATTTTTAAAAATCTGCTTAAATCATAAGATGGCATTAGAAATAAAAAATGCATTTCAATGGAACCTGCTTTTGTAATTTTTTTTAGATTCATAACCCATTATGACCAGGCCCTGTTTAACCCTTTACTCCATGCATAATGGTATCAGATGTTTTTTAAATCACAGGGTCTTACCTGACTGCATAGATCTTCTTGCTGTTCTGATACATCATTCCTATAGTATAAAAGCCATATCCCATGGAGTAAAGGGTGAAATAAATTGCAAAGCACAGGGCTAACAAAATATTAACATTCAAAAGCAAAGCACTGGTTGAACTGCATAAGTTGTAGTCAAAATGCTTGAAATATATTTACACAAACTCTTACAAACATAGCCAAAAGATGATCCAAGACATTCATCCAATTTGAAAATTTTAGATTACTCAAAATCTTTAACAAAAATACAAACAGCATAAAAAATTTAAGCAAAAAATGTAATTTTAGGAAGCTGGCAACATGTCGACCCGCTTTCAGATGTTCTTTCATAAATAGCAAAAAAATCTACATTATGTCACCATAATGGTATAAGTACCATTTTTGCATAGGAAGGAGTTTTACCATATTTGAAATAAAGTGACGATATTGCCTTAATTACGTTTTGGAATGACAAAGCTTCCATTGGTGTCAGAACTCAAATGACGTACATATGGAATGTAGTGTAGCAACACTTTAAATAAATGGCCGTGTACTTATATATATAAACATTATACATATATAAACTGTGATAGAAACAAACAACACATTTAGCAGCTGCCTAAAGATTGGTTTGGTAGAACACTGCCATGTTACATTGAAACCCTACCAAAGTATCTGTTCAATTATGGGTTAAATTACACTTTACTCCATTATATACAGGTTTTATCATGTGTGCGACAAGTGAAGGTCCAGATCAGCCAGCATATCTACACATGTATGGCATCTGATCAGGATCTTTACAAGTTGCTTCTTGGTCAGAAATAACACACTGAATTTAAAATCAAACAGTGTAGATCCTGATCAGTCCACAACAATTTGCTGGCAGAGTTGGATTTACACTGTTCTCCCATGTGATAAAAAACATATCAATGGAGTAAAGGGTAATTGCATATTTTACAATGTCATTTAACATTAAGACCATACAATCACAGTATATTGTTAACAATTTGTTATTTTTTGTTATGACATACCACAAAATTCAAACAAAGTTTTTTTCCAGAACAAAATAACAATATTCCAAGTACAGGTCTGTGTCAACAGAGCATGTAAAGATATAATATAATTTAGCAAACATGTAATATAAAATTTCAGCTGGAATGAGCTTCCAGTATCTGGATTTTAACCTGCAAGTCTGGACATCACATGTATATATACTCAAAGGATAAAGAAACACAGTGTGACATTATCTGCAATAGTGCGATCACAATGATCAAAAACAATGGAATTCTGCCAAGGAATTTGCTAGGTTACAGTTCACATGGTACTTCATCTGAATGTCTCCTGGAAGAAAAACTAGAATAATCTTCAAAGATTACCATGGGTTTCTTTATCCCTCGAGAATATTTGACATTTATTGTACAATATGTTCTGTTACATGGAATCTAAATACTGCTTCTATACAACCTTACTGCCTATAAGTAATTCTTTTAACCCTTTACTCCATAAATATGCCTTCATCACATAGGTGACCAGTTTAGATTCAGATCAGAAGGTAAATCCGTGCCATCTGATCAGTAGCTACACTATTCAGTTTTAGATTTATTAGGATTTTTGGACCAAGATGTGACCAGTGCAGATCCATATCAGATGGCACAGATTTACTGGCTGATCTGGTTCTACACTGGATCTATAATGGATTCACTGACATAAAACATGTATATTTGGAGTAAAGGGTAAAAGCTTGTAATACAAAGGATATAATTTGATTTCCAAAGTGTGAAATATGCAAAATTTATTTACTGCAACTTTAAGTGACATCAACATACAACCAATCAAAAAGGTTACCTAGGCTATAAATAGTTCTCAGTGAATAAAAGTTTCCAAAGCTATAAATAGATCTATGTGAATACTATAAGTGCTAACACACCATACAACATTTCCAAATCTATAAATAGATCTCTGTGAATAAAAGTTTCCAAAGCTATAAACAGATATCCACGAATAGTTTAAGTGCTAATTCAGTACAGAATATTGTTCCATATCTAGAACAAGAGTGCCATGATGGCCCTGTATCGCTCACCTGAGTACAAAAGTACTTTCAGCTTTACCCCAGGGCCAACATTTAAATAATGCTGGTAAAGGGTCTCTTTACTATACTCAACACGAAATATCTAAGGTCTAGTCGCATTAGTTTCAGAGAAAAATGATAATTTATGTTTTCCTATATAAATCAATGCAAACTAAGAGAACCCTGGGGCGTGGCCAATTTTGGCCCAGGGGACATAATTTAAACAAACTTGGAAGATATCCACTAGACAATGCTAAATACTATATATCTAAGCTGAAGGCATTGAGGTTTCCAGTAAGAAGAATTTTAAAAATTGCCCTTTTTACATATTAAGGACCCCCGCGGCGGAGCCAATATTGACCCCAGGGCTAACATTTAAACAATGTTGGTAAAGGGTCTCTTCACAATACTCAACACCAAATATCTAAGGTCTAGTCCTATTAGTTTCGGAGAAAAATGATTTTTCATGTTTTTCCTACATAACTATAATGTAAACCAAGAGAACCTTAGGGCGTGGCAGATTTTGGCCCAGGGGACATAATTTGAACAATCATTGTAGAGTTCCACTAGAGGGTGCTAAATGCCAAATATCTAAGCTCTAGGCCTTGTGGTTTCAGACAAGAAGATTTTTAAAGTTTTTCCTATATAAGTCTATGTAAAATGAAGTGACCCCTGGGGCGGGGCCAATTTTGACCCCAGAAAAATAATTTGAACAATCTTTGTAGAGTTCCACAGGAGGGTGCTAAATGCCAAATATCTAAGCTCTAGGCCTTGTGGTTTCAGACAAGAAGAATTTTAAAGTTTTTCCTATATAAGTCTTTGTAAAATGAAGTGACCCCTGGGGCGGGCCAATTTTGACCCCAGGGAAATAATTTGAACAATTTTTGTAGAGTTCCACTAGAGGGTGCTAAATGCCAAATATCTAAGCTCTATGCCTTGTGGTTTCAGACAAGAAGATTTTTAAAGTTTTTCCTATATAAGTCTATGCAAAATGAAGTGACCCCTGGGGCGGGGCCAATTTTGACCCCAGGGAAATTATTTGAACAATCTTTGTAGAGTTCCACTAGAGGATGCTAAATGCCAAATATATAAGCTATAGGCCTTGTGGTTTCAGACAAGAAGATTTTTAAAGTTTTTCCTATACAAGTCTATATAAAATGAAGTGACCCCTGGGGCGGGGCCAATTTTGACCCCAGGGAAATAATTTGAACAATCTTTGTAGAGTTCCACTAGAGAGTGCGAAATGCCAAATATCTAAGCTCTAGGCCTTGTGGTTTCAGACAAGAAGATTTTTAAAGTTTTTCCTATATAAGTCCATGTAAAATGAAGTGACCCCTGGGGCGTGGCCAATTTTGACCCCAGGAAAATAATTTGAACAATCTTTGTAGATTTCCACTAGAGGATGCTATATGCCAAATATCTAAGTTCTAGGCCTTGTGGTTTCAGACAAGAAGATTTTTAAAGTTTTTCCTATACAAGTCTATATAAAATGAAGTGACCCCTGGGGCGGGGCCAATTTTGACCCCAGGGAAATTATTTGAACAATCTTTGTAGAGTTCCACTAGTGGGTGCTAAGTGCCAAATATCTAAGCTCTAGGCCTTGTGGTTTCAGACAAGAAGATTTTAAAAAATTTTCCTATATAAGTCTATGCAAAATGAAGTGACCCCTGGGGCGGGGCGAATTTTGACCCCAGGGAAATCATTTGAACAATCTTTGTAGAGTTCCACTAGAGGGTGCTAAATGCCAAATATCTAAGCTCTAGGCCTTGTGGTTTCTGACAAGAAGATTTTTAAAGTTTTTCCTACATAAGTCTATGTAAAATGAAGTGACCCCTGGGGCGGGGCGAATTTCGACCCCAGGGAAATAATTTGAACAATCTTTGTAGAGCTCCACTAGAGGATGCTAAATGCCAAATATCTAAGCTCTAGGCCTTGTGGTTTCAGACAAGAAGATTTTTAAAGTTTTTCCTTTCGGTTGCCATGGCAACCAGAGTTCTGCATGGAATTGATTTCTTTGAACAACTTTGGAAGAGCTTCATGCAAGGAACATCCGTGGCAAGTTTCATCAAAATTGGCCAAGCCGTTTCAGAGAAGAAGTCAATTGAAGCAATTGTTGACGACAGACGACGGACGACAGACATCAGGCGGTCACAAAAGCTCACCCTGTCACTTTGTGACAGGTGAGCTAAAAAGATCTATGCAAATACTGTAAGAGCTATCTCCGCTAATAGCAAATGTTTTATATTATAAATTCTATAAATAGTTCTCTGTTAATACTTTAAGTACTAAATAATCAATTAGAAAGCTATAATTAGAACTTTGTGAATATTTAAGTGCTAACTCAGCATACAACCAATAAAAAAGAACTTAACCAATTCTATAAATAGATCTCTGTGAATATTATAAGTGCTAGCTGAACATACAACCAATCAATAAGAACATCACCAAAGCTATAAATACACTGTAGATCTGCATAAAAATCTCAGCCCTGAATGACATCTAGGCAATGAGCATGCAATCTGTTGCTTAGCTTGTTTGGCAGTCGGTATACTTTAATCCTTTCCTCCATAACTGCATATGCAAATTTATACATGTGCGACCAATGTAGAGCCAGATCAGCCAGCACATAATGATAATGATCTGCGCTGATTTCACTGGTCGCATTTTGGTCAGAAATAACCTAATGAATAACAAGAGGGCCATGATGGCCCTATATCGCTCACCTGACTACAAAAGTTCTCTCAGCTTGTACACTGGTTTCAGACAAGAAGATTTTTAAAGTTTTTCCTATACAAGTCTATGTAAAATGAAGTGACCCCTGGGGCGGGGCCAATTTTGACCCCAGGGAAATCATTTGAACAATCTTTTAAGAGTTCCAATAAAGGATGCTAAATGCCAAATATCCAAGCTCTAGGCCTTGTGGTTTCAGACAAGAAGATTTTTAAAGTTTTTCCAATATAAGTCTATATAAAATGAAGTGACCCCTGGGGCGGGGCCAATTTTGACCCCAGGGAAATAATTTGAACAATCTTTGTAGAGTTCCACTAGAGGGTGCTAAGTGCCAAATATCTAAGCTCTAGGCCTTGTGGTTTCAGACAAGAAGATTTTTAAAGTTTTTCCTATATAAGTCCATGCAAAATGAAGTGACCCCTGGGGCAGGGCCAATTTCGGCCCCAGGGAAATCATTTGAACAATCTTTGTAGAGTTCCACTAGAGGATGCTAAATGCCAAATATCTAAGCTCTAGGCCTTGTGGTTTCAGACAAGAAGATTTTTAAAGTTTTTCTTAAATAAGTCTATGTAAAATGAAGTGACCCCTGGGGCGGGGCCAATTTTGACCCCAGGGAAATAATTTGAACAAACTTTGTAGAGGTCCACTAGAGGATGCTAAATGCCAAATATCTAAGCTCTAGGCCTTTTGGTTTCAGACAAGAAGATTTTTAAAGTTTTTCCTATACAAGTCTATATAAAATGAAGTGACCCCTGGGGCTGGGCCAATTTTGACCCCAGGAAAATAATTTGAACAATCTTTGTAGAGTTCCACTAGAGGGTGCTAAATGCCAAATATCTAAGCTCTAGGCCTTGTGGTTTCAGACAAGAAGAATTTCAAAGTTTTTCCTATATAAGTCTTTGTAAAATGAAGTGACCCCTGGGGCGGGGCCAATTTTGACCCCAGGGAAATAATTTGAACAATCTTTGTAGAGTTCCACTAGAGGGTGCTAAATGCCAAATATCTAAGCTCTAGGCCTTGTGGTTTCAGACAAGAAGAATTTCAAAGTTTTTCCTATATAAGTCTTTGTAAAATGAAGTGACCCCTGGGGCGGGGCCAATTTTGACCCCAGGGAAATAATTTGAAAAAGCTTTGTAAAGTTCCACTAGAGGGTGCTAAATGCCAAATATCTAAGTTCTAGGCCTTGTGGTTTCAGACAAGAAGATTTTTAAAGTTTTTCCTATATAAGTCAATGCAAAATGAAGTGACCCCTGGGGCAGGGCCAATTTTGACCCCAGGGAAATCATTTGAATAATCTTAGTAGAGTTCCACTTGAGGGTGCTAAGTGCCAAATATCTAAGCTCTAGGCGTTGCGGTTTCAGACAAGAAGATTTTTAAAGTTTTTCCTATATAAGTCTATGTAAAATGAAGTGACCCCTGGGGCGGGGCCAATTTTGACCCCAGGGAAATAATTTGAACAAACGTTGTAGATTGCCACTAGAGGATGCTAAATGCCAAATATCTAAGCTCTAGGCCTTGTGGTTTCAGACAAGAAGATTTTTAAAGTTTTTCCTTTTGGTTGCCATGGCAACCAGAGTTCTGCATGGAATTGATTTCTTTGAACAACTTTGGAAGAGCTTCATGCAAGGAACATTCCTGCCAAGTTTCAGCAAGATTGGCCCAGGAGTTCAGGAGAAGAAGTCGTTTGAAGAAAAAGTTGATGACACACGGACGGACGACGGACATCAGGCGATCACAAAAGTTCGCCATGAGCACTTCGTGCTCAGGTGAGCTAAAAAAGCAAACAGTGGATGTGCCGGCTGATCAGGATCTTCACTGTTCGCCCACGCAATAAAGATGTGTCTATGGAGGAAAGGGTTAACCACATCACTGATCGAAAAGCTAGCTCAACAATGAGTCTGTCTGAAGTAACCTTATGCTACCTTCATTACACACCAAAATCCAATGCCAGCAAAATTTAACAATGCAACGGCTTAAACTGAGAAAGACTCAACTCTGTATATATGAAATACAGTTGTTTTTTCATCCTCTCAAAATCAAATGACAACACAGTATTACAATTCAGTAAAATTTTTCAGTACATTATTTATAATTTATACCAATAGCAAACAAAAATATATTAAATATCAAACACAAACATAGCACTTTGAGATGCAAGAATTCATATTACTTACTAATTCAACAGTTAACAAACATGAGCTGAAAGTACAGCACTGCAATGGCACCAAGCATTTCTTACTGGCTTTTAACTATAAACCTGAGCGCCAATAATTGCCAATATTTATTGCAAAATATTTAACAAAATATAAATTTTGCACTATTTAATTTAAATTGTTTCTGTGAACTAGCGAATTTTAGCCAGTAAACTGCATTCCTATGTGCAACAAATTCTTGCCAATTGCCCTTGTTTCCAACATTTCAAATTAAAAAATGAATTTTTTCTCAAACAATATCTGATGAAGCCAAGAGTTCAAAGTAATTGTTCAGAGCTGTACCTTTAATCTTAAAGCAGAAACATAATGAAATATGGCAGCATTAGCACCAAATAACCTTTCAATCAGAAACATCTGTGCTGTATGCATCATAAAATTTAGGCGCACTCCTATCTCTGCACAAAAAAACTTGTAATCTGCGAATTGAAGATTACAAATGATATTTCATATACATACAGGCAACCATTACCAAAAGCTAAAGATACTAAACATTATCTATATTATCTCATCAATGGTATTTACAAGTGCACCGACATTGACCTATATTCTAATGAAACTACTGTATCCATTACCCTTTTAAAAGTTTTTTGCGAGGGCAAACAGTTTAGATCCAGATCAGCAGGTACATCCGTGGCGTCTGATCAGGATAAAACGGTTTGCTTTCTGAATCATTACGTTATTCCTTACCAAAATGTGACCAGTGCAGATCCAGATCAGACAGCATGGATGTGCCGGCTGATCTGGATATAAACTGGTGGCACATGCGTATATATGGAGCAAAAGACTTGAAGAATTTCAAGCTAGAAAAATTAAACGAAAAAAAAACACCATATGATAAGATTATCATATAAGAATACAAATACTTAAATTTAAGCATTGCAAAATGTCATTTCCCAAACCCATGCAAACATTTGTTCAAGCAAAATTATCACTGTGACATTATTTTTAGGGGATGAAATCATTTTATCATAGACATATTTTCTCATAGCAAAGGTCATACATAAGCTATATAGCAAATCTTAACAAAAATCACAATAATTAATATATATGTATTCCCAAAAGATACCCCAAAAACATTTAGAAATGTGAAAGTAACAATTTACTGAAGGACGTGATAAAAAATAAACAGTTCTAGATATTATAGTGCACAATCTATTTGATTCAAAAGACTTTAAGAGGTCGCAAACATTGCAAATGGCGAAGACAGCCTAAAATTTCAAAAAAAAATTTTGGGGGAAATACTTATATCCGCCTAGATTTAAGTAAAGAAATGTAGTTAGCTATGGATGCTGTAAATGTTTGCAAGCTCAATTTAGTCTAATTCATTTTCTAATTACCAAGCACATACTAAAACAAAAGAAAAACCGTTTGCATGAGAACTCTGAAATTCATGAACAATATACCAAAGCAACTCATACCTGAAATAAGTATATGCTGGTCTACAATGTTTAGTGCCAATTTGTCAAAATAATGTTAGGGGTTTCAAGAAATTCAAGGAAATCTTACTTCCTGGTTCAAAGTGAAAATGAAAGTGAAAGTAGGAAGTAAGTTTTCCTTGAATTTCTTGAAACCTCTAACATTATTTTGACGAATTGGCACTAAACATTGTAGACCAGCATATACTTATTTCAGGTATGAGTTGCTTTGGTATACTGTTCATGAAATTCAGAGTTCTCATGCAAATGGTTTTTCTTTTGTTTTAGTATGTGCTGGGTAATTAGAACATGAATTAGACTAAACTGAGCTTGCAAACATTTACTGCATCCATAGCTAAATCCATTTATTTACTAAAATCTAGGTGGCAATAAGTATTTCCCCCAAAGTTCATTTTTTTTTAAAATGTTTGCCTGTCTTCGCCATTTGCAATCTTTGCGATACCTTAAACATTTTGTAAAAAAATTCAATAAAATTTCTCTACAATTGTTCAACCCTTAATTCCATGGTATATAGCTGTAATCCAATGGGCGAACATTGTACATCCTGATCAGGGGGCAAAGCTGTGTCATCTATTCAGCATCAACCATGGTCACCCTTTGATCACATATAACCTGGTTAATGGATCAAAAGTGAACAGTGCAGATCCAGATCAGACGATACACATGTACCCAATGATCAGGATCTACAGTTTTCATCCATTGGATAACAGCCATGTTTCATGGAGTACAGGGTGAACAGCAATTTAGTTCATATATGAAATACAGACTTCAAAGCAACAGATCTAAATCTACATCAGATCATTCTTCATATCAATTCATACATACAAAAGTGCTCAGTTCAAAGTACATCTTCAAAAGCTTGTCTAAAAATAGATGCTATTTCTTAGCCAGAAATTTAAGGCTAGTGTTGTCTGATCTTTATCTGCATTGTCCACTTTTTTGGTCAGAAATAACCAAATGATTCAAACAGTGAACAATGCAGATCCGGATCAGATGGGTATGCCAGCTTCACTCATGAAATAATGTGTGAAACTATAGAGTAAAAGGTTAAAGTACATCTTCAAACGCTTGTCTAAAAATAGATGCTATTTCTTAGGCAGCATTTAAGGCTGAAAATACAATGGGAAAATTCCCATTAAAGTTGCTTCTTTGTTCTAATAAAAAAAGAAAAAAAGCCAGGGCTTACCCTCGTACCAAAGCTTAAGCATAAGGAAATTAAAGCAGTTTTTGTAAAGTTAGTTCTTCGAGTTCTTCATACAAATGCTTGTTTTTTACATGTAAAGATTAACTTTATGGATATTGCCTATGATCGCCTTCCCACCACCTTCCCAAAAAACAGATGTCAACAATCACATATTAAAATATCAAGATTAACCCTTGGGATATGAATGTTATCCCATGTACAAACAGTTTAGATCCAGATCAGCTGGCATATCTGAGATTCATTCGTTTATTTCTGACCAAAAGGCGACCACTGTAGATTAAGATCTGACTGATGTGCCTGCTGAACATGATCTACACTGTTTGCCATGGGATAACAGCAATATGCCATGGAGAAAAGGGTTAATATTATGAACAGCATCTGATAAAGTTACAGAAAAAAAGGAAAAAAAAGAAAACACAGAATTAGATTTAAGGCACCAAGTTGTCCTTACGCCTTAGAACTTATATGGTACCAGGGAAACCAATGAGCTTAGTAAGATCATAAATCTAGAGAGCAGGAAACCAGTCTCAAACTCTAGCTTGTGATTGGTCCATTTTTATGACTCATCACAATTTTAACCAATCAGCTGCTTCAGATCAGAGACTGGTCTCCATTCTGAGATTTATGATCATAAATTGTAAAACCAGTCTAACAAGTCTGTTGAATTTTCCTATATTGGTTCACTATGTTATCCGTTGGTTATTTTCACAGTTACGTATCCTCATGTAAAGAGCCGTAGTTGCTGGACCTTGCCATGTTCCGGCGACGAATCTTGCCGATGCATTTTGGGACAGCAAAGGTGAGGATGATGCCAACTATTATGCCGATGACAAGGCAAACGAATACCCAGTAACCTGCAACTGCAAGCAAAAACAAACCAATCACACTAATACTTCATGGTTAAGCCTTAACATTTATATTTTTCAGTGAATAATAGTAAAATAATAATAAAAATAATAATAATGTATAATAATAATAATAAAATTGGTATTTTTTACTGTTTTACCAAATCGAAACTACGTTTTAAACTAATTACCTCTCTTTTTAACTTTTAAGACTTGTTTGACAAAAAATTAAATAGAAAATAGAAATAGTTTGTTTCAGTTAATGATTGGATAATATCATACCTCCTTTGGTTTCGTCACCCTTATGAGGTGAGGGTGGCAAGGGTGTGGTTACTGGCGGGACAGGCTGGGAACCATTGCAGTTCCTCTCATCAGTACCATCCTTACACTGTGGTCTACCATCACAGAACCAATCCGGGTGCATGCACGTTCCATTGTCACACTGGCTGCTTTTGTTACAATCTGTAATTTGAACAGGAACATTACAGAAAAACATTGTTCTGTGCACAGAGTTCATTTCATCTCACCAAAAAAAGACAAAACAACTGTAAATATTTCAATTTGCTCTGACACCATTTTCTATATATCTGAACTTTTTTTCTATGAAGCTTACAGTGTAGATCCAGATGAGATATGTCAGCTGATCTGAATCTACACTTGTTGATCGTGCAATTCAAGGTGTTCTCATTAATTGAAGGGTTTACTTACTAAAGGCATCGAAGGAGACGGACAAGTTGAATGGACCTCCACTTGTATTGTTCATATAGGTAAATCTCACAAGAAGGGAGTTGCTACGGCTCAAAAGGTTCGTGGTGGACATCTTGTTTGTCATGTTAACAAGTAAAGGAGAATCCCGCATCGAGTTACCATCGTAAACATTGAGTGACCCACTGAAGAAATAAACAAGAAATACACTCGAGGGATAAAAGAAATGCAGGGTTAACTCTTTTCCCGTTTTCCACTTTCTGCGGGAGACACAATCCCATTATCTCTTTCCTTCATATAATTTATACATTTTATAGGGGATGAACCGTGTAGATCCGGACCTGTCATCATATACATGCCATATGATCAGGATCTACACTTTTTTGTTGCCTTATTTCTGACCAAAATGCAACCACTGCAGATCCAGATCAAACGTTCTAAATGTGCCAGCTGTTCTGTATCTACATTGGTAGCACATGCGTTAAATGTGTATATATGGAGTAAAGGGTCATGCAACACTGGATACAGTACCATGTACACTTTAACCAGTGACAGTTACTTGACGGATTTTTATTGTGTTTGATAACGGGTTTACCAGATACTGCAAATAATGTCACCCTGCATTTCTTTATAGTTAATACAACAACCTAACACTGCAAATAATGTCACGCTGCATTTCTTTATAGTTAATACAACAACCTAACACTGCAAATAATGTCACCCTGCATTTCTCTAATTTAATAAAACAACCTAACACTGCAAATAATGTCACCCTGCATTTCTTTATAGTTAATACAACAACCTAACACTGCAAATAATGTCACTCTGCATTTCTCTAATTTAATACAACAACCTAACACTGCAAATAATGTCACCCTGCATTTCTTTATAGTTAATACAACAACCTAACACTGCAAATAATGTCACCCTGCACTTCTTTATAGTTAAAACAACAATCTAACACTGCAAATAATGTCACCCTGCATTTCTTTATAGTTAATACAACAATCTAACACTGCAAATAATGTCACCCTGCATTTCTTTATAGTTAATACAACAACCTAACACTGCAAATAATGTCACCCTGCATTTCTCTAATTTAATACAACAACCTAACACTGCAAATAATGTCACCCTGCATTTCTTTATAGTTAATACAACAACCTAACACTGCAAATAATGTCACCCTGCATTTCTCTAATTTAATACAACAACCTAACACTGCAAATAATGTCACCCTGCATTTCTTTATAGTTAATACAACAACCTAACACTGCAAATAATGTCACCCTGCACTTCTTTATAGTTAAAACAACAACCTAACACTGCAAATAATGTCACCCTGCATTTCTTTATAGTTAATACAACAACCTAACACTGCAAATAAAGACACCCTGCATTTCTTTATAGTTAATACAACAACCTAACACTGCAAATAAAGTCACCCTGCATTTATTTACAGTTAATACAACAACCTAACACTGCAAATAAAGTCACCCTGCATTTCTTTACAGTTAATACAACAACCTAACACTGCAAATAATGTCAACCTGCATTTCTTTACAGTTAATACAACAACCTAACACTGCAAATAATGTCACCCTGCATTTCTTTACAGTTAATACAACAACCTAACACTACAAATAAAGTCACCCTGCATTTCTTTATAGTTAATACAAGAACCTAACACTGCAAATAATGTCACCCTGCATTTCTTTATAGTTAATACAACAACCTAACACTGCAAATAATGTCACCCTGCATTTCTTTATAGTTAATACAACAACCCAACACTGTAAATAATGTCACCCTGCATTTCATAATAGTTAATACAACAACCTAACACTGCAAATAATGTCACCCTGCATTTCTCTAATTTAATACAACAACCTAACACTGCAAATAATGTCACCCTGCATTTCTTTATAGTTAATACAACAATCTAACACTGCAAATAATGTCACCCTGTATTTCTCTTATTTAATACAACAACCTAACACTGCAAATAATGTCACCCTGCATTTCTTTATAGTTAATACAACAACCTAACACTGCAAATAATGTCACCCTGCACTTCTTTATAGTTAATACAACAACCTTACTCTGCAAATAATGTCACCCTGTATTTCGTTATAGTTAATACAACAACCTAACATTGCAAATAAAGTCACCTTGCATTTCTTTATAGTTAATACAACAACCTAACACTGCAAATAAAGTCACCCTGCATTTCTTTATAGTTAATACAACAACCTAACACTGCAAATAAAGTCACCCTGCATTTCTTTACAGTTAATACAACAACCTAACACTGCAAATAAAGTCACCCTGCATTTCTTTACAGTTAATACAACAACCTAACACTGCAAATAATGTCACCCTGCATTTCTTTAGAGTTAATACAACAACCTAACACTGCAAATAATGTCACCCTGCATTTCTTTATAGTTAATACAACAACCTAACACTACAAATAAAGTCACCCTGCATTTCTTTATAGTTAATACAACAACCTAACACTGCAAATAAAGTCACCCTGCATTTCTTTATAGTTAATACAACAACCTAACACTGCAAATAATGTCACCCTGCATTTCTTTATAGTTAATACAACAACCTAACACTGCAAATAATGTCACCCTGCATTTCTTTATAGTTAATACAACAACCTAACACTGCAAATAATGTCACCCTGCATTTCTTTATAGTTAATACAACAACCTAACACTGCAAATAATGTCACCCTGCATTTCTTTATAGTTAATACAACAACCTAACACTGCAAATAAAGTCACCCTGCATTTCTTTATAGTTAATACAACAACCTAACACTGCAAATAATGTCACCCTGCATTTCTTTATAGTTAATACAACAACCCAACAGAATTTCAACTCAGTCAGTGATAGGTATTTTCTCAACAATTTCTAACTTTGGTTAAAATTTATTGTTTACAAGTTCACTTCCTTTAGGGGTGGTCGATTAATTAGGTACAAGAAACGAATTTAGTTTATGAAAAATACACCGTGGTCAAAATCTTACAGTAGTCTAATTAAATATGGTATGTCAAATGTCTGTAAATAAGGTGATGTCTGACAAGAATGTGTCCTTGGACACTCGGACCTCGGGACGTACGGATGTAGGGACGTATGGCGGATTATCTTACTTCGTCTGGTACCCAGCCATTGAGAGCTTGCATTTACTTTAATTATGAAGGCAGGTAAACAAAATTCAGTATCTTACTTGGTCTGGTACCCAGCCATTGGGAGCTTGCATTTACTTTAATTATGAAGGCAGGTAAACAAAATTCAGTATCTTACTTGGTCTGGTACCCAGCCATTGGGAGCTTGCATTTACTTTAATTATGAAGGCAGGTAAACAAAATTCAGTATCTTACCTGGTCTGGTACCCAGCCATTGGGAGCTTGCATTTACTTTAATTATGAAGGCAGGTAAACAAAATTCAGTATCTTACCTGGTCTGGTACCCAACCATTGGGAGCTTGCATTTACTTTAATTATGAAGGCAGGTAAACAAAATTCAGTATCTTACTTGGTCTGGTACAGAGTCATTGAGAGCTTGCAATGTTCACTGAGGCAGGTAAACAAAACACAATATCTTACTTGGAGGTAGACTGGTACCCAGATACAGAGAAGCTTGCATTCACAATGTTCACTGAGCTGTTTGCACCAGTAGCAGGCACCTGGAGAATCCAGATGCATTCCACAGTCCTGTTCTTAGCATCTGGAATACTCAAATTTCCTACTTTGTCAACCACACCTCCACATGCTGAAAAAAAAACATGCTCCAGATAAAACATGAGATCAGGAAGGAGCAAATAAGCTCAATAGAATATTGGAGTGGCAGTAACAAGTGAAGGTTTTATGGGAAGCTACAATATATAAGTAAGGACCTAACAAGTAAATCTGTGAGCTAATGCTCACTAGTGATACCCATGCTGTTAGAAATATGACTTGCAAAATGTAATTTGCATTTTTCAATGAAGATTCCCTTTGGTTTATGTAATGCACCTTTATAGTGATAAAGATACGATTTTG
This sequence comes from Corbicula japonica, assembly GCA_038501625.1. Classification (NCBI taxonomy): domain Eukaryota; kingdom Metazoa; phylum Mollusca; class Bivalvia; order Venerida; family Cyrenidae; genus Corbicula; species Corbicula japonica. Next base: position 336,564 of record JAZAYU010000133.1, read on the forward strand.
AATTGTGTAGCGCACCTGTACAACAAAATCTAAAAATAGTTCGTAAACAGGAAGTAGAAGAGCAAGGAGCATAAAATCACTTTACACCATATGAGACTATAAGAAAAAGCAATATGCAAAACATCAGGCTGCTGCCTGTTATAGTTGCTTAGAAAAATGTGATGGAAATTGTGCAAGTATGTCAATTATGTGTATAATTGTAAGTATTCAGTAAACAGGAAGTAGATGAGCAAGGAGCATAAAATCACTATACATTATATGGGACTATAGGATAAAGCAATATGCAAAACATCAGGCTGCTGCATGTTATAGTTGCTTAGGAAAATGAAACGGAAATTGTGCATGTTTGTCATCTATGTGTAAAAAATAAGTATTATGTAAACAGGAAGTAGATGAGCATGGAGCATAAAATCGCTATACACCATAATATAATTATGGGACTATAAGATAAAGCAATATGCAAAACATCAGGCTGCTGCATGTTATGGTTTCTTAGAAAACTGCAATGGAAATTGTGCATGTTTGTCATCTATGTGTAAAAATCAAAGTATTCTTAAACAGGATGTAGATGAGCAAGGAGCATAAAATCGCTTAACACCATATGGGACTTTAGGATAAAGCAATATGCAAAACATCAGGCTGCTGCATATTATAGTTTCTTAGAAAACTGCAACGGAAATTGTGCATGTTTGTCATCTATGTGTAAAACATTAAGTATTCTGTAAACAGGATGTAGATGAGCAAGGAGCATAAAATCGCCTTACACCATATGGGACTATAAGATAAAGCAATATGCAAAACATCAGGCTGCTGCATGTTATAGTTTCTTAGAAAACTGCAACGGAAATTGTGCATGTTTGTCATCTATTTGTAAAAATCAAAGTATTCGTTAACAGGAAGTAGATGAGCAAGCATTATATCGCTTTACACCATATGGGACTATAGGATAAAGCAACATGCATAATATCAGGCTGCTGAATGTTGTAGTTGCTTAGAAAACTGCGACGGAAAATAAAAATGTCCTTTGGTTGATGAAATGCACCTATAGAGTGACAAAATCTAAAAATATCCGACAAACAGGAAGTAGATGAGCAAGGAGCATAAAATCGCTATACACCACATGGGACTATAGGATGAAGCAATATGCAAAGTATTAGGCTGCTGCATGTTATAGTTGCTGAGAGAACTGCGACGGAAATTTTGTTACGGACGGACACATGCACTGACAAGGATAAAACAGTATACCCCCCTCTTCTTCGAAGCGGGGGTATAATAAGCTCAATGAAATATTGGGGCATGAGTTTATGTAATTTGAGTGAAGGTACATGGGATATCAGCTAGAATCTGAAGTAGAGGACAAAAACTGGCCTCTTATCAATAATAACTAGTAACCCTTCTTTGTTTTTGGTAACCAACAGGTAACCCAAGGTAACCCACATTTGTATTACTTAAAATAGTGAGTGATTAAAACATTAATATTTTTAAATAGCTGGTTACCAAAGAAATGGACAAAGTTACCAACGGTTACCAAAGACATATTATGTTGCACTTTCTTGGCTATATATATCCAGATTAGCTGGCACCATGCGATCTGATTAGGATCTACACTGTTTGCTTTTTGATTCAATATGTTATTTCTGACAAAGAAGTGAATAGTGTAGATATTAACCAGATGGTACAAATGTGCTACCTTTTTTTCTCTCATGTGTGACCAGTGTAGATCCAGATTAAACTGCACTTCTGTGCAGTTCAATCATGATCTTAACTTTTTTGTGTCTAGGTAGAAATGAATCTTCAAGTATTAGTGTAGATCCTGATAAGACATCATAGATGTGCAGGCTGATCTGGATCTACACTGGTAACTTAATGGATCAATCTGGATCTACACTGGTAACTCATGTGATCGATCTGGATCTACACTGGTAACCCATGGGATCAATCTGGAGCTACAGTGGTACACCATGGGATCAATCTGGATTTACACTGGTAACCCATGGGATCAGTCTGGAGCTACAGTGGTAAACCATGGGATAGATCTGGATCTATACTGGTTAGCCATGGGATCAGTCTGGATCTACACTGTTAACCCATGGGACAGATGTGGATCTACACTGGTAACCCATGGGATGAATCTGGATCTACACTCATAACCCATGGGACAGATGTGGATCTACACTGGTAACCCATGGGATGGATCAGAATCTACACTGGTAACCCATGGGATCAGTCTGGATCTACACTGGTAACCCATGGGATCAGTCTGGATCTACACTGGTAACCCATGGGATCAGTCTGGACCTACACTGGTAACCCATGGGATCAGTCTGGATCTACACTGGTAACCAATGGGATCAGTCTGGATCTACACTGGTAACCCATGGGATCAGTTTGGACCTACACTGGTAACCCATGGGATCAGTCTGGATCTACACTGGTAACCAATGGGATCAGTCTGGACCTACACTGGTTACCCATGGGATCAGTCTGGATCTACACTGGTAAACCATGGGATAGATCTGGATCTACACTGGTAACCCATGGGATCAGTCTGGATCTACACTGGTAACCAAGAGGATATAAGCCATATCTTATGGAGTGAAAGGTTACAAAAAGTGAAAGTAGAAAGGCACTCACTGATGATCTTGTAAGTGAGTTGTGCCCCCTGTCCAGACCGTGTAAGATCAAGAGTTTGACCTTGTGACCCTGACTGGAACAGCAAGCTCAAGTTAGTGTTTGGTAGAATAAAGTCCCCCGGTAGGGCTGCATCAGCTGTACCATTGACAGATGCAACAGTCTTTGTGGTGTTCTGAAAGTTTAAATGAATGAAAATGTAAAAATTTGATAACATTTTTTAACCTTTTACTCCATATCTACACATTTTTACACGTACGAGACCAGTGTTTATACATCCATGCCGACTTTTCAGGATCTGCACTGGTCGCATCTTTGTCCAAAATAACCTAATTAATCTAAAAGCAAACAACACTGTTTGCCCGTACAATAAAGGTGTATCTTTGGAGTTCAGGGTTTAATGAATACGATTGTGAAAGAAGTGTTCTTAAACTTAATACTTTTGTCCTGGCATTTAACATGACAGACTTTATTACGGGTAGTTGTCCAAAGATCATAAGCTAAGTTTGGAAATCAGTCTCAAATCTCAATCATTTGATTGGCTGAAAAGGCGACCAGTCACCATTTCAGCCAATCAGATTCTTGAGATTTAAGACTGATTTCCTGATTTAGTTTTATTACCTTGGGACATAGATTACCTGGACTGTAAAATTCTGGCCAGGTTGAAAGTCCTGTTTATTGACCATCAAATACAGCATTGAATTATTGGCAGAAGGGATAGTCCAGTTGCATAGTACGTTCAGCGGGTACTGATTTGGGTAGTTAGGGGTCTGTACCATCCCTGACAAGCTTGAACCCAGGGCGCCACAAATGGAATCTGAAATAAAAGACATTGCATTGCTTGAAAAAAAAATTTATCTAAAAGACATTAACTAACTGAATTCAAAATTGAAAAGTTTAACTGTTTGCTGCTAACTTTGTATCAAACTGAAGAATATCATCCTTACTCGTGTATAGGCCACACCTATTTAATAATAATATCAATAATAATATTTATAACTTTATTTAAAGAGGAGATACAGTTGAAACAGAGCCCAATCTTCCCTGTGTTCCTCTATTCATACATTGACAATATATACCAGACAACAAATGAATTAAAGCCCCAATAAACTTGCCAAAACGTTTTTTTTTTCATTGTGAAAATTAATTAACCACGTTGACCCTTTTCAAAAGAAAGTATAAATGACCAAATTTTTATGTCCTCAAATAATCCCCAATTATTGAGACCGGTCCGAACAGTATTTTTGTAGCCCACTAAATTACTAACCAATGTTTACAATCACTCGACGAAAAGTTATCGGTTTTTTCCGTACATGGGCCGTAAGAACGCAGTAACGTCGTTCTGTATAATGAGCGACCTTCGCCTGCCGAGAGTTGCCTAAAATCAGCTCAAAAGATTCGCTGTTTGTTTTGTAAACAAAATAAACGATCCGAAAAACGCCCAAAACATGCTGTAAATCAATAAGATAATATGCTTTTCTTATTGTAAAGTTTATTTTTTGTGTTATTATGCTTACAGGTGAAATCTAAAATGTTTAGGTTAATAAAAAATATGCTGTTTGGCAAGTTTTTGGGGGCTTTAAAGAGATATGAAATGAAACAATAAATATAATTATAACATACACAACTAAGTTCACATGTAAATGAATACTAATTAAGTTAATGTTCATGCTTTTTGTTATTCAGAAGTAGAGAAAAGCACCATTTGTGAAATCTAATGTGACCTTTATCCTTAATTAGGGTAAAGGTACTCAGGTGCAGCCATTAATTTGGGTTTATACATGTATAGTGCTGCCAGCTGATCTGGGTCTAAACTTATCTTGGTCTTGGTCAGAAATCACCGAAGTAATCAAAAATGTGACCTTTATGCTTAATTTGGGCCTATACTCAGGTGTAGTCATTAATTTAGGTTGATATAGTGCTGCCAGCTGATCTGGGTCTAAACTTATCTTGGTCAGTAATCACTGAATTTATCAAAAAGAAAAATGTAGATTCTGATCAGACAGCACGTGGATGCTGGTTGATTTAGATCTACACTGTTTGCTCAGGCCATGATAGTCACTTCTATGCAGTAAAAGGTAAAGCACTAAAAACAGAATTTGTCACATCTGCGATCAGTGTAGATTCAGATCGGGGCCGAGATCATAAAACTGAAATTGTAGTACAGTCTCAAATCTCAATAATCTGATTGGTGGAAATTTAGACTAGTCTTCATGTCAGCCAATCAGACACTTGAGATTCCCCAGTTTCAAATCTCAAGCATCTGATTGGCTGAAATGAAGACATATATAATGAGGATGTAGAGTAGTCTCCAGCTTCAGTGTTTTATGATCTTGAGCACAGCCTGCACATCTGTTGTTTATCTATACCATTAGTCTGTGTCCAGTATCTGCCAACAACAGTGGGTGATACACACTTGTAGTTTTCATCTGTCCAGACCAGTCTGAAATGCAGAAACAATAAAGCGTCTCCATGAAAACAAGAACTCATGTCTTTAACATAAACTGTTCTGTCGTAGTAAAGTATTTCTCAGATCTGGCCCCATGATTATAAAACTTTTTTCATGCTCAACTCGATGTCAGCATTAAAATTTGATTGCTTCATTTCTGTTTATTATACAGTAGAATCCACTTAATTGAATAGCGCTTATTTGAATAATCCGCTTATTATAGTAGAATATTAAAACACAAAACCATTTCCATCTATTTCAATGATAAAAAGTATCTTTATTTGAATAGGTCACCGCATGCAATCCGTTTATTATGATAGCACTTTCCCACCTTAAAACGCCTAACAACGCTAATCCTACTTGAAATTCACAAGTTTCTGCCCCAAGGCAATGTTCAATATCCGGTAAACTCGATAAATCTGTCATTGTTCATCACCTGTGTTACATAATGACTTCCGTTCACTGGCATGCATAATTGTGTTTACAGTATACATTTATAGCAGTGACGTCACAAAACGGGTTTCCCCGCATTGAGAATTTTCATTTGTTCATAAGATGATCACGTTTTCAGGAAACCGGGAAATTCCCGACTAAAAATAGATTAATCTTTAAACGAAAGAAACAGAAAAAAAATCAAATAACAAATAAACTTTGTACATGCTCGATAATTTGAACGTTATTTAGATCATGCAAACGAATCTTTATTAGGATGGGTTTTAAAATATCGTATACGCAACGTTTTGGCGCCCCAAGCGAGATAATAACTCTTCAAAGAAAAGATAGTGGTATAGTAATCGGATAAAGATCGTGAATTTCGGATACGAAAAGTTACGAAAGAAAATGAGTCGACTATGTCGGCAAAACGAAAATATTTTGAAACGGCGCAAAGTCGAAAGAATCAAACGTATACACAGCCCATTTACATAGTATTAGTTATCTTCAAACCGGATTTTATTAAACATGATGGCAGAATATATTTCTGAGCGCATTACCCCACCCACCACTGACGAAACTGAGAATTTGTAAGCTCCGTTTTTTATGATACTCCGCTTAATTGAATCGAGGATCCTGACAAATAGACTATTCAAATAAGCGGATTCTACTGTATAAATTAAAACATTTTAAATTGCTCTCAATGAAAATTTTGAAATACAGTAGAATCCGCTTCAAAGACGTTTAAAAAAATTGTCTTTGAATGTTTGAGAAAACGGCAGCCGATTGATATTGGAGGTTAAATGTCGATGAAAATTCTTTTATAACAGGAGTATGGTGCTCTATATCTGATCAAAATCGGTCCAGAAATTACTGAGAATTAAGCAAACAATACTACTTGAAGCGATTGATATTGGAGGTTAAATATCGATGAAAATGCTTTTATAACAGGAGTATGGTGCTATTTATCAGATCAAAATCAGTCCCGGAATTACTGAGAAATAAGCATACAATACTACTTAAAGCGACTGATTTTTCAGATAAATGTGTGCACGAGATTCTAATCGTCACGTGGTATAGCCACCCTAAGTCAATCAGTTCCGGCACAATTGAGCTAAAAAATTGAAATGTTGTTAAGAAATCATTGTGTTGAAGCAGCATTACTCTAATGTACAGTAATGTTGCTAGAACACACATTGATTCCTTAACAAATGTTCAATTTTTAAATCGAGATTAAGAACATGTTCCGGAACTGATTGAATGCTGAATCTGATTAATTGTCTGCATTATTTTATACGAACATCACACATATAAAATAATAACTAGATGGGTGTTCAGTTGAACACTTGTGTCGCCCTCTGGTGCTGTCGGAATAAAAATACAAGTACAAAAAGAGGCATAACTCCATCACATGTGACCTTGAACGTAAAAATATAGTATTGTCACGAGCGTATTGTCATAGGGAATATAATTTGAAAGTTTGATGAAGAAATATTAATAAATGGCAAAGTTATAGCCAACGTTAAGTTTTCATATAAAGGGGAGTAAGTCAATCAAGTGTGAGCTTGACCTAAATAATGTGGTATTATCATGATCGTGTTGTGCAAAGGAATATAATTTGAAAGTTTGATGAAGAAATATTAAGAAATGGCAAAGTTATAGCCAATGTTAAGTTTTCATAAAAAGGGAAATAACTCCATCAAATGTGACCTTGACCTAAAGAATGTGGTATCATCATGAGCGTGTTGTCATAAGAAATATAATTTGAAGGTTTCATGAAGAAATATTAAGAAATGGCAAAGTTATTGCCAACATTAAGTTTTGGTGTCTAAATTTAAGTACAAAAAAGGGAAAGGGGAATAACTCAATAAAGTGTGACCTTGACCTAAAGAATGTGGTATTATCATGATCATGTTGTGAAAAGGAATATAATTTGAAAGTTTGATGAAGAAATATTAAGAAATGGCAAAGTTATAGCCAATGTTAAGTTTTCGTAAAAAGGGAAGTAACTCCATCAAATGTGACATTGACCTAAAGAATGTGGTATCATCATGAGCGTGTTGTCATAAGGAAGAAAATAATTTGAAGGTTTCATGAAGAAATATTAAGAAATGGCAAAGTTATTGCCAACGTTAAGTTTTGGTGTCTAAATTTAAGTATAAAAAAGGGGCATAACTCCATCAAATGTGACCTTGACCTTGAGAATTTGGTATCATCTCGAGCGTGTTATCATAAGCAATACAATTTATAAGTTTGATGAAGAAATATTAAGAAATGGCAAAGTTATAGCCAACGTTAAGTTTTCGTGACGGACGGACGGACAAAGCGATCCCTATGTATCGCCATTTCTTCAAAAGGGCAACACAAAAATGGAGCAGTTATAATATTAACAGGCAACAAATTATTGCTGTTACAAGAAAAAGTAAATCCAATGCACCCGAAAATGAATACAAATTTACCTCGGTCCTGCTTCAGCTGGGAATTTGATGGGCGCCATATTGGGATAGAGAGTTCCAGCAGAAAGGGTCGCCAGTAATGGCGATGATTTGTTAAATCCCTGGTATATCTCCAATTTTCCAGTTTTGCATAGATTCACTTGGCTTAAGTCCAAGATAACATCGCTTGCTGAAAAAATGATATAAAAAGGTCAGAATTTGATAATTCCATTAAATATTCATAGATAAAAATATTGTTAGATCAAGCACTGAAGGTACTGTTGGTCGTGCATAAACAATGATATATACTAACAGTCAACAAAAGTGAACACTTTTTTGCATAACTCTGTAGAATGTTTTTTTTTAACTAAATATTTGGCATCAGAATAACTCTGTTATCATAAGCAACATAATGTGAAAGTTTGATGAAGAAATACTTTAATAAGAAACGACAAAGACATAGGGAATATTATGTTAACATAATTGAACAACGAACAGACATAATGATCCCTATGTAGCACCTTTTGTTTGGAGAGGTGACAAATTAAAAGCAGGGAACGAGGACCATATCAGACTGCAGAGATGTGCAGGCAGATCCGGATTTACACTGTTTGTGTATTTAGGGTACAAGCAGTACAGATTAAACTGGCTCTTAGGAGAACAAACTGATTTACCTGCAGTGACGAGTATATTACATGTCTTCTGTGTGGTGTTAGCGGCTACCAGTAATACGTCACCTGACGGTGATGCCAAAATCTGGTCACAGTCTGAAAATATAAAAAATATTCTATTGATGCATAGCAATTTTTTGAAAACATCAGTCATGTTTCTTCCAACAGGAACAGACTTTCAATTACCTTTAATTTCAACATACCAGTAAAAGTATTTCAAACACAACTATCAGAGTATTGAGTTCTATACAAATGTCCTCTTTGATGAAAACCGTATCAATTATTTTGGCCAGATAAGATACACACAGTAATTATCGTGACCTTTGACCTCTGGTGAAAAATGGAATGTTGAACATAATAGTGTAATCACTTTAGTCTGTAAAACTAAGTTTCATTACTATATCTTTTTGACTTTTGAAGTTATTGAAGTCTTTTTTCTTTCTTTAGTAACAGTCACTTGACCTTAGATTAGTGGGTAAAATAAAAGGTCATGCATAATTCTCTAATTGTCATTTGAAAAAATACCAAATTTTGCTAAATGATCTTGTCAATGAATACATCTGAAGTTACTGAATTATGATGCCTTTTTCAGTTTTTAAAAAAAGACCTACCTTTGAACTCCAAACAAATGAAAAATAAAATATCATGCATTATTCTAATATTGCTACATAAATACCAAGTTTTCCAAAAAGATCTTGAGTAATTTATTTATTTTTTACTGGGTCCAGCTTTTGCAGAAAGATGGACTGACAGATGGATATAGTTACCTCTGGTTAACTGATAGGGGACTAAAATCATTGCTAGAAGGTGTCTGACACCCATCTGTTTAGTAAGGTTAGAGGCATAAATATAATAAATTGCAAGTGACAGAAATTAGAATGCTTACATCTGTGTTGGTATTTACAGTGACACGCAATTTAAAAAGAAACAATAAAACTCTTTATATAATGAAAAATTTCCCCACAGTTCTATTTTGTCTCTAAACGGCTCACATAATAACTTTGTTCGTACCAGATTTTTGGATAGCGGTTACGGTCAAGGACACTGTGGCGCTACCATTCAGTTTATCTATGATGACAAAGGCTACACTACTGGGCATAACCACTGGAATCTGTGCTGTGTCTTTCCTGTAAGCAAACAATACTTCATTACTTTGGTGTGGGTCAAGGTCAAGGTCATTAATACAGAAAAAAATATATTACTAGAGCTGAGATCTATGTCACAAGTTTATTTATTACTGTGGTGTGAATGCCAATTATACTAAGCAGTAAAAACATGCACAATTCTTCATTATTGTGGTGTGACTGTCAAGGTCACATTTTAATACAGAAAACAATACTTTATTATAGTGGCATAAAGGTCAAGGTCACACTTCAATACAGAAAAAAATACTTTATTTATGTGGCATAAAGGTCAAGGTCACACTTTAATACAGAAAACAATACTTTATTAATGTGGCCTAAAATGCCTATGCCAATCAATCAGTGCCCTTAGATTGGAGACTTGCCTCCAGTCTTCAGTTTTGGAGTTTGCCTCTGTTCTTCAGTTTCTTGAGCCCTCAAAAATTAGAGAGACACAATTTGAAGTAGGGTACTCACGTGAATGTGAACATGGTCATGGCACCCTCACACAGAACTTTTATCACAGCATCATTCAACACACTGGTACTGTTCAATTCAAACTTCAACTAGAATGAAAGAAAATCAAACCTTCGGATGCTTGTAAGTTGTAACCTATTTACAATTAAACCTTTATTCAAAGACTATTAAGGGAAAACCTCGGAGTTGTTTTTGAAGGCAGGTGGTCTTTGTTGACAAGTGAATATGATGTTTAAATCAGTCAGTTGGACAGATAAATTGTAGTAGTCTTTGAGGGCCACTGGTCTTTTTCACAGGTAAATTTGTCAGTTGGACAGATAAAATGTGGTCTTTATCTGCAGGTGGTCTTTGTTTTCATCTTTACCTCAGGTTGGGCTGTATGTATTAGCCACGGCATGCCAATATATGTTTTTCAGGAATTTGACAACATTCTTTGAAATTATTTAATTATAGTCTAAAGTCTAAATATAATGATGGTAAACTACTCGGTATCATTTCATTGCAGGGATGAATTTTAGCACAAAACCACAAATTAATAATTTATTAGTGTGGGCACAAATAAAGTGATATTTTTTATTGTAAGACATTTTTTACATAGTGTACTAATTTAAATAGACTTTAAATTACCCTAATGCAAAATATGTAAGCTTTAAACCGGTGCAAAATATAATGAAACTACTGTATTTAAATGAAAGACCGAACACAGTGCACCTTGATTAGACTAGTACATTTAAATGTATACATGCTGATGATGCGACATATCAAATTGATAAATCCTTGATACACACTGTTGATAATGAATATCTGCTGTTCACTTCTGCTATCTTTTGTTTAGTATCAACATATACTGCTCAAAGTTTGCTAAGCACCTAAATTATGTTTGTACATATTTTTCAGTGTATGCAAGTTTTTTTGTTTTTTTTCTTATATATCTTTTTATTCTCTTGATTATGACTGGTTAAACATACAATTTAAGCTATTATCTTTGGAAAAAATCTCAATGTTTTGATTCAGTTTTAATGGTTTGTAAGTTTATAAATTTTGTCCATTTATGTGCAATGAGATTATCAAATTCAATAGAAACTAGTGATGTGTCCATAGGACACGGTGCCCTCATTCTAAGTTGATATTGTCAAAGAAGCCAATATTGTGGTCGCAGTACACGTTACAGATAATCCAATCAAAGTTACCTCACACTAATGTAATGCTACGGGTACACATGGTCAATCAAACTTATATAGTTTAATGACTTTGGCTGGTATAGTTAAAGAGTTATGTGCAACCCAATATTACATTTTGAACTGTACTGAAATACATAAGGGGTCATAACTTCGGTTCAAATGGACCTGGCCAAAAACAAAACCCCAAGTGTACAACGTCACTTAATGGTTAACATACCTGTAAAGTTTCATGACTCTGGCTCATATTTTTGAGTGATTACATGCTGAACACATTATAATGAGATTCATAAGGGGCTATAACTCTGGTTTTAATGTGAATGGCTTAAAAAAAACCAGGTGCATAACTACAGATAATGGTCAATATACCTGTAAAGTTTCATGATTGTGGCTATTTACTTTTTGAGTTACGCCCGACACCATTACATGGTAAATTTATTTACTGAAATACATAAGGGGCCATAACTCTGGTTTTAATGGATGTGGCCAGAAACAAAACCACAAGTGCACAACTACAGATGTTGGTCAACATGCTTGTAAAGTTTCATGATTGTGGCTACTTACTTTTTGAGTTACACGCCGGACACGATAACATGGTAAATTTAATTACTGCAATACTTAAGGGGCCATAACTCTGATTTAATGGGTGTCTTAGAAAACAAAACCCCATGTGTTCAACTAAACATGTTGGTCAGCATGCCTGAATAGTTTCATGATTGTGACTCCATATACTTTTTGACTTACATGCAACACAAGATAACATGCTGAATAAATTATACTGAAATGCATAAGGGGCTATAACTCTGGTCTTAATGGGGTAGCTAGAAACAAAACCAAAGGTGCACAACTACACATGGTGGTTAACATGCATGTAAAGTTTCATGGCTGAGACCCATATATACTTTAATTTACACTTACATGTGACACAAAATAACATGCTGAGTGCATTATATTGAAATGCATATGGGGCCATAACTCTGGTCTTAACAGCATGGCCAAAACAACTACATTTAATGGTCGGACATGGATAAACCTATAAGCCCCCTTCTTTCAGAGTGGGGGCATACAAAATGAAATTTTGTGAACTCGAGAAAGAAAGTAAACACAAAGTTTGTTACTGATAAGCACCTTACAAGAAAAGACAGTACAATTCAAGATTTATCAGGCCTCAAGATTATAAATATGAGAATGGAAACCAGTCTCAAATCTCAAGAATCTGATTGGCTGAAATGGTGACTGGTTGCCATTACAGCCAAACAGACTCTTGAGATTTGAGACTGGTTTAAAATCTCAGTTTTATAGTCTTTAGCCCAGAAAACCCGCTTACATTATGTGAGATAATTTTTAAGCAATGTATTATTAAAAGTTTGCATGGGTGGAAAGTGTTGATCCAGATCAGTTAACATATTCTGATTCATGTTATTTGATCAGGATCTAAATTGTCCACTTCTTGAACTAAAATAAACTAATGAATCTAAAAGTGAACAGTATTGATCCTGGCAAGTCATTACAAGACCTTGTTACTATGATGTTCTCATCATCACTAAATCATCACATAAAACATTATATTATCAGTTATATTAACCCACTTACAATAATTATTTGAGATAATGTTTTGCACAATGTATTCTTAAATTTTTAATAAACACTAATCTGTGCCTGTTATTAAGCCAAGGTAAGCTCTTTAATTGTTTTGTGATTAGTAAATATTGTAAGCAACAAATTTTTTCTTTAAGGGTTACTTTTTTGAGAAAGTAATTTCTTTCAATAAACTTTTAAGTTGTTTGCCTATTGCTGGTGCATGACTGAACTATTTATTGTTCCCATCAGGAAATGATTTGTGTACCCGAGTTTTATCTGAATTAAGTTTGAGAGCTGACGAAGATTGGTATTAAGAGGAGAATAATGACACTGGCTAATGCAGGAGATTGGTCAGAGTACATCATTACATCTGGTCAGCTCTCTGACACTGAAACCCTTTAAACAAGAATATAAAATATATTAGTAAGAAAAGTGATTTACTACGTTGTTTCTTTCAGGAAATGTTTCATGTACCAGAGTTTTATCCTGACATTTCCCTGAAGTTGAGCAGAGTGCTGGAGCAGATTGGTGTTAATGAGAGGATGATCCTTAAGAGGAGGAGGACATGGCTGCTGTGGGAGACTATGGACAATATCACTGGCAGACTGGAGGGCTCTAACATGTCTAGGCATTATTTTGGTAGCAAGTCAGAGGGCACCACAACACCAGGTCTGGACTCTGACACTGACATTCTGATGTGTAACCACAGATATAATGTGATAAAAGACTGGGAAGAGTGGGAACCAGGCCTCTACAATCTGCTAATGATACAGGAGGATACAACTCCTCCTGGTTACTGTATGCTACAGGTACTACATAATTATGTACCTACTGCTCTCACAGAGATACGTAATGAACATCAAGTCAGATACAGGGGAGACAAAGTATTACTGAAAAACACTTTCATTAACTTATCTCCATATGGAACTGTTAAAATTGGCCCTGCAGGAACATTCACATTAGAAGGAAGTTGTGATCAAGATTATGTCCCTGCCTTTCCATTGAAAACATTACCAGAATTCCTAAGTATATGGTTACAACAGCAGACACAACAAGGAAAGCTTACAGAAGATATGAAAAGATACATAGAATCAAATCCTTGTTACGTTGTCGCAGTAGGCAGAAAAGACAGTCCTTTTGAAGAGGCAGAGTGGAGAATTTCAACTTCGCATGCAGAGAGATGCCTCATGTTTCACATGAACATCACACAGTTGCATTGTTACGTTATGTTGAAATTATTATTGAAAACACATCTTCGACATCCTCACGAAAAAGCACTTTCTAGCTTTATGTGTAAAAATATACTGTTACTTTGCATAGGAAAAACTCATCCTTGTAAATGGTGTCCTCAAAACTTAATTTCTGTGTTTGAATTTGTTCTCCTTCAGTTAAAACGAAGTATATCAAAAGAACACTGTCCACATTTCATTATACATGAAAACATCTTAATGGCACAAAAATTTACACCAAAAGTCAAAAGATGGTTGCTGGAAAAAATACAATTTATATATGAAACACATGGTCATGCTTTCCTTGATATAGAGATAGATGACATAGGCAACAGACTGCGAACTCAACTAAACACTCCAAGACACGGTATCATTGTAAGAGACATTCTACATGATCAATCTGGATACATTTCTGGAGAGTTGTTTTTCAATCTGACAAGGGAAGTAAGTGTCAATCACTTGATTCTACTCCAGTCATTACTATCAGGAGAGAACAGCTTCAATGGCATTATAACCGCATTAGTGCACCTCAACCATCATGGAAGTGATCTAGAGCAAGCAGCATCTCGCCTGCTGACACCACTGATCTGCTCCTCACTGGGATCTGTGATAGCATCAAGAGATATATATAACAACCATTCTGTATTACCTGAGGCTCTCACCTGGCTATCACTGGGACTGAACTCTGATGTTGCATCCAGCAGACTGAAGCTGGCATCTGTGTACTACTGTATTGGTGACTTTCATACAACAGAAACTATCCTTAGCAATATAGCTGAGATGTATGATCAAGGTCTTGTAGAAGCTGTATGTAAATGCTATGATAAGGGAACATTTTACAACTCAAGAAGATTTGATAATTATTCTAACACTCACAATGAACTTTCAATAAGACATAGTGTAGCATATTGTGTTAGATTCATCCCAGAGGAAGTCCACTGTCAGCCTCCAGAGCTGCAGTATGAAATGTTTAGATCTACTCAGGAGGACCGAGCACAAAGAGATGAATATTATGACTTCTGGATGGACTTGGCAGTGGTGGACTCTCTCCCTTATCTCTATTTTCTGCAGTACAAGACGTATGGTCATCTCCAGCGATATGATGAGCAGTGGCAAGCATTGAACAAACTATTCAGATCCATTCAAACAACAAGAAACCTGGGACACAAAGAAACAGCCCTGAATCTTCTAGGACAGTGTTACCAGCAAGAGAACAGACATACAGAGGCATTACAGTGCTATATGAATTCCATCCGAATCCGACCAACAAACAATGCTGCCAAGCTACACATATGTAGACTTCTTAATGCCATATACACAAACCACCAAAATATGTAGTGACAAGAATTTTGAACACGGGTACTTTATCTTTTATGCTGGTGATATTTTCAAGAATTTTGCACTAGGGAAATAGCATAAAATAAAAACCCTGCAAACCATAATAATGTAATAGCTAATCTTATAAAAATAATTTTACTAAACAGATATTTGTGGTGGCAGTAGGGTACCTAAAGCACTCCCTAATCCCCCCCCCCCAAAAAAAAACCATTTTGTTAAAAAATAATTCAAATTCAAAAAACATAATTTATTACCCTGATCCTTATTTCCAACACCCATTACCTGTACGAGTTATGAAAAAAAACTGTAGCAACATTTTCTAGGTTGGTGGGGTTGTGAAGGGACATCCGCAACACACCATGTACTTCCTTTTTAAACTCCTAAAGATGTTGATTCGAGTTTAAAAAATAGAACCAGTCATTTTTTGTTCTTTGGAAGATGGGGTACATTTTTTGTGAAGGGATGCATGGGGTATTCGTTGTTTGGTTTCATGACTCAAAAATAAAATAAAAGTGTTTATTGTATTTTAGTTTTATTTTTATTACTTTGGCCCTTACCTCATGACTCCCATGTCATCTTCCTCCACATAAAGTTTTTTAGTCTTAGTTGAAGAATAAGTGAAGACATAAGTTCATGCATGAAACAGGTGAGCTTATAATTAACCTAAGAGTAATCAGTGCTGAACTGCTGCTCTGAATCTTCAGTGGTTGCACAAGGATTATCAGCGGTACACAGGGATATAGGCAGGAAATAGTTCAATTCATACTTACATTACCCAGCGAGGAATTCTGGCTTGCGAAGGTTAAGCTGACTTGGCTACCATTAGCTGTTGCCCCATCAACCACAACAACAGTCTTGTTTGTTACTTGATAGTATCTGCTGCTTGCTGTAAAATGTATTTAACACTATTGTATCTAGGAAGCAAATTTTTATAGATTTTGTAGTTTTACATAACCTCAAATCGCAAACATAAGGCAAAACTTTTTATCTCCTTCATTATTCTTTATGAGCTAGACCAATATTAAACCAAGCCCTCAAAATTCAAATCCTCACTTATTACAATCCGCTAATTCATTTTCTGCATAGATATACATACATAGGTATACTGTACGTACATAGATATACATACATAGGTATACTGTACGTACATAGATATACATACATAGGTATACTGTACGTACATAGATATACATACATAGGTATACTGTACGTACATAGATATACATACATAGGTATACTGTACGTACATAGATATACATACATAGATATACGGTACGTACATAGATATACATACATAGGTATACGGTACGTACATAGATATACATACATAGGTATACTGTACGTACATAGATATACATACATAGGTATACTGTACGTACATAGATATGTACCATTTATCACATGGGTGACCAGTGTAGATCCTGATCAGCCAATATCAATACTGTTTGATCTGGATCTAAACATTTCACCTCTGTCAGAATTAATCGAATGAATGTAAAAGCAAACAGTGTAGATCCTGATCAGACTGTACAGTGTATACTCTTGAAATGACTGTCACATAAGAATGCAAGATGGCTAAGTGTGATACTCTTTAAATGACAGGCACATAAGAATACAAGATGACTAAGTGTAATACTCTTGAAATGACTGCCACATAAGAATACAAGATGACTAAGTGTAATACTCTTGAAATGACTGCCACATAACTTTGCAAGATGGCTAAGTGTAATACTCTTGAAATGACTGCCACATAAGAATACAAGATGGCTAAGTGTGATACTCCTGAAATGACTGCCACATAAGAATACTAGATGGCTAAGTGTGATACTCTTGAAATGACTGCCACATAAGAATACAAGATGGCTAAGTGTGATATTCTTGAAATGACTGCCACATAAGAATACTAGATGGCTAAGTGTGATACTCTTGAAATGACTGCCACATAAGAATACTAGATGGCTAAGTGTGATACTCTTGAAATGACTGCCACATAAGAATACAAGATGGCTAAGTGTGATATTCTTGAAATGACTGCCACATAAGAATACTAGATGGCTAAGTGTGATACTCTTGAAATGACTGCCACATAAGAATGCAAGATGGCTCAGTGTAATACTCTTGAAATGACTGCCACATAAGAATGCAAGATGTCTCAGTATTATACTCTTGAAATGACTGCCACATAAGAATGCAAGATGGCTAAGTGTGATACTCTTGAAATGACTGCCACATAAGAATGCAAGATGGCTCAGTGTAATATCTTGAAATGACTGCCACATTAGAAAAATGAGTGTAAATATTAGTGCCAAAAACTATACACCAAACAATTTACTCACCATCAGATTTATATTGTATATCTGTAGTCCGAGAACCCTGGGCACGCAGGCTTGCTATGATGGTCAGGTATTTTCCACTGCTCACATGCCATGAAAAACCTGAAAATAAGAAGAGTCAAGGATAATGGCATCATCACCTTACTGCAATAATGGTAGAACTCCTTCATATTTCAATTGTACTTTATTATGCTGCAAAATTTTAAAGAAATCATCATACCTTTATATTTATTAACATGAGTGCTAAAATCACTGCTACAAACTACATCAACAAATATGCCAATTTAAGAGCTGTAACTCCTGTTGACTAAAACCATGTGGCTAGTTACTTAACTAAGGCAAGATCTTATGCCTTAAATCATTCAGTGGATAGTAAATGAAGTATACATTTGATAAATTTGACAAATTATTATTGCAATATAGGGCCATAACTCAAAAGTGGCTGTGCCAATATAATTGGTTATCAAATTTAGCTTTAAAATATGCTATGTATAATAAAATTGAATAAAGGTAGTTCAAGTAAGAAAGTGTACTTGGCTTATTTGATGAAATAATTGCACTTGAAGGGCAGCAAATCCGGAAAGACTACATGTATTGTAATTTGGCTACATGAAGTTACTGAATATTGCAGAAACAATATGCCCATACACACTGACCAATTTAACTTTTTCTTCCATATATATATGCATTTTAATGACTGTACGACCTGTGTAGATCCATAATAGCTGGCATACCCGTGCTGTCTGATCTGGATCAGCACTCGTTGCATCTTGGTCTGAAACAACCTAATAAACCAAAAAGCAAACAGTATTATGATCTGATGCAACTGGCTGTTTAACTGTTTAAGGACTTGATAAAGTAAGAATATCCATGTTGGCAGATCTTGAACCACACTGTTTTCATCATGTGATAAATTTACACATGGAGTAAAGAGTTGAACAAATATAAGCTTACCGTCACTAACACTGCCTATAACATTGCTGTTTGTATTATTGCCATCAAAGTACACAATGCTGTCAACCCCCTTCGCCTGTGTGTATATCCCGCCATCTGTGATGAACACTTGGCTGTTATCCGGCGCTTCAATCCTGGCGTAACATGTGACCGGAAGCTGGTTTGACTGGGGAATAGTGAGTTTTGTCAAACCAGTACTTGCTGTTTTGACTCCGCTACAGTCTGAGATATCAAGAAAAGATGGTCAACTGATATTTCAAATAACGAGTGAATTGATATTTGATGATTTTCATTTAGGTATGGAAAACAGTTGGGTTGTTTAAAGTGTTTAAAGCCTGAAAGGGCTTCATGCGTAATTCAAACAATCCAACTGTTTTTCATACCCAAATGAAAACCATCAAATATTGATTTAGTCCTTATATTTACACTCATAAATACTCCACTAATCCAGATATTATTAGAAGAACTTATGACATAACTGCTTTTTGAGTGGCTGTTGGAACAGCCACATCGACATAAAGTGAATGACGGAAGGTTATATCTAAGCTACTTGTGGTGAAAAGTGCTTACCCGCGGACTTCACGTCAAAAGATTGTGCACAGTCCAAAAAATTGTAAATTGCTTTTACTGCCTCTTAAAGTAATATGTCAAAAAGTGAACCATCAAATTTGTGGTTCGTTAGATAAATAACACTTCATCATAGAGGATGAAGTTGAAGTGTAAAAACCATGCCTTATTTAAATGGGACATATTCCGTTTTTCCACTAGGGTGACAATATATACTATAAGCATTATCAATGGAGTACTGGTAATTGCCTGTAGTTTTTTAGAGCTCGTAGACTGGGACTGGCCCGTGTTTCTCATAATTATTAACCTTGCATACTGCGGAATAATTTAATTTTGCAGGGATGAAATCTTGCTGTAAGGCCACAAATAACATTTTTGCATGGACATACATTCTAACCATTAAATAATTGTCATGAGAGGCTCTAATATGTTTACATTTCACTTGGCTCACATTTTGCTCACTTTCTCAAACAGGAAATATGTAAAAATTTAATTAATAATTGCCTACTATGATAGTAAATTGCCTGGTATAGCTGAAAATAGCTGAATGTATGTTGAATTAAACATGGGGAGAGAAAATAACCAAAAATTATCTTACCTGGGCTGACTGACTGGAATATGGCCTGGAATGACTGAACATCAGTCTTGCTGTCAAATGTGAAGTTCAAGGTTACAGTTGCATCAACTGCACCAAACAAATCAGCCGGAACAGTTGTGCCTGAAAGTAATCATTAGTCATTTTACACTTTAATCACTGAAAATCTATGATAAATTAAACTATAAAAAAACTCATTATGACCACTTCAAAATTATGGTAAGACCCTCCAAACTTATAATAAGACCCTCCAAACTTATAATAAGACCCTCCAAACTTATAATAAGACCCTCCAAACTTATAATAAGACCCTCCAAACTTATAATAAGACCCTCCAAACTTATAATAAGACCCACCAAAATTATAATTAGACCAATTATCCAATGTCCCTTTATACAGTTTTTTCACTTAATTCTGTAACGTGCCCCGAGCGGAAGGCACATAAAACCGACCACTTGTCTCAGCCTATATATATATATAATTTTTCTCGTAAAATGATTTCAACGTATGTCAGGGCAATGTATTGTTTTAACAATATAATAAATTTTTCCTGAGCTACTTTGCTCCAAAATGATTTCAATGATTGCTGAAATGATTGGGGTGAAACACAATAATCAGGATTAGAATCAGCTAAACATATAACAATATTCCCAGGGCAATAAACCTCCTGGACAAAAATAGCTGATGCTAAAGTTTCAACCACTCACCCAAACAAAAATCACAGTCCGAAACAAAACAATCACACACGAACTTCAAGCATGATCTCAGCGCATATGCTGAGCAATAAAACTATATGGAACATAATGATATTTCGAACTACTTTCAACAGATCCTCAAACAATAACACACTTACATCAAGCAAACCTGAGCAACTAAAACTTTCAAAACAATTCTCAACAAGGATTGAACAATCACTTTCCAAACAAAACCTCAAGCAAAACGCCTTCAAACATACCCTCAACACTAAAACGCTGCTGAACAACAGTGTCTCAGACCTATGTGATATCCCGAGGATGCGAGAACCTCTTCGTCAGCAATAGTCTGGGAACACTGTCTAACCTGAAACCTATCCTCAGCACCTATTCAGAAGCTACCTAAGGGACAGAAGTGTCTCAGACGCATGTGTTTCCAGCAATTGTCAGAAGGCACTATCTAGAAACCCTATCCTCATCACCTACTCTGAAGCTACCTTAGGGACACAAGTGTTTCAGACGCATGTGTTTCCAGCAATTGTCTGAGGACACTATCTAAATACCCTTTGCTCAACATCTACTCTGAAGCTACCTTAGGGACACAAGTGTTTCAGACGCATGTGTTTCCAGCAATTGTCTGAAGACACTATCTCAAAACCCTATCAACCCTAGCTTCAACCAATACTATTCACATCATACATGTTGAACGAAACAACCCGGTCAATATGCCCTAGTACAATGATGTACTATATTGGACCTATAATGCAGACCAAAATGTTGAATCTCAACGATGTGAATACCTCGACACTCGGCGACAGACTGCCCAGTATCAATAAACGGCACTTTTTTTTATACCATCTGACGGAAGTCTTCGGACTTTACCGTTCAACCACACTAATTTAACACAAAGCATTCAAATAACCCAAAAGATTTAGGAGTTAGACTCGCCCCAAGCTAAATCATCAAATAATTTTCCTCACAATTCTACACTGAAATAAACACAATGTCATATTGTGTCATATTGTCACCTTAGAGCAAATACAGTACAAGTATCATTGAAACAAGAAGAAATTATACCATTATTGCACTAAGGTGGCAACTCATTTGACAATATGGAGTAAAAGGTGAATAAACCAATAATTCAGTTAGCATGAAATTCTCAATTTCCTTACAACAACTTATTGAAGTCCCTTACTCACAAACATAATTTAATAGCTTTGCATGAACATTACATGACCTTGGTCCAAGATCATAAAACTAAGATTGGAGACCATTCTCAAATTTCAAGCATCTGATAGGCAGAACTGAAAACAAATCTCCATTTCAGCCAATAAGTTTATCGAGATTTACAACTGGTTTCCAATTTCAATTTAATGATCTTGGGCTCTGTACCTGGGCCAGTCATTCTAGCAAAAACCATACAGGACGTTACCAACAACTAGCCAGTCATGTGACAGTAATGTGACCCAAAAGAAAATTTCAGTGTGATTAATCAGTAAATATTTTGTACAAGTTAAATACCTTTATGTACCATTTATGTGTAATAGTTATTGGAATATAATTAAACTCAATTGTACTCAATCAAACCGAGCAAGCAACATTTTCATATTTGTCGTGTTCAGGGTCTTCCAAATTTCCCTTTTCACATATTTGTATCAAATCAGGGATTCTAAAATCGTCGGCAGATCGGTCATTGACCGATTTTCGGTAAAAATGTCCGATTGAAATTTCAAAATTGGTAAGAAAAATCGGTCATGAAAATTTCAAAGTCAGAATAAGTTTTCCCTTAGTGGCCCATCAGGGATTCTAAAATTTCCAAATCCCAATCGGACATTTGCCGCCGAAATTCCCGCCATTACGACCGACCCCCACCCACCCCAGCTAAAATTATCCCCCCTCCCCCCTTCCCAATTTCATCCGCAATCACACCGACGCCGATCAATTGTTCGATCTTAATTAAATAATTTTCTACGTCCCACACAAAATAACATTTTTACCGTCATCAAAGTCTGAATAAATCGGTAAGCTTAAAAAGAAACCAAAAGTAAAAAGTTACATATGCACCGTTTACGTCACTCGTAAGGAAAATGCGTTGTGCTGTGCAAGTCACTACGGGAATTAACAAAGTAGTCAACTTTTTTGTGAAAGGCAAAGTTTTTAGTAAAGTCTGCATTATATACGTTTCTTAAAATTTGAGTAACAGCAATTTTAAACGTCCTTTTTATTTTATTCCGTCGTCGGTCAATTAGAATTACGCATATCGAACAAACTCATCTGTCTTTAATTGCAAACTGTTATATTGTTTTCGTAAATTATGACAATCACAAATACTGAGTCTTTTAATTCGGTCATCAAACATATAGTTCGTTAATTACCCGCCTTTGACTAGCCGCAGTTCAATTGCAAATTAAATGAACTCGTCCGTTGTTAAAATGAGACCGACCATTTCCCGTTTCATCTATGCCGCAGGCTATTCTAGCGGCGTGTAGTGACTGTAGTCATGGTAGCAGAGTTGTGCAATCGGTAATTGACAGGTTTATAGCGGATTAAGCGTGAAAAAATGTACATGTAGGTAATTTCCTTAACAAGTTATGGGCCACTAAGGGAAAACTTATACTGACTTTGAAATTTTCATGACCGATTTTTCTTAACAATTTTGAAATTTCAATCGGACATTTTTACCGAAAATCGGTCAATGACCGATCTGCCGACGATTTTAGAATCCCTGTGGCCCATAACTTGTTAAGGAAATTACCTACATGTACATTTTTTCACGCTTAATCCACTATAAACCTGTCAATTACCGATTGCACAACTCTGCTACCATGACTACTACACGCCGCTAGAATAGCCTGCGGCATAGATGAAATGGGAAATGGTCGGTCTCATTTTAACAACGGACGAGTTCATTTAATTTGCAATTGAACTGCGGCTAGTCAAAGGCGGGTAATTAACGAACTATATGTTTAATGACCGAATTAAAAGACTCAGTATTTGTGATTGTCATAATTTACGAAAACAATATAACAGTTTGCAATTAAAGACAGATGAGTTTGTTCGATATGCGTAATTCTAATTGACGACGGAATAAAATAAAAAGGCCGTTTAAAATTGCTGTTACTCAAATTTTAAGAAACGTATATAATGCAGATTTTACTAAAAACTTTGCCTTTCACAAAAAAGTTGACTACTTTGTTAATTCCCGTAGTGACTTGCACAGCACAACACATTTTCCTTACGAGTGACGTAAACGGTGCATATGTAACTTTTTACTTTCGGTTTCTTTTTAGCTTAGATTTATTCAGACTTTGATGACGGTAAAAATGTTATTTTGTGTGGGACGTAGAAAATTATTTAATTAAGATTGAACACTTGATCGGCATCGGTGTGATTGCGGATGATATTGGGAAGGGGGGGAGGGGGGATAATTTTGGCTGGGGTGGGTGGGGGTCGGTCGTAATGGCGAGAATTTCGGCGGCAAATGTCCGATTGGGATTTGGAAATTTTAGAATCCCTGTATCAAATGTACGACCATTTGTGTTTCAATAAAAGGGCTATTTGATGACAAAATATCCATTACTAGTTATTCTCAGTTCTTTATAAACATACCCCTAAAGCATGGCTGCACTTGACTAAGTTAGTAATATTTATCTAATAAAAAAGCTGTAATGACCAAAAAATATAAATATATCAATGAACAAAATTGTCAAATGCTAAAGTAACCTAATAAAAATCCCCAAATTATCTCCCACATGGTTAAAAAATTTCCCAATATTACAATGACCAAATATTGCAAAACTGGTGGACTTGGTACTTGGGAGGAAAAACTAGGACATTTCTTAGGAGATATAGAACATTTATAATCTCTACAGCAGGGGCAGATCCAGAGGGGGTCGAGTGGGGTTCCTCAAACCCACTTTTTGGACAGCAATATTCATTTTCAGGTGGATTTTGGACAGAAAGTTGAAAATTATCACAGAAAAACCTTAAGATTGCCCCTTTTCTAGAAGTCTTGTATCCGACCATGCTACCTTGACTCAAACCTAAATCATAGGTTTAGACACTAAATTGATTTAACAGACTACTTTTCTATCAATGTTCGCCAGCCCATTTTTGTTATCAGTGATCTTTTACACAAATTTATTAAATTAATTTATTAAACCTTTAACCCCACATGAGTGACAGGGGCACATCACCTGCTGATATGGATACTGTTCATTTCTTAAAATTACCTTATATGAATCTAAATGCAAACAGTGTGAACTCCGATCAGATCAGATCAATATTCATTGTTCTTAATCTTTTATATAAATTTATTAACCCTTTTTTGTATAGATACACCTTTATTGCTAGGGCGAACAGTTTAGATCCAGATCAGCCCGCACACCCGTGCCGTCTGATCAGAATCTAAACTGTTCGCCATTTCATTCATTATGTTATTTCTGACTAAAATGTGACCAGTGCAGTCCGGCATGGATGTGCTGGCTGATCTGAATCTACACTGGTCGCACATGTGTAAAAATGCGTATCTGTACAGGAAAGGGTTAACTGACTTTATTATCTGAACAGCAAACAGGTCAGACCCTATAAGTTTGTAGATGCACCTGGACCTAACTTTGTCGCAAATGTGTGCTTAGCACTTAAAATGTTCACAGAGTTTAAAGAAATGCTATAATAAGCGGACTTTAATATTAACATACTTCATTTTATTCTCTTAAAAGCCCAGTCACTTAACCCTAGCTGTAAAATGAAACCTTAAAATGATATGCTAACCGTGCAAAACTTTTGTTAAATAAAAAATGTTCATTATGTAAACTTCAATATAAAGATAATGAAAGAAAATTTAGGTCCAGAACCAGTAGCAATTTCGTATTGAATAGTAATTTAACAATCGCTATCAATATGTTATTGATCTTGTTCTATCATTGTTAGCTAATATGATTCAGAAATACAAATTATAGATTTTAACTGTACAAAGACGATTCTTTAAATAAATATACCTCACATATCACACAAAGGATTACTTTCTAAGTATAGCCTAAAAACAGAACAAAGATATTTTTCTACAAGGAGGTAAATATTAGTCACATGATCAAAGACTTAAAGTGAATCACATGGACTGAACTCGGGGTATTTAAACTTCGGGACATTATGTATACTATTGAATATTTAATATTTAAACTTCTGCGGTACTTGGCACTGCGAACACACAAAGACCTTTATGTGCCGACACTAAAATAAAACCCTTGTAAAGAACAAAGGATGACAGTGGGCTTATATGAAATGAAATAAGGAAAAACAAGGAAATTTTGCAGAAAAATTGTCTTGATTAAAAAATCAAAGGTAAGAATTACTGAAGAATTATATTTTAAAAAATAATTTAATAACAGTGGCTTTCTGTGAAATGATATAAGGAAAAACAAAGACATTTTGCAGAAAAAGTGTCTTGATTAAAATCAAAGGTACTAAAAAATCACAATTAACAATATTATTAAATATTTGTGGCTTATATGAAATGAAAAACAATGATATTTTCAAAAATTAAATTGTCTTGATTTAAAAAAAAAATAAAAAATTCCTAAAAAATTACATTTACGAAATAATGGAATGCAAGTTGACTTTAATGAAAATAAATATGGAAAAACAAGGACATTTTGCAGAAATTAAATTGTCTTGATTACAAACAAGGGTTAGAATTACTGAAAAATTTCAATTAAAAATCACAGGTGACCGTATCATTGTTAAAAAATAAAATTCCAATAAAGAAAAAAAAGTTTTTGTGTTTTTGATATATTATAATCAAGGTTACCAAGAAGCGGGTCCCATACACTGATAGGGACCTCAAAGAACTGAAAAATTTTATCATTTAAACAAACAAATCTAGCTGAAACAATACAGCAATAGATGAGTCTTGTATCATACTAACATGTCGCGAAAACTGATTTGAATTTCCTCCAACCGATTTTTTGCTACAGCTTTTCATATAGGCTCAAACATTGCCAAACGTTTTAGTCGACATCGATGAGGTGATCGCAAAAACCCATTTTGGTTACGGCATTACCTAGTGTCTATCGGCTTCTATGAAATATTCACACGGCGCATACATAAAATACATAGTTTCCAATCATTATCTACCAGTAACTTGTACCTGTTCTCGATCTAACGCTAAAACTTTCGTTGTTTTTGTTTGCGTCGTCTCAAATATTTACTTTGACAGCCATGATGCTTCGGAATGGCTACGATCAGTTTACGGAAATCGCCGATCTCAAATTTTGCAACGATTTCTTCGATTGGCTGGTAGTCTAAAACGCCAGCCAATCGGAAAAAACAATTGCATAAAATGACATCGTCGTATTCCTTAAACTGACGAAGTCATTCGGAGGCATCATGGCTGTCAAAGTAAATATTTGAGACGATGCAAACAAAAACAACGAAGGTTTTAGCGTTAGATCGAGAACAGGTACAAGTTACTGGTAGATAATGATTGGAAACTATGTATTTTATGTATGCGCCATGTGAATATTTCATAGAAGCCGATAGACACTAGGTAATGCCGTAACCAAAATGGGTTTTTGCGATCACCTCATCGATGTCGACTAAAACGTTTGGCAATGTTTGAGCCTATATGAAAAGCTGTAGCAAAAAATCGGTTGGAGGAAATTCAAATCGGTTTTCGCGACATGTTAGTATGATACAAGACTCATCTATTGCTGTATTGTTTCAGCTAGATTTGTTTGTTTAAATGATAAAATTTTTCAGTTCTTTGAGGTCCCTATCAGTGTATGGGACCCGCTTCTTGGTAACCTTGATTATAATATATCAAAAACACAAAAACTTTTTTTTCTTTATTGGAATTTTATTTTTTAACAATGATACGGTCACCTGTGTTAAAAATAACTGAATACTAATAAGTGGCTTCCAAAGAAAACAAAGTCTTTTTTGCAGAAAAGTGTCTTGATTAAATAGAAAGATAGGAAATGAAGAATAGCTTCCTTTTTATAAACAAAAAACCCTTTTTTCTGATGGTCTTTTTATTTAATAATATTATTTACATTAAAATAAGTACAATTTGATAAAAGACTACTTCCATCATGTAAGCATCAAATTATTAATTTTCAAAAAGAATCCCTGGCACTGCAAACTCTTTTTATATAAACATGTTTTGAAGTTACAGTACAGTAGCATAATTTACTAGGACTTACAGGAACTGATCTGGCATCATTTGGAAATAACGGGGAGCTTTTCAGTACTATTACCTTTAATGCACCTGTCAACCTGTGTAGATCCAAATCTGCATGCACTTCTTTGCAGTGAAATCTGGATCTACACTGTTCATTTCTTAGTCAGAAATAACCTAAATAATGAAGATAATGGCAACAAGTGGAAATCCTATAACAAGACTGCACAAATATCTGAAGACTGTCTGATCTGGATCTACACTGTTTGCTCTTGGGATTATCTGCCATAGAATAAAATATTAACAAACAGCGGTTATTAACTATAGATTTAGAATTGCACATAAACATTTTTATATATTCCTTTTTGTGCAATAACAAATACTGCATAGCTGACAATGCAATTGTTAAAAACAAACATATATTATGAAGTTAATTATCTGTCGGTAATCTACATTGATTTTTTCATAATAGTTTCGATCGTTATAAAAAGATAATTTTTTAACAAAGATCGATTTTTATGATAATGTTTACTTTCTGATCATTAATTATTTAAAATATTACCGGTACTTTAAAACCAAAAGCTGCAAAAACATTTTCTTTTGACTTTACTTGCCTGCAATTTAGGACCAATTTTTAATGATTAGTTGATTTAAGAAATTATGTCTTACGCTGAATCTATTTAAGCATTAGAGATGATGACCCAAGTCGCTAATGCAACCAGTGCGGAATCATATCAGTCCTTGCATTTGTGCTGTTTGACCCAAGTCGGTCAACCTTTTAAGAGCTAAGCCAAAGCTTAGGTAACATTTTTGACCAGTGTAGACTTATATAAGCCTTATAAGGGTCTACATTGTTTGCTATTCAAGTGTAGACCCAGATTGGTCTGCACATCCTCACAGTCTTATAGGGGTCTACATTATACTCTTCAGGTAATTAATTTCTGCAAAACAATGCTCCTATCTCTACCCCACACCCTCTTCCATACCCCTGCCCCCCACCCACTACCATCACGGGCGCCTAAAGAATATAATTAATTGATTGGGTCAAGTATATTACATATATTCATGGGGTAAAAGGTTAATATTTCTACAAAAACTCCGATTCGAATAATGAATGATTCTGGGAGGAATTCTTAATGGAAAATTGAAAATCAGGAATTCAGAACCCCAAAATGCCTTTATACCAAAATCAATTAATTAACATGTTCATGCAAAAATGCTCCAACAGTACTAGCAAGACTTTTATTTAAAGTTGATATTGTTTATAATGTAACCAGTTTCACTTTTCAAATTTTACAACACACACACTTTTTTTATTATTATTATTATTCAAAGAATCAGTTTTTTAACCTGATACGTAGTTGTTGTTCACTCCATGATTCAGCAAACTTAACAAACAATACATAAAAAGCATTCAAACTGAAAGATGAAATTTCAATAAATTTCAATAATCTGAAACTAATCTTAGATGTGATATAAATAAAACACTTAGACTTTGACATTAATATAATCAATCGTACAAAGATTAAAAGGTAAATTTGGTATCATTTCAAATGTTGATTGATCATTGTTGATCCAATTGAGATTATCTCGATAGATTTGTTTAAGCTCTATTTCAATATGTTATGTACCTTTGTATCTAAAGTTTCAGGACATATGTATATAACCCTTTCCTCCCTGTATAATATTATGTCTTTTATAGCATGGCAGAACAGTAAAACCAGATCAGCCGGCACATCCATCCTATCTGATCAGGATCTGCATAATTTGCTTAAGATTCATTAGGTTATATCTGGGTTGAAGGTTATAAAGCTGAGATTGGAAACCAGTCTCAAATCTCAAGCATCTGATTGGCTGAAATGGCGACTGGTCGCCATTTCAGCCAATCAGATGCCTGAGATTTGAGACTGGTTTTCATTCTCAGTTTTATAACCTTGGGCATAGATCTACACTGTTCACCCATGCAAAAGGCTTATATAGGGAGAAATAGGTTAAGGGTTTTTTCAAATATCTTGGCCAAACTTTTTTTCTAATTTGAAATATAGTACATGATAATAGGAAGATTTCATTTAATTTCTATGACGAATTCGAAGTAAATAGCCAAAATTTACTCAGAATCTGAATAAATAATATGTTGAGTTAAAAAATTGAGTTAGAGCTTAACCTTTTTCTCTATATGCATTTTTACATATGTGTGTGACCAGTGTAGATCCAGATCAGCTGGCACATCTGTGCCGTCTGATCAGAATCTGCACTGGTTGCATTTTGGTCAGAAATAACCTATCAAATCCAAAGGTGAACAGTTTAGATCCTGATGAGATGGCATGATGTGCCAGCTGATCTGGATCTAAACTGTTTGCCTAGACAATTAAGGATTATCAATGGATGAAAGGGTTAATTACGTGTGTGTGTCCAGTCTAGATCCAGAACAGCTGGCACATCTGTGTCATCTGATCAGGATCTGCACTGGTTGCATTTTTTGTCGGAAATAACCTATCGAATAAAAAAGCGAACAGTTTAGATCCTGATCAGATGGCACGGATGTGCCGGCTGATCAGGATCTAAACTGTTCGCCCACAAAATAAAGGTTTATCTATGAACGAAAGGGTTAATTGTTAAGATTGCTCATAATACTGGGGCCAGGTAAAAACATGCAGTCCATGAATAATGACAGCAACATAGGGGGCACTGTATGCACTTGTCAGTCTTTGTACAGTTTTATCAGTACCTATAGATTTGGCAACTTAACATTTCATAATCGCATGGCTATAGAAATGTTTGGAGTATATCCATATCTAAGATTAACAGGCTTTTGGTTGAAGGTTGTCCATTCTTTCATTTGTTTGGCAAGCAAACTCACAATCAGAGTACATTAGCCATAAAATTCTCTTATATAGAAACACAGACTTGGTATTTGCTCAAGTGCCACATATTGGGAAATCCATGTTGAAAGTTTTTTGAATTTGGTTAGACCAGCAAAGAACTTTGGGTTTTAACCTTTTACTGACCTCTGAATTTGGCTGTTATCCCATTTGCCAACAGTGTAGATCCAGTGCCTAAGGTTATAAAACTGAGCATGGAAACCAGTCTTAAATCTCAAGCATCTGATTGGCTGAAATGGCGACTGGTCGCCATTTCAGCCAATCAGATGCTTGAGATTTGAGACTGGTTTCCAATCTCAGCTTTATCAGTGGGTGCATCAGTGCTATCAGATCAGGATCTAGTCCTATAAATAAGACCTGACCTAACTTAATTATCATTTTTTCATTTTCTTGTTATAGTAAAGGGCAAAATATAAAATGGCAAGTATGAAGTCTAAAGTATTTGGACTAATCAGGATCTACACTGCTTGAATTTAGATTCATTTATTTCTGACCAAGAAACAATCTGTGTAGATCCAGAAATGACGGCATGGATTTTTAAGCTGATCTGGATCTACACTGTTTGCACACGCTATAAAACACATGGCCAGGTTTTAAACACAATGACATATCTGTAACTGACCACCACAGGCAAAGTTTTATTGTAATATGTTAAATAAATTAAAAAAGGTGAGTGATTTGCATCAATGCATTACTTCAAATTGCAAATATAATCATAATAAATGCAGGCCTGTCTGATCTCCAAATGTTATCCGACACCTGCGGATTTTAACCCTTTCCTCCATATATATGCCTGTGGCATTAGCGAACAGTGCAGATCCAGATCTGAGCCTGCTTATCTGTGTCTTATGATCAGGACCTGCACTGTTGGCTTTATGATTCATTTAGTTATTTCTGCCCAAAATGAGACAATTGCAGATTCTGAACAGAAGGCAGGGATGTGCCGGCTGATCTGGATCTACACTGGTCGCATATGCGTAAAATTTTGTGTATATAATTATGGAGGAAAGGGTTAAGGCACTTCTCCAGATAACAGGTTAAATCCACCAGACTGGATATTTGAAACATGACTTACACCCTATTTGCAACCATTGTAAATCCAGATCAGCCTGCACACTGGTACCAACTGACCTAGATCTACACAGGTCACATGTGCAATAAAACCCGTACATATGGACGAAAGGTTTAACCATAGTCTAACAATGTCAATAATTTAAACATTGAACTAGAACTGCTTTTGGGAAAAGCACATGTCTCCCACAAAGGCATCATCTTTGATGATGCACAGGATAAAACTGGTGAAGTGAATATAAAGATGGCAATTTATTAAAAGGGCATACGGAAGTTCTGTGCAATATTAGTCATAAACAATGTCACAAATTTTTGGAGGATCAGGAAAAACATAAGTTTCAATTTCTGATGGGCCATAATCCTGAAGTGCCAGGGTCAATGTGGCTGGTTGTCAAACTTGTTGTCATTAACATTTTGATATATCAGTGAAGATGCACTGAAAAAAGACCATGAGAGTGAGTGTACAAGGCTATCAAGGCCAATTGTAAATAAACAAGAGGTGTTTGTCAAACACAAATGCCCCCCCTGACGTGCAAGTGATATCTATTAGCATTGAATTTAAATTTTTGGAAATTTAGAGACTTTTGTAAGCTTTAGCAATGAAGGGTACCAGTCATGAAAGCAATTTACAAGACGGTGGAACTCCTATATATCAATAACCAGGTCATCCAATGAGAGGATTACATTTACCTCGACAAACATAAGCGCGTGTAGATTAACCTAGTCTAACACAAAGGATTTTATTGTAATTTAAATCAAATATTCGCTATTGGCGGAGATATAGGAGCTCTAGTGTTATGTCAATTCCGGTAATGTGCAGGCTTTAGTGACCATCCATACGAAACCAAAGCATTTAATAAACACAAGTGAGTGATAATCAGTGCCTATTTATGACACGGCATATATTGAAATAGTTTAAAATTAATGTTATGGATCATTAATATATATCTTTACTTGAAATTGTCATGGGGAAAAATAATTACAACTTTACACTGAGAAGTATTTTATTTTATTATACAAATAAACATAAAAACGTTGTCTAGTTATTGATCGAACAAGGTTTTTTGTTGTCAAGGCCACCGTGACCTTGACCTTTGACCTACTGACCCCAAAACCAATAGGGGTCTTCTACTGGTCACGACCAACTTCCACACCAAATATGAGGTCTGTATCACAAAGCGTTGTCTAGTTATTGATCGGACAACGTTTTTGTATGCAAAGGCCACTGTGACCTTGACCTTTGACCTACTGATCCTAAAATCAATAGGGTTCTTCTACTGGTCATGACCAACCTCCACACCAAATATGAGGACTGTATCACAAAGCGTTGTGTAGTTATTGATCGGACAACGTTTTTGTATGCTAAGGCCACTGTGACCTTGACCTTTGACCTACTGATCCTAAAATCAATAGGGTTCTTCTACTGGTCATGACCAACCTCCACACCAAATATGAGGACTGTATCACAAAGCGTTGTCTAGTTATTGATCGGACAAGGTTTTTGTGGTCAAGGCCACTGTGACCTTGACCTTTGACCTACTGACCCCAAAATCAATAGGGGTCTTCTACTGGTCATGACCAACCTCCACACCAAATATGAGGACTGTATCACAAAGCGTTGTCTAGTTATTGATCGGACAAGGTTTTTGTGGTCAAGGCCACAGTGACCTTGACCTTTGACCTACTGACCCCAAAATCAATAGGGGTCTTCTACTGGTCATGACCAACCTCCACACCAAATATGAGGACTGTATCACAAAGCGTTGTCTAGTTATTGATCGGACAAGGTTTTTGTGGTCAAGGCCACTGTGACCTTGACCTTTGACCTACTGACCCCAAAATCAATAGGGGTCTTCTACTGGTCATGACCAACCTCCACACCAAATATGAGGACTGTATCACAAAGCGTTGTCTAGTTATTGATCGGACAAGATTTTGTGGTCAAGGCCACTGTGACCTTGACCTTTGACCTACTGACCCCAAAATCAATAGGGGTCTTCTACTGGTCATGACCAACCTCCACACCAAATATGAGGACTGTATCACAAAGCGTTGTCTAGTTATTGATCGGACAAGATGTGGTCTACGGACCGACATACCGACCGACATACCGACCGACATACCGACCGACATACCGACCGACCGACCGACCGACATGTGCAAAGCAATATACCCCCGCTTCTTCGAAGGGGGGCATAATAAATGGGCCATAAGTCTTATGTGCCGGGGTCAAAGCGGCTGTTTTTTTATTACACAGATAATTATAGCATTTGGTGAACATCATATAATAAAAATAGCAGAAAATGAGACAAGAACCAAATCATGAGTATGGAACAGATATTGTAAAATGAAAACTTAAACAGTGTAAGAAATACCTTTATAGCTGCTTAGCACAGTACTTTCTCATAATGCAATGTAGGTAATGTCATGATAGCTATAGTATAGATGAACCAGGTTAGTGACATGTTTAAAAGGCTAATTTCGGATAAATCAAAGGGCCATAAATCTGATATGCCTGGTGCAAAGTGGCTGGTTTTCGAACTTGGCCAAGATATTAAGGCCACACACATTATCATAATGTTTATTGAAAATCAGTTGATGAATATTTCAGTTACATAGCAGACAAGGCTTAAACAGCCAATTTTGGATAATTCAAGGGCCATAAATCTGACATGACTGGGGCAATACGGCTGGTTATCGAACTTGGCCGAGATATTATGGCCACAAACATTTTCATAAAGTATGGTGAAGATCAGATGATAACTGTTCAAGTTACAGAGTGGACAAGCCTCAAACAACTTATTTTTGATAATTCAAGGGCCATAATTCTGAGATTCCTTGGGCAATATGGCTGGTTATCGAACTTGATCGAGATATTATGGCCACTAACATTTTGATGAAGTTTGGTGATGATCCGATGAAAACTGTTTGACTTAGAGAGCGGACAAGCCTTAAACAACTTATTTTTGATAATTCAAGGGCCATAATTCTGAGATTCCTTGGGCAATATGGCTGGTTATCGAACTTGATCGAGATATTATGGCCACTAACATTTTGATGAAGTTTGGTGATGATGCGATGAAAACTGTTTGACTTAGAGAGCGGACAAGTGTGACAGACAGACGGACAGACAGACGGACAGACAGGAGCAAATCAAAATCAAAATCCGAACAGAAACTCCTGACGATATGCACAACTAGGCTAGGTGACAAACATGCCTGTTAAGTTTCTATGAAATCCCCCAAGTGGTTTTGGAGATCAAGCATGGACAAGATTTCAATATGGAAGTTATATAGTAAAGAAAAGGGCCCATAACTCGGCCAAAACTAATCCAAGCGGAAACTCCTGACAATATGCACAACTACGCTTGGTGACAAACACTTCTGTGAAGTTTTAATGAAATTCCCCAAGCAGTTTTGGAGAAGAAGCATGGACAAGATTTCTATATAGAAGTTATAGTAAATTCAGAATGATGCCATTCGGGCTCACTAATGCACCTTTATAGTTTCAAAATGACTAAGGGCCATAATTCTGAGATTCCTTGGGCAATATGGCTTGTCATCGAACTTGATCGAGATAGTATGGCCACTAACATTTTGATGAAGTTTGGTGATGATCCAATGAAAACTGTTTGACTTAGAGAGCGGACAAGAGTGACAGTATGCCATTCGGTCTCACTAATGCACCTTTATAGTTTCAAAAATGACTAAGGGCCATAATTCTGAGATTCCTTGGGCAATATGGCTGGTTATCGAACTTGATCGAGATATTATGGCCACTAACATTTTGATGAAGTTTGGTGATGATCCGATGAAAACTGTTTGACTTAGAGAGGGGACAAGTGTGACAGACGGACGGACAGACAGACAGACAGACAGACAGGAGCAAATCAAAATGTCTCCCACACCACTACGTGGTGGGAGACATAATTCTCTAGAGCTGCAAGTTAAAGGAACTGGATTGGAAAAATTATCAACAACTAGTCAAATATTGTCCCCGATTTTACATAAAACCAGATGTCTGGCCAATATCCAGTTTTCAGGTCAAAACACTGCTTAAATCAATATTTTGATAAAAATTTTGAAAAAAAGTGCGTAGTACAAAAACTGTTAAAAGTTCAATTGGAATTAAGTTCAATATTAAGCCGTTCTTTATGTTAATTTGTTGTCAATTTGTTAAAGTATCATTTTATGGAGGCTAAATGGAAAACCACCTGGCTTAGTCCTAACCGTTTACACCATGGGTTATCGCTTTCGTACCATGGGCTTGCAGTGTAGATCCAGATCAGCAGGCACATCCATACCATCTGATCTGGATTCACACTCTTTTGCTTTTTGAAAATCAGAAATAACCTAATAAATCAAAAAGAAAACAGGCTGAGCATATGTTTCTGTTCAGAAAGCATAGATGTGCCATCTGATTTGGATCTACAATGTTTGAACATAGCTAACAGCCAATATCCCATGGAACAAACGGTTAGAAGAGTTAAATACCCAGTTTGGATAGTTAAGGTAGTCTAACTGTAATGATTTCCCGCGCATTTTTCTCGAATGTCAGGAATACTCGGTTTAAACTGTCACTAACAGTCGACAATAATCGATGTTGCTTCGGCTACTATCAGCTCTGACAAGCAGCGTCGGAAGTCACCGAAAGCGAGCCGATGTTTGACGACGTTGCAAATTTATGCGCGGGGAAAGCATTACAGTTAAACTACCTTAATTCTGAATACAATATAACTTATGATGTAATTCAATATTCATCAAACAGAACACTTAATATTTTTCAGTGGAAGAAATGGATTCCAACACCTTCTCACACTCAGATGGCTGACTGTACAACAAAGTCTGATGCTGATCAAACTTCCCTGCAAGAGCAACCAAGTTCTACACTAAACTAACACAATATAAACTCCCTAAGAGCAACAGAAGATCTACACTACCCACTTCAAACTTCCCAAGAACAGCCAAAGTTCTGCACTACAATAACCACTACAAACTCTCCAAGAGCAACCAAAGTTCTACACTACCCACTTCATTCTTCCCAACAGCAGCCAAAGTTCTGCACTATACTACCCATTACACCTGGTTATGAACTAAATCAATAGCTGTTATATCGAAGAAATCACCCTGGATTGTTACTTGGCCTATAAAGACGAAATCAAATTCTACCTTATCATGAATAATAAATGAAATTCCTTCGAAAATCTGTCATTAACTGAGCATCAGACCTTCTGCAGTTATGGTACAACATTCGTAGAACTCACTAAAAAGCAACGAAATGGAAAAAATGAATGTGTCATAATTGCATCTGTGCAAGATGCATTGATAAAAAACCATGTGATATAATAATGAAAAACCATGTGATATAATGATGAAAAACCATGTGATATAGTGATGAAAACCATGTGATATAATGCTGAAAAAACCATGTGATATAATGATATAAAAAAAATGTGGCATCTGCATAAAAGACACTAATAAAAAACTATGTGATAAAATCATCAAAAACCATGTAACAAGATATAATTATCATAAACTATGTGATATAATGATCATCTACCATGTGATACAATGATCCAAAACCATGTGATATAATGATCCAAAACCATGTGATATAATGATAAAAAACCATGTGATAATAATCAAAGACCATGTGATATAATTATCGAAACCTATTAAATATATAAACTGATCTGTTTTATGAAAGGACTGATGTTTCATGATCAGCAATAACAGACGGATAAGTCTTCAAAATGGCCATGAACTCAAAATCCTATAAGGAATATCACAGACGGCTCTTGTTTGTAGAGGCCGAAAGACCCCAGTTCTACAGGGAGCTGGCAAATGCCATCAGTCTTGGCTCGGCGGCTAAAGTTGACATCCTGTTGGAAATCCTGAAGCGAGAAGGGCATACGAAGGGCCTGCAGACGTACAAGGGGGAAGACGGTGAGTCACTGCTGCATCTTGCTGCAATGTTTAACCAAACTGGTGAAATAATAAAAACGCTGATCACAATCTGCCCACAACTGATGACAGCAGCTAGACGAGAATCTGATGATTATAATGGTCAAACTGCATTACATGTGGCTATAGCTAAAGGAAACACAGGGGCAGTTGAAGACATGCTGTCGGAAGTTCTGAATCTTAGCTCAAACACCAAATCTCTGCTGCTGCATACCCACGCCACTGGAAAAAAGTTTGCAAATACTGTAATGATGGGTGAGCTCCCCTTGTCAGTGGCCGCTCTCACCTTTAACCATGACATGATTGAAATCTTGTTACAAAATGGTGCCGAAATGGAACGTCCAAACACAAAAGGTGATACAGTTTTTCATTCGCTGATTAGATTTGCCGCAATCTATCCAATACAAACAACAAATGTGCTGGCAACAATGGAGTTTCTGCAGGAGAAGATCAATGAGAAACTTGACATAAGCCACCTCAACATGGAGTACGACCACAGTGACCAGTCTTACATTTGGTTTATACCAAACGGAGAAGATCTCAACCCACTGCAGCTGGCCGCCACTCTTTCGCAACCTACAATATTCCAGTATATTCTACATCTTCCGAAAGTCTACTGCTTTCTAAACAGCCATGATGGGCTCTTTGATTGCAAGTCGTATGACATAACCGAAATTGATACTGTCGCAACAGAAATGTGGGCTCAAGACCAAAAGTCACGCCGTAATCGCCTACAGCGCCACTTTGCACCGACAGCAGCTGAAGGTGTCGCACAGAAATCATTCTCCAAATCTACCGGAATAACCTGCTGGGATGGATTTCAATTCAAACGAGAGCAGCGGAAATCAATTCTTGAAATAATGTTTGATATAAAAGCATTGCCTGCTTTTGAATTTATCCAGCAGCCGGCAGTGCGCCATGTGATCAAAACAAAATGGCTGTACTACAGATATTACTATTATGCATGGGGAATCTTTCACCTATTTTTTATGGTAACCTTGACATTGTTTGCCGTGTACAAAGCCGAAGATTATCAACCGAGTGCGGGAGAAAACGTTTCCATGACAAGCACTTCTGCAAGCGTGGCTTACCAAGAAAAGCAACGTGTTGACTTTGTAAATGCATTTAGTATCCTTTATCTAGTCATTGGAATTATTTATTTATTTATGCAAGCGATTCATTTATGCTTCCAAGTCAAGTCTTTCAACATATACCAGCTGACAAACGTATTGCACAATGGCTCATATCGCCTTGTGCTCACGATCTTTGCTACAAGCTTGATACTGGAATTTATTCTCTACCGATCCATGGAATATTACGAAGATTATACACTGATCATTGCTCTTATTACAGGGTGGTGGTTTTCTGTCTTCTTTCTCAGGGCCTGGAAGAAATTTAGTTTCTTTACGGTAATGATACAGAAAGTGATATTTGGAGACCTTCTCAGGTTTTCCATCATAATTATGCTCATGCTGATAGCCTTTACGGCTGCTGTATACATGACCTTCAAAGGGTCAAACACAGCAGATGACAATCTTCTGTCCTACGGACACACAATGATGTTATTGTTTAAGTTAATGCTCGGACTGGGTGACATTGATTCTCTGTACGAGGCAAGGCGACCTTGGATGGCTGTGACACTTTTTATTATTTTCGTTGTACTGACTTATGTACTGATGTTCAACGCACTGATTGCAATGATGTCACAAACATGCGCGTTTGTTTCGGATAATCGGCTGGTCCAGTGGCGAGTGCAGCAGCTGTCCGTTATCATGTTCTTCGAAGGAATCCTGTGCAGGTGTTGTACGAAGCTAGTCGGAGAAGAGAAACTCATTAAACGATATGACTACAATCTCCGTCAAGTGGTTGAGGAAAAGCGTTACTTTCTCGACATGCATTCATTACAGACTGAGTATGCCAATGCCGAAGACATATTTTCCATCAAACAAAGTCTTCAAACTTTGCCGTTTGGGATGTCTTATTACCAGAGTATAAACGCTACCATGCGCACTCAAAACTTGGCATCAAGCCATCAGTACTATTCGCATGATTTTGTAAGATCCCCAAAACGAGGGCAGGACCCAGGTTACCATGACAATAGAAACAAACCCAACACCTCTATCAGTATTACACCAGCAACTGATCTGGATCTGGATCTGGCTGAGGATTTGCAGGACAGTCCGGGTTTAAAACGTCGTAAATCAAAACGTGAAAAATCACCAAATAATCCCACAAAAGAGGGTGAAGGACATTCAGACAGCGCTCCAGAAAACAGCGGAAGAAAACCCCGCCAAAATAAACGTAGATCAAAAAAGAAACGAGTTGAGCCAGAGGGGGACATTAATGCATCCAATGACAACCAAACAACAGGACAATTTTATCTTAACCAAGAACATCTGACAGTACCTGCCGCCATGGGGCAATACAAAAATGACCAAGCTGTTGGTGAACGAAGACGCTACTACTCTGAGGGGGGATTAATCGATACACATATCGGCCATCCAATGACACCTCAATTTGGTCAACATATGACACCTCGTTTCGGCCAACCAATGACACCCCATTTTGACCAACCAATGGAGCAACATCTGGCCAAACCAATGGCACTCCCTTTTGGGCAACAAATGGAACAACATATTAGCACACCAATTGCACCACATTTTGTTCAACCAATGGAACAACATATCGGCACTCCAATGCAGCAAAGGTTTCCAATTAGAAGAGTACAGCCAACATCTGATAATGCAACCGCTGGTTCCTTAGATATCGGAGTGATTTCTGACAGTTACATGTAAAATTCTAGTCTTATTCTTCATTTTGTTTTGTTTTTCTTTTCTTAGGCCTTAAAAGAATAGATGTCTTTCTGTTGGCCTAACAGACCCTACATTTTTACAATCATCTGTAATTTTTTCTGGACTAGGAAAAAAATCTAAATATCCTTGTCTTCTCCAGTGATTCCATTCATCATTGATTGAATGGCCAAAGATGACACTGATACTTTGTTTTATTCATCCCCGAATTACCCAAATGGCAATGAGTTTAACTTTATTAATTGTGGTTTAACTCAAGCCATACACAACAGAAAAGGACAATAATAGTAGTATCAAACTGTCAAACATGATACAAATATTCACGATGAGCATGGTATGGCTGAACACTGGCAAGTCGCTCGTTCAGAAAATAAACAGAATTTAATGAAACATTTGTAATTACTTGTGAGACATACCATTAAATTTCTTTTAAACGGGGCGGGGGTGTTTATGAGGGCAGGGGCGTTTAATAGGAATTTTACGGTAAGTTCTGATTAGGCAAATGCTTACCTACTGCCATTGGGAACACAACTTTTTTTTCAGGCCTCAGTTAAAGTATATCTATTGTAGACCAATAGTAAAATATTTTAATGGGAATTCATCTAACACAAAATCATCTAACAAATTATACAATGGCAGAAAACAATTTGTAAACATTATATTAACGGTTCCAAGTTCAATAAAACTAACATTGGAGACCAGTCTCACATCTCAGGAATCTGATTGGCTGAAATAGCAACCAGTCAATCTTTCAGCCAATCAGATGCTTGAGATTTGAGACTGGTCTCTTATGATAGTGTAATGATCTAGGACACAGGGGCAGATCAGGAGGGGGTTTAGTGGGGTTGCTTAACCCCTAACGTTTTGTTTTTATTACTTTTACATTTAGAAGTGTTTAGACTAATGAAGCAGAGTGAATTCTCTTACAGAAAACATTTTTTCTCTTTTTTTTCATATTGGAATTTTACATTAATACAATCATAATTTACATTTTTGACCATTCAATATGAATAATCAAGATGATATTGTTGTTTTGTTGTTGTTTTTTTTTGTTGTTGTTTTTTCAATAAAGAAAGAACTTGGTTTCATTATATCTCTTTATTTAACATCTGCACAAACTTTTAAAATGCAACTGATAACATATAGTTTAATACAGTATGCCGAATTTTTAACACTTATTATATCTAAATATTTCAAAGTTAACTTTTTATTCTGTATCACAATTATCTCCCTTTTTTATTCAGTGTTTGCAATAAAATATTGTTTGCAGGCCACACATTTTTATTGAGACATACAATAAACTTCTATAAAATTTTAAAATAAAAAGTGTATCTTGTCGGCCCTCCCTCGACAAAATTTTCCACCTCAGAATCTAGACTATTAAGAGGAATGTAATTTTTGTGTGTGATTTCTGGACTCAGAAACATAACAAAATGCAGGACTCAGAAACAAACAGAATTGCAGCTCTTTTTTTTAATAATAGCCAAGTCATGTGGTCAAAATTGCCTTGTTAAAGGCCCGGTCACAACGCCTGAACGTTGCTGGAGCATCCCTGGAGTGCAGAAAAAAAATCATCATCTCTCGTAACCGTTCACCACTGTTAAACAATCATAAGTTGGCCCCTGTTAAAGCGATGCTGCATTTGCTCGGCCACCGCTGATGTTTCTTAAGGGGCCCTCCTACTGCTCCCAAAGTTTTGAGCTACACAAAATATTGCAAGCAGTGAGAAGGGGAAAATTTTCCACCCCGGCAAA
Source organism: Corbicula japonica (assembly GCA_038501625.1). NCBI lineage: Eukaryota > Metazoa > Mollusca > Bivalvia > Venerida > Cyrenidae > Corbicula > Corbicula japonica. The sequence goes on from JAZAYU010000133.1 coordinate 378,904, forward strand.
CTTCACCCCGGCTCCACCAACACCCAATCAAAGTTTGGCACTGCTAGACACAAGTTCATGGATGCTCAGGTTGGCTAGGCCAACGCAGATTTCTTGACTGCTGCACCACCGCTGCTTCGCCAGTGTTGCCAGGTTGGTGATTAAACTTTGCAAAAATGCTTCTAAGCATTTTATGAGTGAACATGGAGTTGTTGGACGTTGGGCGTTGAAGTAGCGAGCCATGCGCAGAAAGCCGCTATACCAAACACTCTCATCACCCCTATACCAATGCTCGCTACCGCTAAACCAACACTAAAACAACACTGGCTTCAGTGGTGCACCACTAAACCAGCATCTGTGATTCGATTTTTTTCTATTTTGTGAGTGATGATGAGGGTTTGGTTTACCTCCCTACCGTTCAAGGAACGCTCCAGCAACTTTCGGGCAGTGTGACCGGGCCTTAACCCTTTCCTCCATAGATAGACCTTTATTGCAAGGGTGAACAGTTTAGATCCAAGTTAGCTGGAACATCCATGCCGTCTGATCAGGATCTGCACTGTTCACCATTTGATTTATTAAGTTACTTCTGACCAAAAAGTGACCAGTGCAGATCCTGATCAGATGGCACAGATGTGCCGGCTGATCTGGATCTACACTGGTCGCACATGCCTTAAAATGCGTATATATGGAGGAAAGGCTTAAGACCACTGAATATGCAACAAGTAATTGTGATGCAACAAACTTCTACTGATAAAATATAATTTGTAATAGTGCAAAAACAGTGTAAGTACCATTGAAATAAAAGTGTTTCAAGTGTTTCAATGTCCGTTTCTGTACTAACATGATGATACGTTGTTCTTTTCATGCAAGTCAAGTTGTAGTGCATACAAAATACAACTGGTGAAAAATTTTACAGTCAGGGTAAATTGATAAAATCATTGTATGTAAGTCTTTATCAAGATGTCAGAAGTCAGGAAGTTTGTTAGTTAAATAGTGTTCTTTTAGAAGTATTTGATATTTTCTTTAATTTTTATCTTTACAATTTTGTTTTGTTTAAAGTTTTATGGCAGCATTAAAGTGCTAGATTTTAGTCTGTTTTATGTTTCCATTATTCTGACCCCAAACTGAAACATTTTCCAATAGGAAAATGTTCAGCTATCAGGGCTGAAGGTTATAAAACTGAGATTGTAAACCAGTCTTAAATCTAAAGCATCTGATTGGCTGAAATGGTGACTGGTTGCCATTTCAGCCAATCAGATGCTTGAGATTTGAGACTGTTATCAATGCTCAGATTTATAACCTTGGGCACTGGGCTCTCACAAGACTTGCCAATCTGGGAAAAGTTTTGTCATAATTTTACTGAATTATGGAGAAGTTAGCAGTCAATGGCATTTTTTTCCCTATATAGTCTATACAAATGACTTCTTCCATAGCTCAAAGAAGGGAGAAGTCTGGTCACATTTGGGAGACTTCTTCTCCCATGTCTCCCTCTAGCGAGAGCCTTGGACTGAAGGTAAAAAAAACTAAGACTGAAAACCAGTCTCAAATCTCTAGCATATAATTGGCTGAGATGGCGACTGGTTTCCATGCTCAGTTTTATAACCATGTATGCCACATAGTCATTTATCATAATATATTTCGCCTGGGTTCCAGTGATGTATCACATGATAAATCACGGGCAAAGATCAGATGCGGAAGGATATATTACAAGGGGTGTAGTTCATGTATTTTTACATCTGAACGCATCTGCACCTAGAGCTTTGAATGTAATTGTACTACTTTACTACACTGATCCTGATTCGATGATTGAACCTGGGACCACTCACATGTTAGTCAAAGGCTCTACGATGTCACCATTAAGCTAGCTCTATGGCGAGACAGTTCAGTACTAACTCAACCATAGCCGGGTTACATACACCCCCTCCAGATTTGTATTCGTCCAGAATTACAATGAGTATAGATATTCACTTTGCAGTGATCTGGAGGTATTTCAATGAACCTGGCAGGCCCCACGATGTATGCCATCAATCTCCTTCGCACGGTTGTCGTTCATTACACTCACTTTACATCTCTGCAAAAGGCTCAATGTCAAGATTTTTTTATCAAACTAAGAAGGTTCGTTGTATACAGCAGGGTTCGTACAGACTTGCTGACCTAAAATTCCATGACTTTTCCATGACTTTTCCATGATAATTTCAATATTCCATGATAAAATTAAAAGTGCATTTAAGTAATAATTAAAAAAAAAACATTCATTTAAATGCATTTTATTAAATAAATGAATGAAATCATTTTTATATGTAAATTTTTTACCCGTGAAAAAAATACTGCATACATAGGTGTTACACTACTAATTCCCGATTTCAAACGCCAGTGTTGTATAACGTAGACGTATAAAGTTAAATAGTTCATTTTTCTTTTAAGTGAGTAATACTTGGCAAATAATATAATTCAAGGATATTTATTAGGAATTCCATAATTATTTTGAGAAATTCCATGATAATTCCCTGATAATTTTCCAAATTTCAGAATTCCCTGAGTTTTCCATGATTTCTTAAAAAAACCGATATTCCATGGCTTTTCCAGGTCTGTACGAACCTTGTACAGTCATAATTATGAATTTTAAAGCTTGAGGTAAAACAAATGACTAAAATCTTCAATATCTTTCATTAAAACCGAAGAAACCCATTCTATTGTAAATGTAATTGATGAACTATTTCTTTGAGTTTAAGTAAAAGTAGTTGAAAGTACGAGGGGCGATCAATAAATTCGCGGAAAAGTGTTCCCATTTAGTTATTTATGAAAGTACATTTATGAAATTTTTCGCGGAAAAGTGTTCCCATTTAGTTATTTATGAAAGTACATTTATGAAATTTCTCCATGAACCCAATCCATATTTTGTCTATTGATACGAAAATTTATAGACCAGAGATCCTATTTATGTTTGAGGAATGGTTTCCTTAGTAACGCCATTGACGTCATCTCGGCCCAAAATTCCACATTTTCCTTTCATCAAAAGTACGAATCACGGCGTCTTATTCATCCCGTAGCTAACGCACGTCAACCAAATTATCAGTGAAGATTCCGCCAGTATTAGGCATGACGTTCATGACGAAAAAAAAATTTATGACGTTATGAAGGTTTAAAAAAGCGGTATTCTTTGATGACAGGACTGGTGTTAAAATGAGTTTCGAACAGCGATTAGCTATCGAATTTTGCGTGTTAAATGGAATTTCGCGAGGAAAAACTATTGAAATGCTACAACAGGCTTATGGAGATTCATTCCTGAAAACGACAGCGGTTTATAAATGGTATAACAGGTTCAAGGAGGGTCCACAAGGCACTGGTGATGACGAGCGCAGCGGCCGCCCGTTGACAACGACGTCATCGTACGTCGCTGACGTTAAGAATCTGCTGGACAAAGATAGGCGCCTTACGATTCGCGAGATAACTGAATGAGTTGACTGTAGTTACGGAACAGTGTTCAACATCATCCATGACAAACTTAACATGCGACGTGTCTGTGCACGCTGGATTCCAAAACAACTGACTGATGAGCAGAAGCGGCTAAGAACTGAGTCTTGTAAACGGATGATACAGCGGTATGAGCGCGAAGGATATGCCTTCATGGAGAAGATCGTGACTGCCGGCGAGACCTGGATCAGCATGTACAGGAGCTGGGATTCGAACTTCTAGAGCACCCGCCGTACAGCCCCGACCTGTCACCATGTGACTTTTTTCCTTGTTCCTGTGGTCAAGAGCAACCTCCGGGGAATCCACTTCGACAGCATTGTCGAACTTTCCTCTGCAGTGAAGGTCGCGATCTCGAATATTCAGACTGAGTCATTTAGGAGAAGTTTTGTAGATGCCTGGATAGCCAGGTGTAGGAAGTGGGTATTGTTTAGGGGTGAATATTTTGAAAAGGACTAGACATACTGGACAATACTTAACGGTAAGTTGTCATGAGCAGTTTCGACGTCGTTGACGGCAATATGACGTTGGGCCGGGATTCGCTAGGTGATGTTACTATAGTAACAATAATTCGATAAGTGTATAAGCAATCGCCGTGAAATGTTCGGATCTAAGCAGAATTAAATGATGTTGAAATGTGTAAAAAAAATACTGAACACGCACGTATGCTAAATAAACGTGAACACTTTTCCGCGAATTTATTGATCACCCCTCGTAGTCCGAGCCTATAACAGTGAATGTAATGATAGTGTAAGAGAGTTGGATGCCATTTGTAACAAAGGTTCTGTAAAATCCATGCCTGAACCAAGGATTGATCCCGGATTCCTTGCATGCTAGTCCAACACTCTACCACGTCGCCATAAAAACTAGCTCTATGGCGAGATAGTAAAAGTGTGGTACTTACTCAACCATAGCTGGGTTACACTTGCAAAAACACAAAAACTTTTATTTATAGCATTTTAATTATTTATATCTTGTAAGAAAGTTGGCAAATTAAAAAACACCTGCTTGGGGAATAGATCGTCTTTGATCTCTCCTTTAAACTGCTGGGTTAATTGAACTCAGTGATCTCCCTTGGAAAACTGTTTAGTGAACACACCAGCAGTGATCTCCCTTGTAAAACTGCTTGGTTTACTGAACTCAGTAGTCTCCCTTCGAAAACTGCTCAATGAAAACACCAGCAGTGATCTCCCCTGGAAACCTGCTTGGTTAACTGAATTCAGTGTTCTACATAGGAAAACTGCTTGGTGGATTTTCAAAAAAATGGTGCTAAGTGAACTTGCCTGCTTTTTGGGAAGCAACACAAAAAAGTTTAACACAGCATACCTGTAGTAACTGGTGTTGGATTGTTGGCTCCAAACTTTACATCCACTTTTCCAGACGTAACATTCATTTTGGTGAATGACAGCACTCCGAGCCTTTGTGCCTGAACAGTCCCCGTGTACGTGCAATTAACTGTGCCATTATTTGGAAGATAGTAAGGGCTCTGGAAAATGCCGCCGATGTTTTGAGCTGGAGTTATACATCCTGCAAAAATTTTACTTTCAATTATACTATATGAATATGCCACCGATGCTTTGAACTTGGGGTTTGCATCCTGTAAATATATCCTTGTGATAAATGATGTATTCTTGGTCACACATGGGATAGAAGACATATCCCAGGTCACACATAGGATTAAAAAATAATACTGTAGAATCTCTTAAATAAGCATATACGCTTATTTTTGAATTTGTGACCCTATTATGCAGTTTTTTTTTATTTGCGCTTATATTTAAGCTACCGAATATGCACTTACATTCGATATGCGCTTATATTGAAGTTGCTGAATATGCTCTTATAGCTTCGATTGACTGACTGTATGCTTATTTTTCATATAAAATGACACTAAAAGACAAGTATACCTCAAGCATGCATCAAAAATTATTGAAACACATTTACCGTCTTTGAAGAAGAAAGACTTGTTTGAAAATGCATGTTTATTTACAAATTTACAACAGTTACTATAGATATATTGCATCCAATATATAAAGCATTAGTCCATTAGTCCATGCTGACAAACAAGTAGCCGAACATAAGTTCATGCGGTCTAGTATGATTTATTTTGATAAATTTGACATTCTTTGTAAAACTGAATGATTTTTTTCTTTTTTTTTCTCTCTATTGTAAGATTTCTAAGTTTTGTCTGGAGTTTCATCCATTATTTATTTTTAACACAAAATTGAAAATGCACAAAATTATATGAGAAAATTTAAGAACAAATGGTTCACTTTGACAATAGCTATGCAAGTTGTTCACACCTTACTGGCAAATACCGTTTATTGATTTTTATTAACAATACATTGTACTGTAATTATTTTTGATTAAAAGACCGAATTAGTCCACAGCTTACTGCAACTTAAACAACTGAGCTACGGAGAGGTGCATATCTGCGCTTATTTTGGGAATATACTTTTACTGTAAGGGACAATCAAGTGCTTATTTTACAGATAGATTTTAACTGTAAGGGAGAGGTATGCACTTTAGATGTACATTTTTAGATGTTAGTTTTCTGTAAGAGAAATATGTAGCTATTTTCAGTATAAGCTTATTTTTTATTATCTGTTTATTTTTGAGAATCAACAGTATCTTTGCAGTAAAGGGTAAACAAGTTTCTTACCTGTTGTGTTGTAGGTGACAGCAAGTGAAGGTAATGCTGGAGCATCCCTGTCAGCACGGGAGAACACAATCTTGGTCACATTGTATCTGGAGATCACAACCACAAAAGGTTGTCCAGGTAATGCTGCAAATACCATATAAATACAGGTTTACACACTAAAAACTAGGGATGGGGCCGAATATTCGAATATTCGGTTTGACAACGAATATTCGAATGAGATTTTTTTCTTGCGATCATGGTATAGATTATCGATATTTTCATTGGTCTTTTATGGGAAAAATTATAAATGAAATGTGACAATTATAAATCACATATATCCAATCAAGTGTTTCAATGGCTGTTTAATTTGGTTTTCGGTCTGAGCTATGTCATTCCATAAAAATAGAACACAGTCTTCTTAAGCGTTCATGATGATCTAAATTTAGAATGCATTTCAGACTGTCAACCTCAGAGTCTATTCTTTAGTATAATATGCTATCCGTAAATATCAACAAACAATACAAACAAACATTCAGTTTCTGGACATAATCTATCTAAACTGAGGTAAAAGTCGAATACAATTCGAATATTTGAATATATTTGAATATGTCCGACGAATACTCGAATAGGGATTTTGGTATTCGATCCCATCCCTACTAAAAACCTATCTCCATATAAATACCTTTATGACATGGGCTAACAGTGCAGAGCCAGATCAGCTGGCACAACTGTGCCATCCTGCTTTGCTGGAGCATTAAAAGCCCACTAAGTATATTTTTGAACATAAACATATTTGAAGAAAATTTAAAACCATGAAAATAGGATCTCTTGAAAATGTCATTAACCTAAAAACCATGAAAATTTATCTGAAAACCATTATAATTTATGCCCACGAAAAGAAGTGTATTTACAGCACCATATTGTCAGCCTAATATAAAAACATTGTGACAGCCAAATATGATTTTTGACAATGCAAGAATACATAAAAACTAACATGAAATCTGTCAAAATATTGCACTCTATGCCAAAGGGAATGTTCAAGATAGTATGTTTTGAAATTGCCTATTCTAATTAGTTGAAAATTAATAACTTCAAAAACTCATACAAGGTTTCAATAAACCTGGTACGATGTTTTGATATAAGGTCGATGATATTCACTTCCCATTACCTTGTGTGAGATTACTGATCACTGGGCTGGTGGTTTCATTGCCAGCATACACGGTCAGATTGAAAACACTTGGATCCAGGGATGCTGCTGGAAATATAACTGCAACCTGCAAAACAACAAAGAAACATCAAGTTTTGAACTAGACGGGTGTTCAGTTTGAACACAGTTGTAACACCTTGGTCATAAACAACAAAATTTAAAAGTTTTAATAAAAGGCAAGGTTTTAGCCAACATTGCGTTTTTGTGAAAAATTTAGGTGCAAAAAGAGGTATAACTCCTTTCAATGTTTCAACAGACGTTTCGAAAATTGCCAGACTGACGAACCTGTCCTGTAAAATTTGGGCTGGTCCTACATGATTCCTTATGTTATCAGACCAAATGTCAGACAACAATTTGCACTCCTTATACTTTCTAATTGATTTTAAACATGTTACGGTCCGACATAATTTGTTTCAGTGAGACAGATTTTCACATCTTTGTGACCAAATGCCTGACCCTTTTTTTCAACTTTCGGGATATCTTTGTCAATACCTGAAGATCTTGAATTCAATATGACCTTGTTGTCAGAAGCAATGCAATTTAAACATTTGATTCTATGTAAACATTTTAAATGTTTGAAATGTTCCTTCTGAAGCAAAATCAATAGATGTCATTTTAGCAAATACTGTATAAGTTCTTATTTTGGTGGGGGGTTAATTTTGGCTATATTGGCAGTCAGGATCAGTTGTGCCAATATAAAACACCGCCAATATAAATCACCGCCAATTAATAGCACCGCCATTTTAATATCTGGAAGGTAGACAACTATGATACACTAGCACATATAATGTTGCAGTTTTCTCAGTTTGATTCCAGAATAACATACATGTAATAAGTATGCAGTGAATAAAAAAAAACAATCTTTTATAAGATAGCTGTGATAATATTTATCATGTGGTATTAAAATAATGTGGTGTTGAATACTGAAGTTAAATGTTTTATTTTGACGATCTGAATTAACACCAATTTTGGACCTTTCAGATTTTTCATCAAGAGTTTATTTTGGCGGTCTGGATTGTTTGTGCCAATTTAAGACCCCGCCAATATAAAACACTTCAAAATATGTTAAAGTTTGACACCGCCTACATTAATCGCTATAATAGAGTATAATATTAATCCTTTCCTCCAGATATACAAACATAATACATACAAAGTTTGGTTACTGTTCTGCCTTTGTAAGGGTTTCCTAAAGAGATTACTATTTAACCCTTTAAGCTATACATAAAACTTGATCACATGAGCGAACAGTGTAGATCCAGATCATCTGGAACATACATGCAGACTGATCAGACTCTACACTGTTCACTCTTAGATTTATTAGGTTAGGCCAAATAAAAAAATAGTTGTGGTTCAGGAAACGCTGTCAGAAAAATGTAAGAGGGTAGGTAGGGATTTTATTTTATTTTTTTTAAATATTTTTTTATATAATTAGAGCTATATATGGGCGACTCTTTCGGCATGAAGAGCTTGTTTTAGAAATGTATTAGCAGTACATTCATGTAGTAGATAAGTAGATATAAGCCTATAAGGCATATCATTTTCTTACTATCACCTTGTGGTATTGTTGATTTTTGCTTTTTTTATGTATCACATTTAACTAATATTAATATTCCATCGGCATCTGCAACTGACCTTACAGCAGATAAGCTTCAACCAAGCCCCCAAATAGTGTCGGGCATAACCTATTTACATATAAAAAAATCTTTTGTCCAGAAGTCCACATGAATTTGATACCCATATAATTTTTCATGAAATCTTCAGCACCTTTATACCAAATGCTGCCAGCTCTGAGAATGGGATTGGACCATCAATATGAAATTATTGTATTTAAATATATTTATTGAAAAGTATAAAAAACTAAGTGATTTTTGCACTAAACACGTTGTCAGATGTATGAAAATTAATATATTTTACCACATGAAATCTCTTTTATTAAAAAGACAATGTTGCATGTAAATCAATATAAAAAAGGGGAGTAGTGTTGGTCTAATTGTCACCTATTTTCGCGATCTGGATTTTCGTGAAATATTGTCGAAGTTCCTTCTAATTTTACCAGTCTGATGTCAAAATAATGTTAAAACCAATTCCCCATGCAATTACACTGCAGCTCCTTTATATCACGAACCGTTATATCGCGATATCCAATATATCACGCTTGGTCCGTGGATCCCAATTTTTTGAACATTTACAATGTATAATATGTTTGTTCATTCTACGTGGGTGGTAAAAAGACCAATCAACATTGGCGAAAAATTCACGAAATGCACGCTTTTTTCGTGTCGTATTAAGCCATTATCGGCAAACGTTGTTTATTACATTTTGTATGCAGGGAGTTTATAGGCGATGCACAAGTTCACCAACAGATACAATTTTTCATCAAACGTATGAAAATAAATCATTTATTAAATGAAAGTTTTTTTTACAATTCTGTTGCTTCTGATTTGACATGAAAACCCCTTTGTGACAAACAATAGGCGCGAAAAACAGCAAGCTGATACAGTACTGGCAGAATTTCGTTCACGAGACAAACCGCAAATCGGAGACATTTATTTGAAGCTGCTTACCATAATAGGCATTGAGCACGAAACGTCAAAACAGTTTGTTGTTTTGAAATTACATGCTCATCGATATATCAAGCTGGTTAACGACGGACGACGGCGAACTAACATCGCCGACCTTGATCGACCAGCAGATCGTCGTTCAGTCGGAAGTATTGACACCGTTGGAAATTGATGACGGCGATCTTTGTACATAAATTAATTTCTTTTCATTAAAAATAAATCTTAATATTAATACAAAAAGTTGTTTTAAAACATAAAAACATATATAAAAAGTTGTTTTAAAACATTTTCCAGCACAGGACGTACTCCCTGACGTACCCGTAGATTTCACGGCGTGTTAATTACGCAACACCGCAATAAACATGAATCTGACAGCAAAAACAAATAGATTCTAGTTGTTATAGCGTGATTATTTACTTATATCGCGCTCCGTTTATATCGCAGTTGGCGGGCTTGGAACCCGAGGTCGGCGATATAATGATGTTGCTGTGTAAAACGTCATTGTGGGCAACTATTTTTCCGGAAATGCAAAAAAAAATCGTTAGGGTCGGCAGTTAAAAATAGGGTCGGTCGGGTTTCCTGAACCACAGCTATTTTTTATTTTGGCCTTATGTCTAACCAAAAATTGACCTATAAAATGTAGATCCTGTTCTGACAGCATGGATATAGGCTGTTTAAAAAAAATGGCTTGAAAAGTGAAAAAATAGTGAAAAATTAAAGTTCATAAAAAATTTTAACTTGTTATTCTGTATTATTGCTTATTGAAACTGAGTACAGAACTGAAAAGATTTCTGAAATCAATCAACTGGTTGCCAAGATATTGTCATTTGAAAAATGGCAAGTGAAGTGAAAAAAATGTAAAGAATTAAAGTTCATAAAAAGTCCAAACTGGTTGCTCCATATGTTTGTACAGTCTTTACAGTGATCAAAACCAATCAAGCTATACTCATATGTGGCAGAATAAAAATTTTACGGAGCTTTATTGACCAATATTAAATAAATCAAAGAATTTTAATTTATGTGCTTAAAATACAAGTATTACTGTTTCTTATTATTTAAATTTGTATTTCTGTTAAAATACATGTTGGAGCATCAAATATAAGTGTTTTAGAACTTGTGGTATCGCATAAAGATAAAAAATTCATATTGTTAAGCAAGTGTGTCACACTCCTGACAACTACATAAGCGCAGTGTACTCAAAAATGATTCACTAAGGCCATTCCTGTTTGTTACAATTTAACAAAACATGACATAGATTTCTAGGAAAACATGCTGAGCCTTTTGTTTTCATGTAAAGGATATGTTAACAGAATATTGCAATGTGTGCATAATGTCACACTCCTGATAAATTTAGCTGATATTTTCTAAAGGGAGATGCAGACAAATACAGTTTCAATCGAGGTGATAATATTATAATTATTGCATCTAGAAACATAAATTTAATGTTACACAAAAAATTTCTTATGTATTATTAATCTTTAAAGTCCTATGAATTTATAAAGCAAAGAGGTATTGATTTTCTTGAGGTATTTTTTTATCTACCACGCTTGACTTAATAGCATAAATTTTGATTACTTTAGTTATAATATGCTTAATTTTATCATTATTTGATGCCTAATAAATGCACATTTTACTAAAACAACACTAAAACTTGTCTTTACTCAAGCTTTTTGTAAAATAATGGTCTGAACAAATGAAATTTTGAAAAGTGTCACACTTTTTTGTCACACTCCTGACATTTTTTGCCCATAATTTTAATATATTTTTTTAACGGATGGTGCTATTTTGATGAAAATTCACATATCGTTAAAGGGCATGATGAGACACCTCTGCAAAGTAGGAAAATGGAAGGAACTGTTTGTTGTACATTTTTATAACAGGAAAACCCAAACCAGCCATTTTTTAAACAGCCCATATGCCAGCTGATCAACACTGGTCACACATGCAATAAAATGCTTATATATAAAAGGCAAACCTGCGGAGTATAATTTCCTGCAATAATATAGTAGGTGCAGTTCTTTCCCTTGACAGGGTCTACCAGATTGATGGTTCCTGTTGTACTATTGGAGAAGGTGGTGTTACCACAATCCTGACCTGTAAACACACAACAATTTTATATCAGAGCTTTTCTTCTGAAAATTGGGAAGAGGCCTGATAAATGAATCCGAGATAATTGTTAATTTTGGGAAAACAAAATTCATTGAAAGATGCGTAATAGTTTATAAATTTGAATAGTAATTATTATTTTTAACTTATATTTAAATTTTTAAAGCAGTTTATTTTTCAGATTTCAATATTTAACCTCCTCTCAGAGAAGTTTGAACCATTTTCGGACATCTTACCTAGCATTTTGGGAAGAGTCTATGCCATAGTTGGGAAAATATACTTTATTTTTGGATTTGGAAGTGGCCTTATAACGGCTTCTGTTATATAAGGATGAAAAGTCCTGAATATACCGTAATCTTAGTGCAATAATAGTATAAAACCTTCTTATTTCAATTTTACTCATACTGTTTTTACACTAAATTGATTATATTATGAAATATTTTAACAATATGCAGTCTGTGGGTTGGTATTTTTCTAGTTGGGTATGTAAACAATATTAAGTGAGACCAAAGGTAGTGCGTGATGTGGTTTACATAAGACATGCCCTTGAAATCTGAAACAAGAGCTGTCACTAGGTATACATATGTAATAAATAAACATATGTAATGAAAAATATGCTTGTGGAAGACAAAGCATACTGCATGCATATAATGTGAAAGATGAAAGGATCATATGTTTTAAGTCTGTAGTAAAGATATAGTTAAATAAAGTTAAATATTACTTTTTTTATAGAAAATTCGAAGATTATTGGGGAAATTATCCTGGAAAATGATTATGAACCTTACTACATGTGATGTGGGTAATATGAACCAGAGGGCCATGATGGCCCTTTATCACTTACCAGAGTACAACAAAGTTGTGTTGTACAAGACCCAACGTCTCCATATGGTGAACATTTACACCAAGTTATTTTAAAATCCAATAAGAAACAACAAATCTACAGCTTGGAAAAGAAAATGCTATTTTTCGTAACAGTGACCTTGACCTTTGACCTACCGGCCGGCATGGGTATTGTAAGCAACACATGCCTTTGTCATGGTGAACATTTATGTAAAGTTATTTTGAAATCACTTCATTCATTAGGAATTTACAGCTCAGACAAGAAAATGTTATTTTTTGTAAAGGTGACCTTGACCTTGTACCAACAGGCATGGGAACTGTACGCGGAAGTTTCAATGAAATCCCTCAAGCAGTTTCAGTTTACGTTAGGGTTAGGGTTTAGGGTTAGGGTTAGGTAAAAAGGTCCATAACTCCGCCAAAAATAATCCGATCAGAAATTCCTTCGGATATGAACATCTACACTTGGTGACAAACATTCCTGTGAAGTTTCAATGAAATCCCTCAAGCGGTTTGGGAGAAGAAGCGAGGACAAGATTTTGCTTAAAAGGGCCATAACTCAGCCAAAAATAATCTGAGCAGAAATTCCTGACGATATGCACAACTAGGCTTGGTGACAAACATTCCTGTGAAGTTTCAAAGAAATCCCTCAAGCGGTTTCTGAGGAGAAGCGAGGACAAGATTATTTCGGACGGACGGAAAGACGGACGGACGGACGGACAGTGCGATTACTATATGCCTCCCTTCGGGGGCATAAAAAGTATGCCACAAATATTAATGTAACTATGAATATTAATGAAGCAATGATTATTAATGAATTAACAATATAACATAACGGCTGACAGGAAATCAGCCATAAAATAATCAATCTTTCTTAGCATGTTACACTTTAGCCCATACCCTAATATTCTTGCAACCATCTGACATAAACCTATGCCCAAAATAATAAAACTGTAAGTGGAGACCAGTCTCCAATCTCAAGAGACTGACTGGCTGAAATGGAGACAAGTTTAAGAAAACAGATATGAAACAGGAAATAAAATCACTCAACTGACTCCTATTGTTAAAGGAGCACGTACATGAGGTTGAGTAATTCAAAACAGCATGTATTGTATGTATGACGGCGAGTCATTTAGACGAGTAGAGCAAAATGCAAATCAAAAGTTTATATTACTTGAACTTCAGCCTCTTCTACCAATATGTATTAATCTGTAATAGAGCTTCTCAAGAAACTGTGCCCAAGATCATTGCGATTTGAGACTGATCTCAAAACTTAGTTTTATGATCTTGGGCCCTGTTCATAGCATTTTTTTTTACAAAATTCCTCACCTTAGTACACAGTCCAAGTGCCATTGAAATATGAAAGATATATATATAATTATTGCACTAAGGCAAGAATTAAAGCCTACCGAAGACTTAATAGTCGTTTATTCCAAATGCCGTATAATTCCTTTTTAACTCCCCCAAGGGTGTTGCATTTTATGAATTTTATTAATTTTTATTCTAATGTTATATTCTGAAGGATATTGAATAATCAACATTATTAAGTTGTACATAGACATCAAATGTGATTTAATCTTTAATGAAATCAAAGCTTTGATTTCTTTTGCAAAATAACTTTGTGACTTCTTGTGCAAAATTATTTAAGTTAAAAATCATTCATCATGCTAACCGAATCTATATTCAAATTGCAAATATCATGTCTATTTGGGGGTATATTTATTTATTTACTGACCTTGAAGTATCTAAAAAATGTTTTTTGTATTGAACAGTGTTTCATTATTTTCTTTTAACAGGCTTCATTTTTTACTGACACTATCAGTTGCAATTGAAAGTGAATCAATAACTGTATTCTTATCATAAGCAAATATTTAAACAGTCATATAATCTTTTTAACATTTTTAGAAAATATCTTTTTATGTCAGCAGTGTAGACCCAGATCAGCCTGCACACCAATAGTCTGATCATGTGCCCAAGGTTATAAAACTGAGCATGGAAACCAGTCTCAAATCTCAAGCATCTGATTGGCTGAAATGGCGACCAGTTGCCATTTCAGCCAATCAGATGCTTGAGATTTGAGACTGGTTTCCAATCTCATCTTTATAACCTTCAGCCATGGTCTACACTGTTTATTCTTAAGTCAATGAATTCCAGCAACACATTCCTACTAACAATAACCCCATACTCTATGGATATGCCTTTTATCACATCAGATCCAGATCTGACAGCAAACACATCTACAATGTCCAATTAGGATCTACACTGTTTGCATCTTGGTCAGAAACAACCTTTTGAATCTAACAGTGAACATTTTTAAATCCAGATCAGATGGTACAGATGTGCAAGCAAGTCTAGATCCAGATCAGATGGCATAAATGAAAATGCTAATCTGGATCTACGTCGTTCACTGTTTAAGATAAAAGCCCATAGGGTTAAAGGCTAAATAAATTGACTTTAACTAAAAAAAGGCAGCAAAAAGTGTTAAACCTTTACTACATACCAATGTATCAGTGTTTTAACACATGTGCAACCAGTGTAGATCCAGATCAGCCAGCACATCTATGTCATCTAATCTGGATCTACACTGGATGCATCACGATCAGAAATAACCTAACAAATCTAAAAGCAAACAGTGAAGATCTAGATCAGATGGCACTGTTGTGCCTGCAAATCTGCATCTACACTTTTTGCTTATCCAAAAAAGTCGTATATATGGATTAAGGGTTAAAATGACTCACATAAAGCTGACTGATGACTTATATCACAAGGTTTTTACGCAGCATCTCAGGTATGCATTTATGTATTTACACATTCCAATGACATATACTTAAGATGAATTTAACTACTTATGTATATGTAGACAGTCACATGTCATGTGATGATCTTATGGCAGATATTGGCATTTTATAATATTTTTCTCTTGATCAGTATTTATCAAGAAAACAAATCAATATCAAATTCATTAAACTTTTTGGGATAAAATATACATTTAAATTAATCTTCCATTATTAATCAATTTAACAAATTAATTAACTCTTTACTCCAGATATAGGAGTTTTAACACATGTGTGACAAGTGTAGATTGAGATTAGCCTGCACATCAGTGCCATCTGGGTTGGAGGTTAGAAAGCTGAGATAGGAGACCAGTCGCCATTTCAGCCAATCAGATACTTGAGATTTGAGACTGGTTTCCATGCTCAGTTTTATAACCTTGGGCACTGATCTGGATTTGCATCTTGGTCAGAAATAACCTAAAAAGTTAAATCTAAAAGTGAACAGATCAGATCCTGATCAGATGACACAGCATATGTGATAAAACCTCTATATATGGAGATAAGGATTAACATACAAAACCTACCAAAAACCGGCACACAGCAGATTACAAGTATGGCAGGCAACCACTCCAGAAATCTTTGCCCCATCTTAAACGTCTTCAAAAGCGATAACCTGCAAATAATGACCTGTATACATGTGATTTGTCAAAAACAGTTGTGTCAAATTACAGATGTTATAAAACATTATTACTAAACAAAAGTTTCAAAGCTATCTTGTTACAACATATTTTTCTCCAGTTAAGATGTCTAGACTGAAGAAAAAATTCATTTTTTATAAATCTTTACAAACTGGTTGCCATTTCAGCCAATCAGATGCTTGAGATTTGAGACTGGTTTCCAAGCTCAGTTTTATAACCTTGAAGCCAGGTACTAAAGTTTAAAATAATGGAGATAATTTGGAAATAAATTTGTGAATCAAAATAAACGTGAATGTAAATCAAAATAAACGTAAGTTAACCCTTTCCTCCATAGATATACACCATTATTGCATGGGCAAACAGTTTAGATCAAGATCAGCTGGCACATCCATGCCATCTGATCAGGATCTAAACTGGTTCCTTTTTGATTTGTTACGTTATTTCTGACCAAAATGTGACCAGTGCAGATCCTGATCAGACAGCATGGATGTGCCGGCTTATCTGATCTACACTGGTCACACATGCGTAAAAAGGCATATATATGGAGGAAAGCGTTAAATAATGACTCAGAATTGCATAGTAATAAGTAAGTAAGCATTTAAGTCAAAAAGTAAACAATTGAATCCATTGGATAGGAATATCATATCAGCAATCAGCTGGCACATCCGTGCAGTCTAATCAGGATCTAAATTATTGTAGATTCTTTAGGTTTCTTCTGGCCAATAGCAAACAGTTTCAATTCTGATCAGACTGCACAGATGTCACATATTCTTAAAATTGGGCGTATTAAACTACTTGTAATTAAGGTAGTCTAACTGTAATGATTTCCCGCGCTTTTTTCTCGAATGTCGGGAATACTCGGTTAACTGTCACTAACAGTCGACAATAATCAATGTTGCTTCGGCTACTATTGGCTCTGACGAGTAGCGTCGGAAGTCACCGAAAGCGAGCCGATGTTTGACGACGTCGCAAATTTATGCGCGGGAAAGCATTACAGTTAAACTACCTTTAGCTTAAATGTAATAATACATTATCATATTCTTTAATTTCAATGGTAGAAAAACTAATAAAAAAGAAATATAATGTAAAGAAGATCAGTTTTAGACATGTAGATTGAAATGCCTTATGATGAAGTTGATATCTTTTTTTATCAGGGTGACAGAGAAATAAATTTCACCGAGTGAGCTTCCAAATGTATTTTCACCTGTGACAAAGCATCAAGTGAAAATCAATTATATTGGAGTTCACAAATGAAATATATTGAGGGTTGCTTGCAAGACTGTCGTAACTGCTTCTTAATTTCAATGTAGTTATGACAGTCTTCCATGCAACCCTCGATATTTTAAGTGCATGATTTCGGCTGATTTTCTAGCTGCTGATGGCATCCAACTTTTTTTTTGAATTTTTATTTAACATTATAAAATATTCACAAGTCAAAGTTTTCAAAATAAAGGTCCTGAATTTTAGCAGTTAGCAGAACTTAAAATGCCTTAATTTGCAGTGTTTTGTTTCTCTTTTGCGGGAAGGGGGTGGCAGCCATTTGGAGGGGGAAAACTGCGAGGCAAACAAAGGAAAGGGGGAATATTTGGAAGATACTTGCAGCCTGTCAAACACAACATAACAAATTATTCACTGATCTTTTAATTCAAAGAAAGTCAGTGGTCTACAGTGAAATGTTTTTATCTGTCTGGAAATTTATCAATTATTCTTGTCACTGTATTGTCTATCAGTGGGGTATCCATTAAAAATATCCAAAATTCAGATTTATCATCTTCACTATCGAACTGTGCTTAACAGACTCCGGAAAAGGAGGAATTTTTTACGGATGTGGGGGGAAAATATATAATTTGAGGGGGAAAGGGGCCTAATTTCGGCAGAGCACTTTCAATATGGAACAACAACAGTGCCGAAAACATTGGGTTTTCTTTAACCAGATGTCCTAATTATCGCTTGAAAGTTGTAGCACTCTTCTAGCCAGTAACAATTCCATTTATTCTTAACCCTTTCCTCCACCTTTATTGCATTTGCGTACCGTGCCGTCTGAACAGGATCTAAACTGTTCGCTTTTTTTTTTGTTAGGTTATTTTTTGCTAAAATGTGACCAGTGCAGATCCTGATCAGACGCCACAGATGTGCCCACTGATCTGGATCTTCACTGGTAGCAAAAGCATAATAATGTGTATATATGCAGGAAAGGGTTAATACCCTTTTCTAGTGATCTGGTATTGATACTTTGGAACTTCATTTTTTGACACAGACTATTATGTTTTCAATCAATGGAGGTTGCTATTCTAAAATATTCATCCATTTTGGGGTCAAAATATCAGACAATCAAATCTGTATTTAGCAACATTCCCCCACCCCAAATTATCTCAACTGTTGAACAGATTTATGGAATCAGATAAATGACCTCTCCAGGCTTAACCATTTCCTCCATATTCACATCTTTTTGTATGGGCAAACAGTGTCGATCCAGACTGGCCAGCACATGCATAGTAACAACATTAGCCTTTCAAAAGTGTCATGTACACCTATCTGGTTCCACATAATCAAAGGAAGAAAACATGTTATCTTCCATTGTATTATAATAAGGTGATAATCAGTTCTGTTGATTTATTTGCTAAATCTTATTATCTTATTGAATGCATTGTAAATTTTAGTAAGATAGTTCAACCATTGACAATTACAAAATGCATAATGATTTTTTTTATTAAAATGATTAATATATAGCATGAAATATCATAAAAACAAGTAGGTTTATAACAGCATATACAAAAGTTGTTTATTTACCCTGCCCAGTATGTGATATTAATGAATTATTTTTACCATTCCATTATATACATACAGTACACGCAGCACGGATTAATTTTTTTCCGCTCATCCCCGCGATTTTTTTCATCGCAGACTGAGTAATTTTCGTCCCCCGCAATACACGGACTCCCACTCGTCACTGTGATCGTGTTAATTTATCACGACGATAACCGGATGCCTCTAGGCAATCATTTACCGTCGCAATGTCGTGGAGGATACGCTGAGGTAAATCGCGTGAACGTGGTTGCATTTTTACGAACAACAAAGTAGAATAATTATTATTTACCGAATGCTAACATATTCCATCATTTAAAATATATCCTAATCTTTAATTTATCGCTTTTATCAGATTTCTATAATTATTCCATCACACAAGCTAAAAATGACAGGCGCACACTACCAGGTAGATCAAACGTTTATATAGCAAAGCCGAAATAAACACGGATGGATGTTTCGAGCTGACGACGTCTTTTGAAGTCACGTTTGATGTTCGGCGGTATCGATTTTTTTGCCTCAATACCAAATACACAGCATGGTCATGTTTTTTGTAAGGATACATGCGGTTTTTATAAGTTAACGGCTGTTTTTCAAATTATGCAGTTTATAAATGTAATAATTAAAGATAAATGGAATAAAATGCGGATTTCGTAAGAACCGACATCACCATCAAGGTAATTATTTTAACTTATTTAAATCATGCAAACTGGCTTTTACTAGTGTTTTACGTTTAATGGAAAAAGTGGGGTCCACAAGTTGATTGCGTTTTATTTAATTACACGTTATATCAGATTGTGCACTTTAAGAAAACCGTTTATCGGTAAATTCACAGCGAACGTAATGTGTGAAAAACTCTGAAAAGCCAGATGACATGTTTAAGATTCCCTTGGTAAAATCAGTGTCAACCTTAATTGGCAGCTTGGTCTCACCTGCCAAAGAGGGTATGTCACTTGACTAAGGTGTGAAAACTGAAAGCATGATGCCATGTTTGAGATTCTTATGGAATGTTTGACAAGATATTGAGATGACAGTCGACTCAAATTTTATTTAAAACTGGCACATTTTAGTCAGAAGTCATTCCCGCGTAATTTCATGTAAATAAGAAATTTAAATAAATCGGTGCATGAATGTGCATCCGCGTTGGTTCGCAAAACGTCACCGGGAATCCCCCGCGATGTCGCGCTGATCAATTTTTATAACCCCCTGCAAAGCTGTGTCCGCCGATACGCGGACAAAATGATAATCCTGGTGGAATTGCGATGACCTCCAAGAGCTTGGCCGCGGTGATTTCCCCCCAAACGAAATACCGTCCGCGTTGGTAGTGCGGAATCTGATGAATCAGCGCTGCGTGTACTGTACACTTCATTTTTTCGTTTCATATTATTTCATTTAAGTGTGAAAGTACTCATATAGTACTTTTAAAATACTCATAAGTACTGACCACTTTTCATCAGTACTTAAGTAAGTACAAGTACTTGTGTACTTGAGTACTGAGTCCTGCTGAGTACTTGAAAATTGGAACTAGAGTAAGTACGAGAAAAAGTACAAGTACGAGTAATGAAACCCTGCTCTATACAATACCATTTTCGGCACCTCCCTAGAACAAATCATGGAAAATACAGGAAAACAGGATATAGAGGAAATTAAGAAATCGAGAATGGAAGAAAGGGTAAACAAAACAATAACAGAAAACAGTAACAGGAAATCTTTCTGAGAGTAGAGTTTTTTTTTATGCCAAATATTTGGAGAAATAGGGCCCCATTCCCCCCTCAAAATAGTATATATATTTCCCCCAAGTCTGATAAAAAACTCCTCCTTTGCCAAAGTCTTCCAGATATTCCCCCTTTACTCTGTTCGCGTCGCAATTTCCCCCTCCAAAGGGCTGCGACCCCACTTCCCCCAAAAGTGAAAAAAAACACTGGAGTAAAAACCCGACACAATGCAACAATATTCTTGCCTGTCTTAAGAACCATTAAAACATGACTTTAGATGTAACCTGTAAAGTGTTCCTTAATATCACTTTTATGTCTTTTATACCAAAAAGCAAAATAATCCGCAAGCTACACCTCTGCAGTAAAGCAAGCTTCACCTCTGCACTGCAGTCATGCATAATGAATAAGATTGAAAACAATTGTTATTTCGACATGACATGCATTTCTGTTTTGACAGTTAAAGAAATATCAAATGTTTTTACGTTTTGCGAAGATTCTTTTTGCAAGAACGTCCAAACCTCGTGTTTATTTTCAAAAAATATCTCGGTTGTTTTCCTTTTGATTTTCTAGGAAGTAGTCCTTCGATTGTAACCGAACATTTCCGGTTCAAGGCGGACGTGCATGAAATATGTTTTTTGTGACAAGAACCATTCACGGTCCGGTAACTCGCTACATAGTAATGGTTGGCGACAAACAGACAAACAGAATAAAATTAAAGTTATTATATATAAATACAAATTTTAAATATAACTGAAGCATCAACACTAAAGTGTTTAAAATCTTGTTCGAATAAACCCTTGAGAGTCCAGTCTAAATTATAGCAAGGTGCTATAACCCGTACTACATTGTAATCTAGTAATTTAGAATACATACGCTACTATAAACTTCGTAGACTGTGCCGTTTGTACCTTTTCAGATTTTATATTCGTTGAATATATAGTTTTCAACGTAAATATTGAAAATCTAAAACTATCTTACAAAATCTAGGCCTGCATACCAATACAATGACAAAAACGCAATAGAATTATGGAAGTTGAACAAAATAAACAACATCAACTAGCTTAATGCCAAATAATATAGAAAACTTACCACAAATTGACATAACTTATGAATATGTTCAGGCTTGAATTCCGCATAAACTACACGATAAAGAAAATCCTGATAAGAATTAAGACACATAGTTGCTATCATTGTAAAAGATTTAATGAGAAACAGAGAACATTAAAAAGAACAACAACATAAAAATACTGTTAAAAATCCAAATAAACAAACTCATGGAATTAATGAAAAGGACCATGTATCATTGACCGGATGGTACGTATATCCTAGCACAACTATTTGTGCGCAACAAGGGCTTTTCTATATAAACGATGGTCGCCCTTAAAGGACAGACGTCCATAAAAAAGTCAGTATGATAATATGGGTCTGTGCTTGCCGTCGAAATATTGAGACTAGTACGTATCCCAATGTGATTATGAAATGTGTTAAAATGTGTGAAAAAGGTGAAATATTCATATCATGAAAAGCCACATTCAGAAGACATAGCCTTCCAACAGGACAAAGAAAGGAGAGGGGAAAAAGAGCAAGGGTTCTGATTCAGAAAAAGAAGACAATTTTTTACATAAATAATTTACGAAAATGGTACCCTGTGAGATTATTGCACAGAATCTTTAAACTATCCATGGAAGATAGAAATCCACAAATATTAAAAGTATCTTTAATGAAGACTCAAAGGTCTCACTAATTTGCACGAGATTATTTGAGAAAAACAACATGAAATAGTTTACATTTAAAAGTAAATATTCTAACATCAAAATGAACAAATTAGTATGGTTTTGACAGGGGCTGTCCCACCATTATACAATTGTTGGACTGTACAGAAAAGTGGTCTGAGGCTGTTGATCCTCAGTCTGGGTATCTTCAACTTAGTAAAAAAAAAGATTAAGTACCACATATAAGAATGAGTTGTACTGTTACTGCACTAAGATTGCGCTATGATGCAGATATAAGGCCAGAGAAAATAAATTATTAGATTCTCATCCGGATATTGGGAAAAAAGGGGCGGGCACTTATTAATTTTCATTTTGTATTAACGAAATACCTTAAGAAGGTATTTGGGGATGGTCTTAAACTCGTTATGTACGGAACAGAATATGTTTCGATTTTTTTAACAATAAATTATTTTGGGGCGGGTGGTTTTGGCCCAGGGGCGGGCGGGGATGAGAATCTAAAATATTTTTTTCTCTGGCCTAATATACATGGATATTACGACAGACTTTGACACAATAGCACAGTGGCAGATCCAGAGGGGGTTCGGGGGGTTCGCACGAAACCCCTAAATTCCGATTTTTTTGTCCCGGGTGGTTCAAGTTTAGAAGTTTGTGGGTACCAATCACTATGACTGGTTTACAGAAAGAATTTGGCAACAAAAAAGCGGCATCCGTGGTGGTCTGGGTGTCTTAACGCATCTTGCGCGCTCTCAATTGAAACCTGTGTATTGCCAATAAACAACTTTGCTCCCTTGCACACTTGCAAACTACTAATTTGTAGGTAGCCAATCTGCTTTTAATCAAAACATGAAATTGTTAATCAATGTAAAACTTAGTATTGCATGTTTCCTGCGTCCCCCGTTCTCTCGTCACGGGCATTTGATAAATCACAGAAAAACTGACCTTTTGCAATCGACGATACAGTTTTTACTATTGAATTCTACATTCATTAAGATGCTATATTCGCAATATAATAATTAAAAAAGTTTGATTATAAAAAATTTACATGCGTTTTGAGTTTTTGTCCCGGACGACAAATTATCAAAGAGAAATGAACATGAGTTCCAGGTTTTTAGCGCCAAAAATCGTAACACAATCGTTTCTACTTAAATTCTTCTCTTACATAAAATTGAAGTGCGACAGTAGGGACTGAATTTTATGCCATTCATGAAAATTAAGCATATAAAATTCAAAAAATCATCGACCGTAACATACGTAATATCCTACGAAGATTATATCGGCGCCGCTTTTATCCCTTATTGTTTCAAAATTAAGGTCGAGATTACTTGATAAAAAGACTTCTTATACTCTAATTCAATATTATTAGCAAGTTTTAAGTTTATGAAACATTATTTATTCTGACAAATTTTGACCTGACTATCATGATAGCTGAGCAGATTAATCGCCGAATTTTCTGATACCAAGTTATGAAGATTCTAAATGTTGTATGGTAGTTGAGCTGTCCAAAATACATTAAAAACTTAAGTAACCGTCTTACTTCTTTACTTCTATAATGATTTTCAACGTTAAACACATAAAAACAGTGAATTTAACCAATATTAAAAGTGTATATAATTTTGGACGGTATGATGTTTTCTTTCTCCATAAACAGTGTAAACTCTACTTTTAAAGTAAAGCCAACACTAAAGTTGACTCTTGACTCGGCAGGTTAACGTTCATAAATTTATTTTATGCAAAGTAATTCAAAAGATAACGATATTGAATATTTTGTCCAGTAGGAAACTAAGTATCTCACAGCTAATTTCTCTCTAGACCCCATCCTACCACAAACAGTTATTTGGTTACAGAATTTGGCTCCAGTGCGTCTAAAATGGCTCCAATACTTTCCAACTATCGAAAGTATTGGTCACAAACTGGGACCCCTGAACTACAAGCATTTTGAGCAGTCAAAGTTCCTCTTATTAACAACTTCTCGAGTTGAAATACGTCTTCTCAAGATTCAAATAATAGAGTAGGTCGATTTTGATCATAGTGCATATAATTGCATCACGACTGTTTACAAGAAAATAATTAAAATCTAGTATGAAAGAGTAGTCCAAAACCTGCTATAAAATCTCTACAAAATACATCAGATAGCATGATTCGACATTTAAATTTTCAAAATGTTCACGAGCATCCCACGGACCCCATAGACTAGTTAGGCCTCTTACAAATTCTTTTGTATGAATATGTCCCCATTATATGTGTCCGACGGAGTGATATTCTAGCTCAGTTACAAAATTAAAGCTGTTAAAAATTATGAGTCGCTAAGTTGAACCCCCCTTGCTGAAATCCTGGATCCGCCCCTTTAGCCCATAAAAGGCTTCTGAGCAAAATTTGGTCTTATGGTATAAAAGTTAAAATGTATAACTTTGTGATGGTTGAAAGGAGTTATATGACATCCTCTGTACGGATGGTCTCCAATTTTTCATTTGTTGATGTTTGCCTCCTCCAGTTGACGCTTGAACAATCCTCCATTGTGTATCGGTAAATAAACTGTAAACGGTAGTACTGAATATCGAAATACACTATTAAAACAATAAATAATGCTTTAATTACAATTTATTAAGTGTTTTTCGGTAATCAAAGCCTATTTCAGTAATTTTCGGTAAAACGTGTATTTCGGTATTCAGTGCTATTCAACTTTAAATATGACTGAAATAATCCATATTTCCAAAAATGAGGTCAATTCCATGATTAATTCAACTGTAATGCTCAACCGAAAAGTGATTAGCGTGCTTAACACGACAGTGTTTACCCGGTTGTCGTAGTGAAATGAGATAGTGCTCAGATGCCTGAAATATTTCACGCTGCACGAACAACAAATCTAACGCTACACCGGCAATAATTTTTGCAAGGGATCAAAATGTCAAATTTAAGCATTTTTTGTGAAATTATTTGATCGTTTAGTCCATTTTGGAAAAAATCAGATATATTCGATTGTAGCTACCCTGGCAGTTGATAAATGCATTGGGTTTATTTCAAATATTTAATGATAAGGACCTAAACTTGGCAAAATCCTCACAATGACTGAAGAAACCATTGCTCCTCCTATGGACGAGAACGAGAAGAGAATTGTGAATGAATTCTGTCATTTGCTGGAGAAATCAAAGCAGTTATTTAATGGACTAAGGTATTGTTGTCATAAATTTTGTTCTGTTGTCGTAATGAACAAGACTTTTATCCGGTTTTCTTTGTAACAGTCCTTCAGTTTCAATAATCAATTAATGAATTCTATCATTCGCTGGGTAAATCAAAGCAGTTATTTAATGGACTAAGGTATTGTTATCATCTTGTTTTTTTCTGTTTTCATCTGGCGTCCATCGGACGCTGCAATTATAAGCAGCACAATAAAACCATTAAACATGCGTCAACCTTGTATAATATAGCCGGATGTATCCTGATTTATGAAATACGTCTGGTTATATTAAAATCTGATGAGATCGTGTGGATTTCCTGTGATGTTACTCGATTTTCCTGGGTCAGCTGTGATGTTCTATTTTTGTACCAGCCATGTAGGCTGCACCCATAACACACAAGACTTTTACCCATTGCTCATTGTCACACTCACAGACTCACAGTCGATGAGTCTCGGACCTAGATCTTTTGCTGAACAACACTAGCCAATAATTTAGCATCACTTTATCTAAGAAATGAAATATACTTGCATTTTTTGTATATATTTATCAGTATGATTGGTACATGGCACACTGTTTGGATAAACTTGCTTCTAACAAAAAGTATTATCAGAATCTTCTAAGATCAATGGTCTATTGCTAGTTTTTTTCTTAGCAGCAGGAGATAATACATACAAGGCAAATTATACTCAATTTTAGCATTCCCTAATCTATTTTCCCAAATATTTGGTTGTCCTATGTCACAAGTGATCATTGCTCATGGAACCCAGCCACATATTACAGAGTCAGCACCCAACCCCCTCCCATCACCCAAGAATAAATAAGAAGTCTCTTTTATTTTCAGGGATTTGCCCCAGTATGGACACAAACAATGGCAATCATACTTTGGAAGAACTTTTGATGTTTATACGAAATTATGGAAGTTCCAGCAACAGCATAGGTAGGTGCAGTGAAATAAGAATGGTTCTGGGTCCAAGATCATAAAACTAAGATTGGAGACTAGTCTCAAATCTCAAGCATCTGATTGGCTGAAATAGAGACCAGTGTCATTAGCTTTTTATTTACATGATTGCGTGATTTTGCATGAAACATTGTCGAGTTAATGGGTGGGTTGGAGTTAATTCACCAAGGCAACTTGTTTGAAGGTATAAAGCTGAGATTGGAAACCAGTCTCAAATCTGAATCATCTGACAAGTCGCCATTTTAGCCAATCAGATGCTTGAGATTTGAGTCTGGTTTCCATGCTCCGTTTTATAACCTTGGGCACTGTTGGGGAAAGTGTGAGGTTGGTGCATCCTAAAACCTTGTTTAAACCCACAGCGGCTTAATATTAATGTTTTGCCACTGTTCCAAGGTAGTACCCCCTCTGATTATTTTTTCATTAATTCAGAAGTGCGTCAGCAAAATTTTTATGCCCCCACAAAGTGGGAGGCATATAGAGTTGCACTCGTCCGTCCGTCCGTACACCCCCAAATCTTGTGGCATCAACTCCTCCTAAACTATAAGGCGGATTTCTTTCAAACTTGCACAGATGATCAAGCAGGGTGTGTAGATGATCATAAAGAAAGGATTTTTTCCTGCGACCATTTTTACTAGAGTTATGGCCCTTTGTGAATTTCAGTAATTAAATCTTGTGGCGTCAACTCCTCCTAAACTATAAAGCGGAGTTCTCTCAAACTTGCAGAAATGATTAAGCAGAATGTGTAGATGATCGTAAAGAAAGGATTTTTTCCTGCGACTATTTTTACTGGAGTTATGGCCCTTTGTTAATTTCAGTAATTAAATCTTGTGGCGTCAACTCCTCCTAAACTATAAGGCGGGTTTCATTCAAACTTGCACAGATGATCAAGCAGGATGTGTAGATGATCGTAAAGAAAGGATTTTTTCCTGCGACCATTTTTACTAGAGTTATGGTCCTTTGTAAATTTCAGTAATTAAATCTTGTGGCGTCAACTCCTCCTAAACTATAAAGCGGATTTCTCTCAAACTTGCACAAATGATTAAGCAGAATGTGTAGATGATCGTAAAGAAAGGATTTTTTCCTGCGACTACTTTTACCAGAGTTATGGCCCTTTGTTAATTTCAGTAATTAAATCTTGTGGCATCAACTCATTAACTATCTAAGGGATTTCTTTCAAATTTGCACAGATGATCAAGCAGGTTGTGTAGATGATTGTAAAGAAAGGGTTTTTCTTACGGCCATTTAACCAGAGTTATGGCCCTTTGTTAATTTCAGTGATTTAATTTTGTGGCATCAACTCCTCATTTACTATTGGATGGATTTCTTTCAAACTTGCTCACATGATCAAGGTGGATGTGCAGATGATCATAAAGAAAGGAATTTTTCCTGTGGCCATATTTACCAGAGTTATGGCCCTTTGTTAATTTCACTTACAAAATTTTGTGGCATCAACTCCACATTTTTTATTTGGCTGATTTCTTCCAAACTTGCACCGATGATTAGACATGATGTCTTAATTGCTGTAAAGGACATTTCCTTGCAACCATTTTCACCAAAGTTATGGCCCTTTGTTTATGTTAGTCATTAAATTTTGTGGCTCTTACTCCTCATTCACCACATATTGTTAATACCTAGTACACAATTTTGTTACAAATGTACTTGCAGCAGTGGGGGTATCAGTGTCCTGAGGACACAGTCTAGTTATCATATAGGGTGGATCACTTTTAAGATTGTGTTTGTTCCTCACATAGTGATAAAACATCAAAATGTCATCAGATTTGTACCAAAAAGGGAATGAGCCAACAAACTACTGAAGCAGTAGAGTGGTTGAAACTAAATTGGTAGGGTTAAAATCTCGGGATAACACGGTAAGCGATCCCTATCAAATTTTGAATAGTAAATTAACAGTGTATCACCTGGCTATTTCAGACAAGTCCTGGATGTGAAGTATGGTTTGAAGAGATGGCAGATCGGAGAAGTAGCTTCCAAAATTGGACAACTCTACTACCATTACTAGTACGTTTTGATGTAACATTTCTAGATTACCCTGTAAAGCTGCATATAAAAATTTACGGTAAAGGGAGAACACTTACAGACTACCCGAAAGTTGCAAAATAGTGTCAGACATTTGGTCAGACAATTTGTGATAATCAGTCAGACCGAAAAAAATTGTTGGACTGAAACGTGTTAAAAAGGAATATAGAGGATACAACATGAGTGATCATTTTATACTGAAATTATTAAACGAGTCATCTAAATCGATATAAAACGAGGCTTTTGCCGAGTTTTATATCGATTTAGATGACGAGTTTAATAATTTCAGTATAAAATGATCATGAATGATGTATTCTATTTATCACATACCCTGAAAAAACAAGCAAAATCAATGAAATGTCCCTTTCTATCGCCTAATAGAGCGAATTTAAAACGTGTGTAATTCGGTCGTATCGGGTGATACATAAGCTAGTCCCAAAAGAATTTATCCTACCGTTTTCCCATTTGCCAAAATAAGTAAAAATAAATAAATGAAATTAACTGCGCTAGAGTCTAGATAAAAGAATCTATCATTTATAGGCTTCTGAAGTTGGGTTTTATTAAATAAATCAATCTAGTGTATGACGTCATTTGTGTAAACTTTCATAGCGGCATATGACAACATTGAAATTTGCTGGATATAAACTGGAAATTTGGATTGAAAATGTGTTTCTAGTGTTTTTATTTTGTTTCGGGGATGTTGTAAGATCACACCGTCGATGTTCTGAAAACGATGTCAGCGTCTGGGTCATTTTGTTTTCGATTTAAACGAAATGAAAATGGCTTTGTTGCTGTTGTTGAATTTCATCATAGACTTTCGCCATTGCTATCTTACGGAGTAAACCAGATGTCAGAAAGTTATATTTTCCACGGATATTATCAATATAAGGGATGCTTAAGATCCTTATAGAAATTGATTGCTTGCCTGAAGTGGTCAGATGGCAAAAGTAAGTCATTTTCATAAATTTGTTTTGATCGCTGATAACGCGGATGAATAGTGATTCGGCTATGTTATATAACTAGTTATATATCGAAAATATATAACGGGTGTTATTACACTCCCACACCGGAAGGTATGTGATAAAAGAAAGTATTAGAAGTTCAAATTTTTGTGTGATGTTTGGTCTGATAACATTATAAATGTCAGACCGGCCCAAATTTTGCCAGACAGGTCTGTTGGTCTGGCAACTTTCGGGATGTCTGCACATAATTGTCTCAGTTGTGGTTACAGGAATTTTTGTCCTTTAGTATGGGCTGTTTATGTGCGCCATCCTCTCAGAAAATTTAAATCATGCAGTTTTCCCCAAAAAGTAACTTTACATCAGGTTTTTTCATTCCCATTTTCTCTGTTAGATATTCCGTTTACAAGGGTGACCAGTGTTGATACAGATCAGCTGGCGCATATTTGCCATCTGATCAGGAACATCTTTGCCATTTGATCTGGATCTGCTCTGTTTGCTTCTAGGTCAAAGATCACATCATGCATTTATCTTAGAGCAACACCCTCAGTCACATTGCACTGAAGTGCTGGCAGATGTGGATCTACACTGGTTACATGTACCTGTGCAATAAAAGATGTATCTATGGAGTTTTAAAGCATTAATGGACAGGATCTGTCCACCCTTTATACTTAATATATGGTGTCATATTTAGATTCATCAGCTTTTGCTGTGGTTAATTTCTTTTTTGGGAGTGGCTTCCTTCCCGATGAAAAACATTAATCCCAAGCAAAAGCCACTCACAAACTACTGTGCTATCAATTACTTTTGTGGGGACGATCTTTCAAGCTTATGTCACAAATTACAATTTTGCTGGGTATTATTCTCATTTGTAATTATAGCTGTATCAAAGTTCTAGTTTGCTTGGATTTGATTTTGCATACATTCCTACCACATTGACAAAATATGCGAATATTATCAAAGGCAAAATATAATCTACAGTATTGGACAGTGATTTGACTTGTGATATAACCTGCATGATTGTTAGGCCATTAGATGCTGCAAAAACTGTGCCGTCATTTGCTTTGTTTGCAACCTGACTGTTCCAACAGCCACTCCTAAAGGCCAAGTTATTACAATTATCACCTGTGCCGAAGATCATAAAACTAAATCTGGAGATCAATCTCCATTTCAGCCAATCAGATCCTTGAGATTTGAGACTGATCTCAAAACTTAGTTTTATGATCTTGGGCCCTAGTATTGT
Source organism: Corbicula japonica (assembly GCA_038501625.1). NCBI lineage: Eukaryota > Metazoa > Mollusca > Bivalvia > Venerida > Cyrenidae > Corbicula > Corbicula japonica. The sequence goes on from JAZAYU010000133.1 coordinate 409,798, forward strand.
ATACATTTATATATTGAATATTTAACGGTGTACACTAATTGAATCAATAATAATTGGATACATTGTGATATTGAAACATATGGATGGTTTAATTGCTTCACCCACTTTAAAAAACCCAAATGTTTTCCATACTTTGAAGGAAGCAATAAATAATTAATTCAATCCTTAATCATAACCTGTTGAATGTTATAATTATTAATTAATCCCTAATTAATTATGGTTCCATAGCATCTTCTTCCAATCCATGAAGTAGCATTCATCCTCACATTATTGCAAAAACAGTGCCCAAAGTTATAAAACTGGGCATGGAAACCAGTCTCAAATCTCAAGCATCTGATTGGCTGAAATGGCGACTGGTTTCCAATCTCAGCTTTATAACCTTTGGACAAGGTATAAGTACCATTGAATATAGAAGGAGTTACACCATATTTGCACTAAGATGATGTCATTAAGAAACAAACCTGCCATAATGAAAGCATTGAAACAAGACATAGGGGAGAAGTGTTAATTTGTAGTAAAGTTCTTCAGATCTCTAGAGACCTGGGATCATACTGGCATTATTGACTTTGTTTGGAAACTAGTCTCAAATCTCAAGCATCTGATTGGCTGAAATGGCGACCAGTTGCCATTTCAGCCTATCAGATGCTTGAGATATGAGACTGGTTTCCATTCTAAGTTTTATGATCTTGAGGCCTGGTATCATTTTGGCATTATTGACTTAGTCACTGCTGCCTGTACTGTTATTCTTATTCATTATTAACCAAGTCAATTATTTATTGTTACACAATGGCAGACAGTAATTCTTGAACGCTTGTGAAAAAGCGCTTTTCTTATGAATAATTGATTAGCTGAATGCTGTAACGCCTTGCTTGTGCAGTTACTGTACTAAAAATCTGTGGTAAAGAATAGTCTGGTTTTTAACACAGGACAGATCATTTGTTGCTGATAGGGGGTCAGATGTTTTGCTGATAATAGGAAGTTGTGATGTAAAGGCTTGCTTTTGAAGTGCTAAAAATATGTAGTACTCAATTGTTTGGTTTTTAATGGAGCCAAATCATTTGTTGAGTTTTGGGGAAATAATTGCCAGCAGTGTATATTAAAACAGTTAAACCCCTTAAAAAACTCTGGTAGACTCACCTTTCTTTAAATTTTTAGTTAGTCCATTCATTGTTTATAGCGATGTTTTACAGAAATTTTTAAACTTCAATTCAATTAACCCATTGCTCAAACAAAAAGATTTGCGTCCAGTGTTGATCCAGATCCACCAGTATTTATCCAGATCAGCTGGCACATCCATGCTGCCTGATATGAATCTACACTGTTTGCATCTGAGTTAGAAGTAATATAATAAATCTAAAAGCCGGCAGTGTAGATCCTTATGTGCAGGCTGATCTGGATCGACACTGTTTGCCCACACAATAAAAGTTTATCTATGGAGTAAATGGTTAAGCCCTGGGCTGAAGGTTATAAAACTGAGCATGGAAACCAGTCTCAAATCTCAGGGATCTGATTGGCTGAAATGGCGACTGGTCACCATTCCAGCCAATCAGATGCTTCAGATTTGAGACTGGTTTCCATGCTCAGTTTTATAACCTTGGACACTGAATTTATTATCAGAAACTAAAGCAAATGGTCACAAATATGGCAAAAAGTGTTAATCATTACAGACAAATCTGGGTCTATACCAGTAGCAAAATTGGATTTAACCATATGGGGCTTTTTTATTGTAATCTTTAAAGAATTTGTTTGTTGTGATCTAACTTAAAGTTACATTTTGGTGCCAGTATAGACCCCAGAAGAGAGCTTGCTCGTATTCAGTCTTACCAGGTCTTCACTTGTTTTTCTGTCTGACCAGGGTCTACTGATATTGTTATCTATTTACTTCATGGAATATGGCTGTGATCCCAAGGACAAAAAGTGAAGATCCAGATCAGCTTGCATATCCATTCAATCTGATCAGAATCTACAGTCTTCACTTGAGATTCATATGGTTATTTCTAACCAAGAAATGACCAGTGTAAAATCAGATCCAGGGTTTTTTTTCCTTAACAAACTGACGCTGGTAGTCAGCGTCTTCCCCTAGAAAAAAAATTCCCCACAGAAAAATTTTTCCCCAACATAAATCAATTTCCCCCTTGTAAAGTGATATTTTTTATCAAAACGTAAACAGAAGCTTAATTTATAGTTATGTTTAATCTATTTCAGCTAAAATCTGCACAATTTTCACGAATATTTGATAGAAATTAGGTACTAACGGAACCGAAATTAGGTACTAACGGAACACATTATGGATAAATTTTAAGCAGGCTCAGAAAGTGAGCAAGTATAAATCAACTTATTCTTGTACTGTTTAAAAACAGATAACAAAGCCTCATGCCTCTGTAAGCTAAATAAACTGTTTGGTAATGAAAGCAAAATTAAAAAAGAATAACAGAAGCATAAACTTGAGTATAAACATTCACTCTAGCTAATACAAGCAAGAGTGTATAATTAACTAGATTTTCCCCAATTTTGTATTTTTCACGCTATTTTCCCCTTTTGACCAGCGTCCAGCGTCTTCCCCTCTTCCTTAAAAAAACCCCTGAGATCAGAAAGTAAGGATGTGCCATCTGATCTGGATCTACACTGATTGTAACGTAATAAAACCTTACGTTTTTTACATGTTGTGAAAATGATTAAATTTCTGCAAGAAACCCTTTTCTATAAAGTAATTAACTAGCTTAGTTTCAGAGACAGGCATGTCCATTACACAAACTTAGAAAGTTTAGGGTTTACAGATAATTTCTATTACTTGTCGATGGCATTTCCTAAAACATGCATCTTTAGTTTGTCTTGATTTTATCAGTTTTGGAGTCTGTACAAAGTTGATCCTCGAGAGAATGATGTCATTGAATTCCATCATAATTGCTATAACCAAATACCGTAAAAATCCTTTTAAGTGCCCCTCACCAAATAAATGCCCCCCCCCCCTGTGTTTATCCGTATTTATTATCCAATAACATTCAGAATATTCAGAATCTAATTTTATAATAAAATTAATCAAATTACTTAATATAAATAATAAGCTCCCCCTCCCCCTTTACCAGGAAATGTAAAGCTCCCGCGCGTTGGAGTTTTACGGTGTGATATGATTATGTTAGACATGTCTTCAGAATATTTTGGCTTGTTGTTACATCTTCTCTGCAAACAAACATTGTTAAGTTATGTGTAAACATTTAATCACTTCATGAAGTTTAAATAAGTACAAGTATCTTGAATTAATTATTTTTATGTTTAAAGATGATTGAATGATTCCTCATAGTTAACCCCTTTTCAATGTTACTTTGTATTTATAAGGCAAACGATAACCCTTTCCTTGATTATGATCTATACGCATTTTTACGCATGTGCGAACAGTGTAGATCTAGATCAGCCGGCACATCCAAGCTGTCTGATCAGGATCTGCACTGGTCGCATTTTGGTCAGAAATATCCTAATGACTCAAAAAACTAATAGTTGTTGATGTGCCAGCTGATCTGGATCTAAACTGTTCACTCTAGCAATAAAGGTGTATCTATACAGGAAAGGGTTAATCAATATATATGCATTTTATTCCATGTGTGACCAGTGTAGATCCAGTTCTACACTGTTTGCCCATACCATAAAGGTGTACATGTATGTGGGGAGGAAAGAGTAAACTTTATTTACCCTTTCCTGTACAGATACGCATTTTTACGCATGTGCAACCAGTGTAGATCTAGATCAGCCGGCACATCCATGCCATCTGATCAGGATCTGCACTGGTCGTATTTTTTTGGTCTTAAATAACCTAATTGATCAAATTGCGAACAGTTTAGATCCTGATCAGACGGCATGGATGTGCCGGCTGATCTGGATCTAAACTGTTTGCCCTAGCAATTAAGGTGTAGCTGTACAGGAAAGAGTTAAATGAATAGTCTGTATCATTTCGATTAAATTTATGATGTTTAGATTTACACATGGATATAAAAATCTTATCTACCATTGTAGGTTCAGACCAGCGGACACATTCATGTTGTCTTTGCTGAAGGTTATAAAACTGAGTTTGGAAACCAGTCTCAAATCTCAAGCATCTGATTGGCTGAAATGACAACTGGTCACCATTTCAGCCAATCAGATGCTTGAGATTTGAGACTGGTTTCCATGCTCAGTTTTATAACCTTGGGCACTGATTAGGATCTACACTGGAGGCTATTAGATTGATTCAGGGCTCTCACTAGAGGGAGACTAGGGAGGAGTGATCTCTTAAATGAGGCCTGACTTCTCCCTTCTTTGAGCTATGGAAGAAGTTATTTTGTATAGACTATATAAGGAAAGAATGCTGTTGACTGCAAACTTTTCCATAATTCAGTAAAATTATGACTTCTCCCTGATTTGCAAGACTAGCAAGAGTCTTGTGATTAGATTATTTTTACTAGTAAGTTTCTAGTGAAGATCCTGATCAGGATGGCTGCACAGATGTGCAAGATGATCTGGATTTAGGCTGGTCATGAATCAGAATGGGATGAAAGCTGTTCCTAATGGTTTAATGGAGCAACAGGTTAAATGGCTGAATATGGTCGATTTTATCATAAATACTTACATGACGTTTTGTTTTTCAGTTTGCGTACCAGTGAAACTAACTACCTGAACGAATCCTTCTCTTTCTACTCGGCGATTCGGATGAGGGCTTACTACTCCAAGGCAAATAAGGAAGAAAGGTAAGATAGGGGTAGATCCATAGCCAATGACCAGGGGGGATCAAAAGAGTTTTCTTAAACCTCATATTTGGGCAGCAGTAATTTTCATGGAAATTTTGGCTAGGAAGCTGGACATCATTTCTCATATAACTACTAATAAAAAAGATATTCCGCTGTTTTGCACTTTATTTCACGGAGAAAATTCTGAAATTCATTAGAAAGCATTAAATAAAACACTAAACTCCATTATAGTAGAACATAAAATTAGGAACTTATATGAAATTATATATCATATAACTACTCAAAAAAAGATATTCCACTGTTTGCATTTATTTCACTAAGAAAATTCATAAATCCACAGGAAAGCATAAAATAAAACACTAAACTCCATAATGGTGGAAAATATAATTAGAAAATTTCTGAGTGACCATTGGAAGGACTTCAAATAAGCTTGAATAAAATGGGGGATGGTTCAGGAATAGGTGTTTTTGATTGTCACATACAAATCTCCTCTCTGGAATTCTTGCATGTGACCCTTGTAAGAGTATTAAACAAGTAAATTGTTTACACTGTTCTTGTTAAGACCCACTGGCTAGGGAATTAACTTAGCAATACTGATTCAATTATTTTCAGAAAAAAACAGCTGCCAGTCCTGTATTGGAGAACCCCAAAACCCCGTTTTAGGAAAACCATAGATAACAATTTAGGGAGGGCCCTAGATCCTTATTGGTGGGAGGACCCTAGATGATCTGTTACCCTGTTTGTTTGGCACTGTAACTTTGTGGGAAAAATCTGATAGGTTTAACTGTTTGTACTGTAATTTTGCATGCCAGAATGTTTTGAAAAGTATTCATTATTCATACTTTATCAGGATAGGACAGATCTGTGCCCAGGGTTATAAAACTAAGCATGGAAACCATTCTCAAATCTCAAGCATCTGATTGGCTGAAATAGCGACCAGTCGCCATTTCAGCCAATCAGATGCTTGAGATTTGAGACTGGTTTCCAATCTCAGTTTTATAATCTTCAGTCCTGTTTACACTGTTTGATACTGTGACATTTTGCAGGCCAGATCTGATGGTGAAGAAGTTGAGATTCTACGCCCGATTTATTGTGGTATGTTTACTGCTGAAGAAGATGAAGCTAGTCCGAGACCTCGTTAGGGTACGTAACATACTGTTGAATCATTTAATTGTGCGTTGAAAGGAAATTTTAAGAGGTAAAAGGACTTCCTGTTCAGATTATACTGTATAGACTAAACATAATTTCCATGCTTTCTATGTGCTTATAAAAGTGCATTTAGCTATCATACACTTGGCATTTTTTATGAGGCCAATCAGTTTGTTAAACCGCATGCCAGTATAAACACAGAAAAATTGTATTCACTATCATTGTATGCAACTTACAATAATGCTCATTTTCATTGCTGTTTAAATGTTTCTGAATGAGTGTGACATACTGTTTCATAGTGATATTCGTGCATTTACCACAAAGACAAAAGCGTAAAATTAACCTGCATAAAATATAGTTATCCCACAGAAAATGATACTAACCTACAGACTGCATAATGTATAAATGTTTCTTTTGTTAAAAACACTAAACAATGAAATTTTATGTCAACAACATGGTTTACATAATAGTAATAATAACAAAAGCAATCGTTGAATGCAATACTACATTTACAATGGAGTAAAAATATCGTAACAGTTGTATAACAGCGAAGGAAATTTCCTATAATTAAAATATACAACATAATTATGATGTAGCATAGAACACAGTCAACTGTAGTGTAGACTTGGTCTATGATATGGATTTACTTTTCAAACTCATTGTATTAAGCTTGCAGAATTCACGGGTATTAAATAAAAATGTCCATCCTGCATCATAAAAAGGATTCTGAAAACAAAAAGAAATCAAACAAACTGTGTATAAAAGATGTAAATGTGATATTTCAGGAGTTGGCTAAGCAGATAGATGACTACACTGGGACATACGAGCCAGAAGATCACATGGAATGGAATCTTGTCCTTGGGGAGATCAAGGCTTTTATTGAGGTAATGAGAAGCTCAAATGTTCAATACAGAAAACTTGGCACAAATCTCTGCCATCACAAGTGGTGTTATTGACCATTGCCCAAGGTTATAAAACTGAGCATGGAAACCAGTCTCAAATCTCAATGACCAGTCGCCATTTCAGCCAATCAGATGCTTGAGATTTGAGACTGGTTTCCATGCTCAGTTTTATAACCTTGGGCACATGTGATGATACAGTAGAACAACTCAAAGACCACCTTGATAATAAGACCACTATTCTGATTTACCATTCTACTGTTTTGCACCATTTCCTACCTTAAACAAAAGACCATCCCAATTTAAAACCTCTTTTTTGAAGTCCCAAAGGTGAGCCTGAAACTAAGGTTTCACAATAAATATGTAGCAAAAAATGTTGTTTCCCTTTACCATTTTCTATCAGTTAATTTTGTTTTCGTAAGATTTTATAATTTTAGAAGAATACACAATCTAGTGGTACTTTTATAAGTAAAAATAAAAATAATAACAAAATTCTGTACAAAATGGTTCTTGGTAGCAGTGGTTAGGGTTAGTGACAGCTGCAGTTAGTTTGAAGAGAGGTCCCAACACCTAAACTGTTCGCCCTGGCAATAAAAATGTAGTTATGGAGGAAAGGGTTGATGACTCTTATCTTATTTTAAGGCCGACAACTTTATATCGGTAGTAGATGTCGATGTAACAGCTATTGTATTATCTCATCTTCTGACGCCATTGAATACTCCGCCGCTCAACAAAATGTCACATGATCATTTCACTGTTTCTTGTATATTTCAGGCCGACAACTTAATATCGGTAGTTGATGTTGATGCAACAGCCATTGTATTATCTCATCGCCTGACGCCATTAAATACTCCGCCACTCGACAAAATGTCACATGTTCATTTCACTCTGCAAGAGATCATCATTGTTGGCAATACACATGAACAGGTATGTAAAGAATGACATAGCAAATTTTTCGTGTTTGTTTTGTTCCTACAAGACATTACTTTCTCATGATAACATAACCAAAAGGTTAGCCAGTTAAATTGTTGCCCCATTCAAATTGTGCTCTTACCCCTTACCACATATATACTGGTTTGAGTGGGATATGTGAAAAGTTTAGATCTAGAATAGCCTGCACATCCATGATGTGTCAGGATCTATACTGTTTTCTTCTTGGTAAAAAATTCTCGTTTAAGTATGAAAAAGTGGCATTAAAAATTGTGTGTGTGTGTTTGTTTTGCACCTATAAGACATTACTTTCTCATAACATTACCAAAATGTTTACCAGTTGAAATGGTGCCCCATGCAAATTGTGCTCTATACCCTGTATGTAACGGTTGAGTGGGATGTGCAAACAGTTTCAATCCAGATAAGCCTGCTCATCAGTGCCATGTGATCAGGATCTTCACTGTTGGCTTCTTGGTCAGGAATAACCTAATGAATCAAAAAGCACCTAATGAACAGTCAAGATAGATGGATCTACATGTTCGTCCATGTCATTTAAGTCCTAGTCTGAAGGTTATAAAGCTGAGCATGGAAACCAGTCTCAAATCTCAAGCATCTGATTGGCTGAAATGGCGACCAGTCGCCATTTCAGCCAATCAGATGCTTGAGATTTGAGACTGGTTTCCATGCTCAGCTTTATAACCTTGGGCACTATATAATAAGTAGAGGGTTAACATAACCTTTTTGGTGCCCAAGGTTATAAAACTGAGCATGGAAACCAGTCTCAAATCTCAAGCATCTGATTGGCCGAAATGGCGACCAGTTGCCATTTCAGCCAATCAGATGCTTGAGATTTGAGACTGGTTTCCATGCTCAGCTTTATAACCTTGGAGCTAGTTTTGGGAAATTATATTTTTGTTACACAACTACATTTGCCTGAAAAGTTAATTTGTTAACCATTAAAAATTTCGTTTTGAAACATGGGTAAAGCAGAGTGTTGTTTTATAGGTGAAGTTCAGTGAGCTAACTCTGGACATGTTCCGAATGCTGCAGACATTAGAACGTGAGCCGCAGGAGGATCTGTCCAATCAGATCTATGATGCCTCACCTGCTCCAGGACGGCAACCATTTGTAAGTGTTACTGAATTTGCAGTCTCAGGAACTGGCTTAGGTTGTAGGAACAGGGAGAAGTTATTATTGTTTGCTGAATTATAGAATGTTGTCTGATAATATAATTATGAAACTGTGGTTTATCGTTTTTATTTTCACTGTTTGTAACATTGGTACTCTTGGGAACTTCATATTCCCAATGAAAATGTTTAGAAAACAATTTCAATAATGTCATGATGTTATGTAATATGCAACCTTTTTTGGCATTTTTCATGCACTGTTTCTGTCAAATTCATTCAAATTTTGCATTAAAAACATACTTTTACTAATTTTTACTAATCAAAGACTAAACCCTGGAATTATGCATGTTTTGCAACTTGCAAAGCCACTTACAAAAGTTGAAATTTCAGAGTTCAATGGGTGAAATATCTTTCTAATTACACTGGTTAAAACTAATATCCTCAATATGCTGTTTTATAATCACTAGGGATGGCATCGAATGTTCGAATATTCGAATGCCGACGGGGCATTCGAATACTTTTTTAATATTCGAATATTAAATTTTGTAAAATGAAATATAAAGAAAATCAAATTAATTTAAATTATTTCTTGTATAGACTTTTTGTTTTCCCCCTAAACATGCTAAATTCGATGTGCAATAAACAGAAACACCTGGTGTTATTATAAGACGTGTCATAGTCAATATATTGGCCCCCAATAAACAGCAATTGGCAGTTTGAGTGACCCGTTGACG